>NW_020769582.1:132453-158032 GCF_900518735.1 Pseudonaja textilis
AGATAGATAGATAGATAGATAGATAGATAGATAGATAGATAGATAGATAGATAGCACAGATAAACTCCAGCACAGATAAACTCCAGCACAGATAAACTCCATGGCCAAAACACTAATTGCCAGAACCAAATGCCTGGCAGACAAGACACACATAAAGACTGAACTGTGCACCCTGACTAAAGTATTGACTAAAGTACTGATTAAAGTATTGACAGCCAACAGCTTCCACAAAAGCAAAATCACTGGCTTGATCCACAAAAACACACTGAGACATAATGGAGACCTAGAAGATGAACAGACCTATGGAACAGCTTTCCTGCTAAGAGGTACTACAGACAAAATCAGTAAGATACCTACACAGGCTTCTCATCAAGACTGCCTTCAAAACAGACAGAAAAATAGCAGACATCCTAAGAAACCCCAAAGATAAAATTGACCTGGAAAACCAAGGCATATATGAAGTCCCCAGTGCATCATGCCTTGCCACATACATTGGACAAACCAATAGAAGAATAAGTACCCACCTAGATGAACACAAAAATGCAGTAAAAAAAAAAGCTGGAACACACCTCCTCACTAGTCCAACACATGAAAGCCACAGGTCATAGCATCGACTTCAATGGCACCAAAACCCTAGCCACTATAGAAAACCCCAGCTACAGAATTATCAGAGAAGTCATAGAGATTGAAAAAAGATCTGAAAGCATGAATAAAAGAGGTGACTTCACCAGACTGTCAATTATTTGGAAGCCTGCATTCTCAAACAAAAAAATCTCCACACCACAAGCCAGGCAAACACCTGGGCACAAACACTCCCCTTGATACCTCCAGCTCAAACACCCCAACCAGGCACCCAGATGAAACCTAGCTTCCTAATAAATGATAGCCATCCGTTTACTCAGAGCCAAGCTGCACTAAAAGTCTCCAATACAGGAAACACAATGTTGACAGCCAATCAAGACAAAAAAAAGCTACAAAACAGATAGAAGATATAAGAAACACCAATCAAGCAGAACACAGCAAACTCCAAGACCAATAAACACAGACCAAGACTCCCAACCAATCAGGATGAAGAAAAAAACATTCTGGCACAGCAGTAGGCTATCACCAAATTTAAACCAGAAAAGGCTGTGAAAGTCTGACTCGCAGACGAACACAATTCAGAAGCCTGATGATGGCAGATGAGTTTCTGCTGAAATGTTGCTACAACTTTAAAAGCACAACTATAGTGACATGGGAAAATACCCAAACAAAGCTGAATACCATACATAGATGGATAGATAGATATAGAGATGTATAGGTACAGGTATAGATATATAAACATATAGATATAGATATTGGCAATTGCAAGTCTCTACTGCCATGAAGCCTTCTTGGTCTATATATTTTAGATTGTCTACCTGCCATGTTGTCACTGATTTATAATTATTCTTACCACCACTTATAAATCAGGAGATGTTTGATATGTTGTAGTCTATGAAGTTTACTAACTTTGGGGAATGGGACAAATTCTCTTCCTCAGCTTCTTTCCTCTACATACAAGGAAACAAAACAAATCCTATGGTCTCATGTTGTAGACTTCAAGATTTTAATGTGACTACAGGAAAAAATTCAGCTTCACAGCTTTAACATTGCAAAGCAAGAATTCTACTAAATCAAATGTAAAGCTTCCCCTTTAAAGGTGACAGTTGACACCCATCAACACAAAGTTTGTGGATTTTCCCAAATTCTTTTCTATTATATATCCTGCATTTATTAGAGAGGGTCAGAAACAATCCTGTGCCTAAACTTTTTATTCTTACTAGCACTCCTTGTGGGTAATGTTTCTCTCTATGTAGAGTTTCCTTCCATTTGCTATTCTTGTATACAGGATAACTCATTGAAACACTTTCCTTTTTAGATATAAAATCTGATGTCCATTTGGTGGAGTCTGGAGGGGACATGGAGAGATCAGTAGTGTCCCTCCATCTCTCCTGCCAAGGCTTCAGATTTAGTATTACTTCCACTGGACAAGACATTCATCCATCCATCCATCCATCCATTCAAATTTCATGCCACCCATTTCATTATTAACCTCATCCCTGTAAAAGTAGGATGAAGGTAAATAGGAATCCACCATTAATAAAATGTGTCATAGAGTCACACTTGAGAAGGAATATCCAATCATTTTGCAAGAATTCACTTGAATGGTCTCAAGGAAGTTAAACATCTCAACTTGCACCACGAAGCCATGTCTGAGTTGACCACAGATGTCCTCAGCTAAATATAGAAGAAACTGAATTACTTGGCAAATACAAAGTGCTATATTTGTATTTCTCAGTCCACTGAAAGCATGTTCATAGTAGCATTGCTATTAATAGTATTGCTATTGATAGTATTCATATTATTATTTCAATTTGCATGCCTGTCCATCATGAGGAATCAACTCTGGACAGCTGACAATAGAAAAAACACACAAAATAGCAACTGAAAAAACAACCAGAATGTGAAATCCATACAATTGTTTAGATAAAACCAATCTAATTGGGAAAAAGATCCCCAAGGCCCAATTATGCCTACTCTGCCTATGGGTTCTTATATTCAGTTTTTGCAATCTGGACATCTGAGTGTAATTCACATGTGGTATGGAAAGTGTGCCTTATGGCTTAGTCAGCATTCAATTCTTTCTAGTTTCTTCAAAACAAAATGCTCAAGGGAAATGTTTGGTCTTTAACATGGCTATTTAAGTTATTCTCAGTGCATCTTTTCTTTCTCTTATGATTAAACCCTTTCCTGACCTGTGAAGATTTTTTCAGATGTGATTATAATTTCTGCACTGTAACCCTATCCTTTTCCAAAGGGATAGTTGGATAAAAGTGCCAAATCTTGCAAAAACATCTGGGTAATTATGCAATGAACCATAATAATAAGACATTCCTGTCTTGACTCTCTCTGTGTGTGTTTGTGTGTGTGTATGTGTGTATGTGTCTGTGTGTTTCTGTAATGTGTCATTAAAATCATGTTTGTAATGTGTGTGCAAAGAAATTTACAGGTGAATGCTCTGAGTGGCTCTTTTATCTCATTCAAGATATGAATGAGGGCGCAATTCCCCTTTTAAAGAAGCCAGGTAGTTTCCTGCAGCACAAAGTTTGACCATTTTCCTGAATCTTTTATTGTCCATTCATTAGAGGGAGCAAAAATGATTCTGTGGCTAAGGTTGGTCTTCTCACTAGGAGTTCTTGGAGGTAATGCTTCTCTCTGTAGCATTTCCTTTAGTTTGTTGTTCTTGTATATAGAAATGTCACTGAAACTCCCTTCTTTCTAGGTGTCCAATCACAAACCCATTTGGTGGAGTCTGGAGGGAATGTGAGAAAGCCTGCCAAGCCTCTGGATTCACCTTCAGTGGCTATTGGCTGCACTGGGTGAGAAAGGCCCCAGGGAAAGGACTGGAATGGTGTTATCAATAAATCCAAGTTCAAGTAGTACTTTCTACTCAGACAAAGTGAAAGAGTGCTTCACTAGCTCCACAAACAATGTCAGAAGACAGCTGTATCTGCAAATGAACAGCCTCAAACCAGAGGACATGGCAGTCTATTATTGTACAAGGGACAGAGTGAGAGGAAATGAATCTGAAGCTAAACAAAAACCTTCTTTTCTTCAAAGAGCTCTGCAAGTTGACCCAGATCCTGGATTAGCTAATTAGGATTCACCATCACCCACTGTAGTGAGAGTTGTAGGATTTTTTTATTCAGGGTTTCCGGTTACAAGTATGCTGGAAGACAATGACAAATGAGGAGAATGGCTTCAAAATTCCACTTTCAACTTCACAGTTTGCAAGGTAAAGTCCTACACTTAGGCAAGAAAAGTACATATATAGACTGGGTGAAATCTGGCTCAATAGCAGTAACTGTGAGAGGGAACTTGGAGTCTTAGTGGACAACCAGCTAAATATGAGCCAGCAGTGTGCAGCAGTGTGCAGCAGCAGCCAGAAAAGCTAATGCAATTCTAAATTGCATTAACAGAGGGATACAATCAAGATCAAGTGAGTACTAATACCACTCTATAAAGCCTTAGTAAGACCACACCTAGAGTACTGCATCCATTTTTAGTCACCACATTATAAAAAAGATGTTGATACTCTAGAAAAAGTGCAGAGAAGAGCAACCAGGATAATTAGGGGACTGGAGACTAAGGCATATGAAGAACGGTTGCAGGAACTGGGCTTGGCTAGTCTAGAGAAGAGAAGGACCAGGGGAGACATGATAGCAGTCTTCCAATATTTGAGGGGCTGCCACAGAGAGGAAGGGGTCAATCTATTTTCTAAAGCACCTCTAGGCCAGACAAGGAATAATGGATGGAAACTGAACAAGGAGAGATTTAACTTAGAAATAAGGAGAAACTTTCTGACAGTGAGAACAATCAACCAATGGAACAGAAGCTGCCCTCAGAAGTTGTGGAAGCATCATCACTTGAGACTTGGACCGCCACTTGTCAGAAATGGTGTAGGGTCTACCGCTAGGGTGGGGGGGTTGGACTAGATGACCTATAAGGTCCCTTCCAACTCTGATTATCTGTTAAGGTGATTTGACTACAGAAGAAAATAAAACCTGGAATGGCATATTCTCAGGGGTGGGCTGCTGGGGGTTTCCAGGGGTTTGGGAGACTCCCTAGCTAAGTTTCTGTGCAATTTGAAGAACCCCCCCAAATCCCACTCCTGGCTGGCCCCATCCCCCTGACCCTGACCCTCCCAGGATTCCATAGATGGCCTGTTTTGGATGTAGGTAAGTCCAGGGCATGGGTGAAGGCTTGGAGAAGGTGAAAAATGGGCCTCTCAGAAGTTTGGGAAGGCTGGAAATGGGCCCGTTTCCACTTCCAGGGAGCCTCCAGAGCCCGGGGAGGCCACTTTTGCCCTCCCGGAGGCTCAAGTAAAGCCTCTGGAGCCTGGGAGGGCAAAAATGTCCCCCTCCAGTGCAGGAAGCCGACTAGGCCATGTCCATCATGGGCACACCCATCCAGCAACTGGGCAGAGAACTCTTTACTAAATTTTTGAAACCCATCCCTGCATATTCTTTAATATCATGGCAGAAACCTGGCAAAGAAACTTGAGAAAAATCCTTCTGATAATCCTAACTGCCATTCACCAATTTGAGGAAAACTCTGGAACAAAAGAATTTCTTTGGAGAATTAGGAAGTTGTATTCTTTCCTCACTTTTGACACCTGGGGGCAATGGTGTCACACAACACCCTCATAAGGTGCCCCAGGATAATATTTCAGAATCCAAATTGATTTGTTCATCAGGACCGAAGTTTGAGCCTTCTGAACTATCAGATTCATGCAGCCCTCCTCAGGGGATTTCTCTTTAGATCAGGGGTGTCAAACTCGTGTCATCACATCATCACGTGACATATAACAACTTTTTTCCCTATTCATTAAACTGTGGGCATGGTCAGTGCGGGACATGGCTGGGTGTGGCCAGTCTGTGATGCACCTGGCCTGTGGGCCATGAGTTTTTTTGGTGACCTTTTTATTTCAATTGTTATTATTATTGTTGTTCATGTTACTATTTCACTATTTATGACTGTCCGTCTACTCAGGGCAAGTAACATGTGATAAAAACACCACATAAAATAGCAAAAGAGATTCCAAACCAAAATTGTGTTGCTTTACATATAATACTTTTGGGTTTCTTTAAAAGGTTATGCTAAATGGAAAAAAATGTATAAAACCTTTCCTGAACTGAAATGTGTTACAGTTTTCACATTTTGTTGTGGTTTGAAGGAAAGGAGAGGCTTAGACCAGAGCATGCAATCAACAAGGTTTTATTCAAAGAACGATGGTTGTCACGTCTGCCAGCTAACAGGCAGACTAGCTAGCGAACAACGACTGGCTTGGCTTGACAGCCGGCTTTATATAGCCGACTGTCAAACGGAGCCAGCCAATGGGAGCTGCTGGTGCTCCTGCTTAAAGAACGGACCTGGTTGGAAACCCCAACCAGTCCCAAAGACACAACACCCCTCCCCCCTAGATGGGAACATGTATAGTCCTTGAGATATGCCGGTGGTCTGTGTTGGCGACCGGAGCGTCGTAGCTCAGGGGAGTCGTTGAGTGGCCACAAGTTCGCGGAGCCCTGGCTAGAGGGCGTTGGGGAGTGAGCTTGGTTCGGCACAGGATCATGGACCCCGGAAGAGTCCCTGCCTTCGGGCTGGTACGGGGAGCAGTCTCTGCCTGAACGGCCGGTGACCAAGCTGGGTGGTAGCGGTGGAGTCTCAGGTTGGCAGTCCCGGTCTACTGCCGGTTCCCTCTGCTCTGTGGGGAATGGCTGATCCCTCTGGTAACACTCAACTGGACTCTGGTGGGGAACTTGAAAACTGTCCAGTGGGCACGGCTCCGAGCTGGTCTGACTGCTCCGTCGCCTCCTTATTTGGTCCAGGTGCCTCCGCCACACACGACCGTCTTCGAGCTGGACCCGTGACAGCCACGATCTTCCCCGGCACCCACAGCGGATCCCCCGCGAAATTCCTAGCGAAGACTAGGTCCTGTAATGCAAAATCTCTGACCAGACTGTCAGACCCCAAAGGGGTGTCTGGGCAGTAGTGGGGGTGTAGCCTGTCTAAAGTGGTCCTCAGGCGTCTCCCCATTAACAGTTCGGCCGGGGACTTGTTCGTGGTCGTGCACGGTGTGGTATGCTGGCTCAGGAGGAAACGAGACAGTTTAGAATGCCAATCCTCTTGGCCGAACCTGGCCAACGCCTCCTTGGCCAACCTGACTGCCCTTTCAGCCAACCCGTTGCTAGCAGGGTGGAAAGGGGCCGTGAGGACGTGTCTGATGCCCAGATTGGTGACATACCTGCTAAATTCATTCGAAGTGAACTGGGGGCCATTGTCGGAGACCAGTGTGTCAGGAAGTCCGTGAGTTACGAAAAGGCGAGTCAGGGCTTTAGCAACTGCCTGGGTGGTGGTCGTGGGAAGTAAGGCCACATCTATCCATTTTGAATATGAATCCACGACCACCAAGAAAGTCTTGCCGTGCATTGGTCCGGCCAGGTTGATGTGAAGCCGTGACCACGGGGCATTGGCACTTTCCCACTTAGTGGATGTGGCGGTTGGCAGGGCTGCCCTAGATTCCTGACAGGGTTGACATGAGCTTACCCACTTGGCGATCTGATCGTCCATCCTAGGCCACCAGACGTAACTGCGAGCCAACGCCTTCATCCGAACGATGCCTGGATGGCCCTCGTGTAGCACCTTCAGGATGGGTATGCGAAGGGTGGTTGGGATGACGACTCTGGTACCCCACAACAGGCATCCCTGCAACTTAGAAAGCTCCTGCTGGTGAGTTTTAAATGGGGTGAAATCAACTGGATAGTTAGTTTCCGGCCACCCCCTCCCTACCCAGTCCAGAACCTGGGCGATTGTTCTGTCCTTTTTGGAATGTGACGTGATGTCGTCCGCAGTCACTGGCAGCTTGAGCTCATTTACGTCGAAGATGGCATGCACAGGAGCTGGGTCCTCGACTGGGGCTGGCAAGGGACAGCGGCTGAGGGCATCAGCGTGGTTTAGATTTTTTCCGGGATGATAGACCAGTTTGTACGAGTAAGCCGCCAGGAATAAGGTCCATCTGGTCATCCTGGGTGACAATATCTGTGGGGTTTGCTTTTCCCCTGATAATAATCCTAGAAGCGGCTTGTGATCGGTAATGAGTTCGAATTGGTGCCCGAATAGAAACTCGTGGAATTTTTTGACTGCTGCTACTGCAGCCAGGGCCTCCTTATCAATTTGGCTGTAATTACGTTCAGTCGCTGAGAAGGTTCTTGAAAAGAAGGCAATTGGTGCCTCGGAGCCATTGGGGAGTCTGTGACTTAAGACAGCTCCTATCCCAAAAGGGGATGCGTCTGCGGCTAGGACCAAGGGGAGGCGTTGGTCAAATTGGATTAAGACAGCCTCAGAGGTGAGTAGAGATTTGACAGCCTTAAATGCATGGTTTTCTTTGGGTCCCCAGTGCCATGGTATGTTTTTGTCTAAGAGTCTGTGCAACGGTTCAGCGACTGACGCTTTGTGTGGGAGAAATGAAGCGTAGAAATTCAATAACCCCAGGAAGGCTTGTAACTCAGTTTTGTTGGTAGGTGTGGGTGCCTCGTGGATGGCCTTGACTTTAGATTCCACTGGGTGGATGCCTGAGGCGTCTAGCCTGTATCCTAGAAAGTCCACCTGTCTAGTGGCGATGGCACACTTCTCCCGTTTTAGTTTGAGGCCATGCTGCCTGAACTTCTCTAATACTGCCCTGACTCTCTGGATGAGTTGGGGTCTGTCCCTGGCTGAGACTAAAATGTCATCGAAATATGGCACTATGCCAGGGAGACCTTGGAGAATTCGCTCCATCAGTGATTGAAAAATACCTGGGGCTACACTTACGCCAAACTGGAGACGTTTACATCTGAATGCCCCTCTGTGTGTAACTATGGTCTGTAAGTCAGCCGTTTGATTATCCACAGGGAACTGTTGGTATGCCTGTGACATGTCCAGTTTGGCAAAAATGGTGCCAGGTTCGAATGTGTGTGCCAGGTGCTGAATGACTGGGACAGGATATGCACTAACCTGTAGATAACGGTTGATTGACGTCTTGTAATCAGCACAAATTCTTAAATTACCATCTTTTTTAGTGGGGTGACTATGGGGGTATCCCACTTAGCGAAATCAGTGGGTTCAATCACCCCTTGTTTGAGTAGCTTGTCTAGTTCCGCGTCCAATTTGGGGCGGATGGCGAAGGGTACTCTACGTGGTTTTAAGCGAATGGGGACTGCCTGGGGGTCTACTGAGAAGGAGATGGGAGTGCCATTATAGCAGCCTAACTCGCTACTAAAAACGTCGGAGTAGTCTGAGAATAAGGAGTCAACATCAGAAGTTGAGACAGCATGGACTCCTTTTATACTAAGGCCGAGAGAGGGGAACCAATCCAACCCCAAAAGACTAGGGAGGGCACCATTAACAACCACTAAAGGCAAATGGCCTTTGAAGGCTTGGAATTTAACGAGGAACTTGCCTTTCCCGAGGACGGGGATGTTCTTTCCTTGGTAGTCTCTCAAGGTGAGATGGCACTTTTGAAGCTGGTTCCTTGTCAGTCTGGGCTGGATCTTCTTAAGCGTGTCCCAATAAATGATTGAGAGCGCTGACCCGTGTCTACCTCCATGCGGCAGGGATTACCTTCTAATAAAACAGAAACTGTAATCTTATTGGGGGTGTAACATGTGTGGTTAGCTTGGTAGCAAGTATAGCAGTTTTCTACTTGCCTTCGGGAAACAGGAGAAGAAGGAGATTTTTGTGGAGAAATGCGCGCTGCCTGGCAGACTCTTGCGAGGTGACCTTTCTTGTGACAGTTGTGGCAGCTGGCGTTTCTGAACCTGCAAGATGCCCGGGAATGGGAACCTCCACAGGTCAGGCACAAAAGAGTTTGTTTTGGGCTACTGTTGGTTCTTTGCCTCGCTCCTACCTGCGGCTGTCTCATCGGCTTGAGACGATGAATGTCGGAGTATTCTGCAGGGTCTTATACGAATCCCATTTTTCCTCATCGGGTTTGAATGGTGGGAATGCTGAGTTGACGTTCATTTTTTGGACCCCTCAGTCTCTTGGTAGACTGGTCTGTCTCACTTGGTGCTTGTGGTCTTGGTTTAATGCTAACAGTAAGCGTTGGCGGCTGTGGCTACAGCACCCTAGGCTCGCTCAGTGACTCCAGCCTTCGATAAGGCACTTGTATTTTCGCGCTCTTTTGCGAGCGTTTGGCGGCTGTGGCTACAGCGCCGTAACTGACAACGATTCAAATTTTGCGCCCTTTTGTGGTTGTGGCGGCTGAGGCTCTCAGTGCCGTAACTTGCTCTAGTGACTGCAGCTTAGTGACAGCCGTTTGAATTTCGCGCCCTTTTTGCGAGCGCGGGCGGCTGCGGCTTCAGCGCCCGACTTTCACTAGCCGTGGTGCTCTAACTCTCGCGACTCTCACTGACAGCGCCCGGCCTTCACTAACCGCGGCGATTCTAACTCGAGCGGCTCTAACGCTCGCACTTTCACTTCCTGATGACAGGAGTCTGAGTCCGAGGCTCGGTAAGCAAAACGGCTGCGGCTCTAGTTCTTTGAACAAAATGCTTCTGGCTAGCCTTCCGATCCCATCCTCGTCGCCAGTGTTGTAGTTTGAAGGAAAGGAGAGGCTTAGACCAGAGCATGCAATCAACAAGGTTTTATTCAAAGAACGATGGTTGTCGCGTCTGCCAGCTAACAGGCAGACTAGCTAGCGAACAATGACTGGCTTGGCTTGACAGCCAGCTTTATATAGCCGACTGTCAAACGGAGCCAGCCAATGGGAGCTGCTGGTGCTCCTGCTTAAAGAACGGACCTGGTTGGAAACCCCAACCAGTCCCAAAGACACAACACATTTCCTTCCTTCCTTCCTTCCTTCCTTCCTTCCTTCCTTCCTTCCTTCCTTCCTCCCTCCCTCCCTCCCTCCCTCCCTCCCTCCCTTCCTTCCCTCCAAGAGGTTTATTGTTTTTTTTTTCAATCTACAGTCACTGCTTTGATGACATTTTTATTACAATTGTTATCATTATTAATATTATTGCCATGATTATTATTTCAATGTTAATGGTTGCCCACCTTGGCAAATCAACTGTGGGTAACTAACAACTGAAAAAAAACAACAACAACACACACACACACACACACACTAACACACACACTAGCAAAATAGCATCCAAAACAAAAATGATCTTGCTCTGCATTCAGTTCCTTGGGGTTTCTGGAAAAGTTGTGTTGGAAGAAATATTCATTTGGTTCAGTTCAAAGCTGGGAGAAAGGCACTGGAGACAAAATGGAGGCTGGAGGCTGATTGGAAAGAGTATACATTTATTGATGAAGTAGAGCCATCAAGTGCATGTGGTTCTGGATCACATGGAGTTGAGAATGGGGGGGTTATACTTTCTCTTGGGCTTTGACCTTGAGCTTCCTGTTCCTGTGCAAGAACATGTATTCTATTAGCTGTTATAGGGGTCATAGGTAACTCTATAGGTTGTCTGAGTCCCAGGTTTGGTTGAAGTTTGGACTGATGATACAATGTCCTTAAGAGATTGTGCCATGTGGTGAACTCTGATGCTAGATCAGTCAATCCTATTATGTCCTGGAGGATCATGTCTCCATCGCTGGGGAGCTGAAGGTCTTTTGTCTTATAAATAGGTTGGGCCATTCTTTCTTAATAAGCACCAAATATCTGCTGAGGGCAGGGTGTTGCTTTCTGCCTCTAAAACATGTTTCTTCTTTTATCATCCAGGGAAATATAATATCTGTCTTTTTAATATCTTTCAAAATATTTTGTTCTTCTAGGAGAGGTGCTAAATTTCTACAGGTGCTTAAAGGGGAAAATGCATAAAACCTTTCCTGAACTCAGCTATTTTCATGCTTTCTATCATGCCTCTTTCAAATGTTCTTACTGCTTGTTCATTTGAACCTGGAATCATTTTGGAGAAGTGGATAAATTTTGCAAGTTTCTATTTTAGTTACTCTACTGTAAAGGCTGCTTCATTTTTCCTTGGACTGGAAAAATCAACTGTGCAGGGCCTGTGCAAGGACAACTGGGAAAATCCTACTCTGAGGAACCCTTTTATCTAAAGCAATATGTAAATGAAGACACAACTTCCCCTTTAAAAGCAACAGTTGACTCTCACCCACACAAAGTTTGAATCTTTTTATATCATATATCCTCCATTTATTAAAGAGAGGCAGAAATGATCCTGTGCCTAAACTTTTTATTCTTCTTTGTACTCTTTGGAGGTAATGTTTGACTCTATCTAGAGCTTCCTTTCATTTTCTGTTCTTATTTGCAAGATATCTAATTAAAAATCCTTCTTTTTAAGTGTCCAATCTGAGGTCCAGCTGGTGGAGTCTGGAGGGGATGTGAGAAGACCTGGGGAGTCCCTCCGTCTCTCCTGCCAAGACTCTGGATTCAGCTTCAGCAGCTATGACATGCACTGGGTGAGACAAGCTCCAGGGAAAGGCCTGGAATTCATGGCACATATATGGTTTTCAAATATTTTCTACTCAGACAAAGCAAAGGGCCGCTTCACCATCTCCAGGGATGACGCAAAAACCAGCTGTATCTGCAGATGAACAGCCTCAAACCAGAGGACACAGCTGTCTATGACTGTGCAAGAGGCACAGTGAGAGGAAGTGAATCTAAAGCCCATCAAGAACTTTCTCTACTTCTGAATAGCTTATGCTTATTTCTTTCCTTCCTGAATTTCTTCAGTCTCACACAGTCCTTCATGTTATTCATTTTCCATTCTTTCTCTGTTTATCAATACTCAGTATGCTTAAAGCCAATTCTCTATCCTTCTTAAATCTATATAAAATCCCCTGATGCCTGAAACTTTCTTCCCTCAAACGAGCTGTACCAAGTCTTCCAGTTGCATATATATATATATGTATATGTATATGTGTGTGTGTGTGTGTGTGTGTGTATGTATGTATATATACATATACATACATACATATACATATACATGTACATATACATACATACATACATATATATTGTATACAGATATGAACACATAACCAGAAGATTCTGAAGGTTAAACTAAAATTGAAAGCAGAAAGTTTTCATTTGGGACTATTAGAAAGGCAGCTAGAAAAAAGTCATGAAACTTTCTTTTTATATATGATAACTGAGGGGAATTATATGCTCAGAAATGGAAATACTCATCATCACCACAATGGAGGGATGGATGGTGTTGTGGAGCGGCGGAGATACGAGACTGAGCCAGAGTGAACGTTTACAGACTTTATTCAGTTGAATAAAGTATTGCCGCATCAGCCAGGCTAACTCGGCAGATCAGCTGGCGGCAACAGCTGATGCCGTCTGACAGCTCCCTTTTATAGCCGGCTGTCAAACGGCATCAGCCAATGGGAGCGGTCGGTGCTCCCGCTTGAACGACGGACCTGGTTGGGGGCTCCAACCAGTCCTATAGACACAACACTCCTTTCCCCTGGCCAGGAGCATTCGTAGTCCCGCAAGTATGTTGGTTGCCTGCGATGGCGGCTGGACCGTCGAAGCTCAGGCAGGCTGCTGGCTGGAACAAAGTCCTCAGTCCCGGGCAGCATTTCAGAGGTCGTTGGCGAGTGGGCTCGGTCGGCGAGGTCCATCTGCGGGTCTGGTAAGCCTCCCTGTTCGGTCTGTCTTTGGCGCGTCGTTCGGTCGGGGCGGTAGACCGGGCCCTGCAGGGAGCTTTCGTTGTCAGCAAGGCAGATCGGGTCCTGCAGGGAACTCTCGGCTGGGTAGGCTGGGCCTTGCAGGGCGGTCTCGTCGTCGGCGTGGTAGATCGGGTCCTGCAGGGAGCCTTCGGTGCTGGATGGCTGGGCTGAGTAGGCCGGTCCCTTGGCGGTTGCTGGGTAGGCCGGGTCGCTTGGTTGGTTAAGGAACCCATCAGCTGCGCCTCTCCATTGCCTCCTTAGCTGGTCCACATATCTGCGCCACAGGCATCCATCTTCCAGGCGGACTCTGTAGGATCTCAGCCCTGCAACTGACACAACCTGCCCAGGTACCCACAGAGGGTCTCCTGCATAATTCCTGGCGTAGACCAGGTCATGCAGGGCGAAATCCCTGACCAAGCTGTCTGATCCAATAGGGGTATCCGGGCAGTAATGGGGGTGCAGCCTGTCCAGGGTGGTCCTAAGGCGTCTCCCCATTAAAAGTTCTGCAGGAGATTTATTTGTGGTGGTGCATGGGGTCGTGTGTTGGCTAAGAAGGTAACGTGACAGTTTGGAGTGCCAGTTTTCCTGGCCAAACCTAGCAAGTGCCTCCTTTACTGACCTGACTGCCCTCTCCGCCATCCCGTTGCTAGCTGGGTGAAAAGGGGCTGTGAGGATGTGTCTGATACCCAAGTTGGCAACGTACATGCTAAACTCACAAGATGTGAACTGGGGGCCATTGTCAGACACCAGCGTGTCAGGGAGCCCATGGGTAACAAATAAACGAGTCAGGGCCTTAACAATTGCTTGAGTGGTTGTTGAAGGTAGTAGGGCCAAGTCTATCCATTTGGAATATGAGTCTACTACAACCAAGAAGGTCCTTCCATGTACTGGCCCAGCCAGGTCGATGTGCAGGCGAGACCAAGCCCCCCCAGCACTTTCCCACCTGGTAGGAGTAGCTGCTGGTGGGGCAGGTCTGGTTGCTTGGCAAGGTTGGCACGAGCTTACCCAGGTGGAGATTTGGGCATCCATGCCTGGCCACCAAATGTAGCTGCGGGCCAGGGCCTTCATCCTTACGATGCCCGGATGGCCCTCGTGAAGGACCTTTCGAATGGGAACACGGAGAGTGGCTGGGATGACCACCCTTGTTCCCCACAACAGACAACCCTGTAGGTTTGACAATTCTTGCTTGCGTATTTTGAAAGGAGTGAAGTCAGGAGTGTATTGTGTTTCCGGCCACCCCCTTCCCACCCAGTCCAGAACCTGGGCAATTACCCTGTCTTTTTTTGAGTGCGTTGCAATGTCTTCAGCTGTAACAGGCAGTTTAAGTTCTTTTATTTCAAAAATGGCATGGATAGGTGCTGGGTCTTCGACTGGAACTGGCAGGGGGCAGCGACTAAGGGCATCTGCATGACTTAAGTTTTTTCCAGGGCGATGTACTAATTTAAATGAGTAAGCGGCCAGGAACAAGGTCCACCTGGTCATCCTAGGTGATAGTACCTGTGGGGTTTGCTTGTCCCCTGATAAAAGCCCCAGAAGTGGTTTATGGTCAGTTATGAGTTCAAAGTGGTGCCCAAATAGGAATTTGTGAAAATTTTTTACTGCAGCTACTGCAGCCAAGGCCTCCTTATCTATTTGGCTGTAGTTTCTTTCTGCAGCAGAGAAAGTCCTAGAGAAGAAGGCAATTGGTGCCTCAGAACCATTTGGGAGCCTGTGGCTTAGGACTGCCCCAATACCAAAGGGGGATGCATCAGCAGCCAGGACCAGGGGAAGTTCTTGATTAAATTGGATTAAAACTGCATCAGATGTAAGTAAGGATTTGACTGACTTGAAAGCTTGGGCTTCCCTTGGTCCCCAATGCCAGGGGGATTCTTTGTCTAACAGTCTGTGTAAGGGCTCTGCAATGGATGCTTTATGAGGAAGAAATGAAGCGTAAAAGTTCAATAGCCCCAGGAAGGCTTGGAGCTCCGTCTTGTTGGTTGGTGTGGGTGCCTCGTGGATAGCCCTGACTTTGGATTCAATTGGGTGAATGCCAGAGGCATCAATCCTATACCCCAGAAAGTCCACTTGCTTAGTGGCGATGGTGCACTTCTCCCGTTTGAGTTTGAGGCCATGCTGCCTAAACCTGTCTAGGACTGCTCTGACCCTTTGTATGAGCTGAGTCCTGTTAAGAGCTGAAACTAAAATGTCATCGAAGTAAGGGACAACCCCTGGGAGACCTTGGAGAATCCTTTCCATGAGGGACTGGAAAATACCTGGGGCTACACTGACACCAAATTGGAGCTCAGCTGTCTGATCATCAACAGGGAACTGCTGGTATGCCTGGGACATGTCTAATTTTGCAAAGATGGTGCCGGGTTCGAAAGAGTGTAATAAGTGTTAGATCACAGGGACAGGGTATGCGCTGACCTGCAGATAACGATTGAGGGTGGTCTTGTAGTCAGCGCAGATTCTCACGCTGCCATCTTTCTTGAGTGGGGTGACTATGGGGGTCTCCCATTTTGCAAAATCAGTTGGCTCTAAGACCCCTTGCTTTAGTAACTTATCTAATTCCAAATCTAGCTTTGGGCGGATGGCAAAGGGTACTCTGTGTGGCTTGAGGCGAAGGGGAATTGCCTGGGGGTCTACAGTGAAGGAGATGGGGGTGCCAGAATAGCAGCCCAACTCATTGCTAAAAACATCAGAATAGTCTGTGAATAGGGTGTCTACTTCAGAGGTTGAGACAGCATGGATTCCCGTTATGCTAAGGCCGAGAGAAGGGAACCAATCTAGTCCCAACAGACTGGGGAGGGCACCATTAACAACCACCAAAGGCAAATGGCCTTTAAACCCTTGGAACTGAACTAAAAACTTGCCTTTCCCGAGGACAGGGATGTTCTTGCCCTGCTAGTCCCGCAGGGTCAGGTGGCACTTCTGTAGCTTCTTTTTTGACAGCCTTGGGTGGATCTTCTTCAGGGTCTCCCAGGAGATGATTGAAAGTGCAGATCCAGTGTCCACCTCCATTCTGCAAGGCTTACCTTCTAGGAAAACAAAAATACTTATTTTATTAGGGGTCCTGGAAATGTGGTCTGCGTGGTAGCAAGTATAACAGTCCTCCACTTGCCTTTGGAAATTAGCAGTAGGTTGAGGTCTCTGAGGGAAGGTTCGCCCTGCTAGGCAGACCCTAGCTAGGTGGCCTTTCTTCTGACAGTTTAAACAAATGGCATTCCTGAACCTGCAGGATGCTCTAGTGTGGGAACCCCCACAGCCTGGGCAAAAGGGAGGCTGTTTGGGGGTGAAGTTGTTTCTTTGCCCTGCTCCTTCTTGTGAGAGTTTTAGTTGCCTAAGGCGGTTTATGTCTGTAGTGCCTATGGGGTCTTCTTCAAGGGAAACTTCCTCTGAGTGAATAGTGGAGCTGCTGGGTCTGATAGGAGCCCCTTGTATTTCTGCTGCTGATTGGGCGGAGAGCTCAGCAGCTTGAGCTCCCTCTATAGCTAAAGCTAGGGTTAAGTCCTTTTTGGCTAGCAAGCGTCTTTGAAGCCTGAGGTCCCTAACTCCACAGACAATCTGATCTAAAAGCATGTCTTCTAGATAGTCTCTGAATCCACACTGTAAGGCAGCTGATCTCAGAGCTAATTGACTCCCCCTCAGCCTGCTTTCTAGTTCTGAAGGCATGTCTCCTAGCTATCTGGGAGGGCTTAGGTGAGTAGTGATTGGTAAGAATCTCTTGGAGCTCTTCCCAAGGGATATTTCTGACAGAGCGAGGGGCAACTAGTGCTGTAGCGGTGTCAAAAACCGCAGCCCCACAGTAACTAAGGAAGAAGGCTTTTTTCCTGTGCTCAGCAGCGTCTGTTAGACCGATAGCGTCGAGGAAGTAGATGAATCGGTTCTTGTATGACTCCCACGTTTCCTCGGCTGGCTTGAAGGGTGGGAATGTCGGGTTGGTATTCATCTTGAGGCAGCAGGGCTTGTCACCTCAGCGGCTGTGACTTCGAAAACCGCGCTCTTAGAAGAGCGTTTTGCGGCTGCGCCTGTCAGGCGGCATCTGTCTCCTCGGCTGAGGAGGCTTTTAAACTTCGCACTCTTGGTGAGCGCCAGCGGCTGCGGCTTCAGCGCCCGTGGCTTCGCTCTTTCTGTAGTGACCAGCTCTTCGTATCGAACGTCTGATAGCCTCTTATTAGTATCCCGCCCTCGTCGCCAGTGTTGTGGAGCGGCGGAGATACGAGACTGAGCCAGAGCGAACGTTTACAGACTTTATTCAGTTGAATAAAGGGTTGCCGTGTCTGCCAGGCTAACTTTTATAGCTGGCTGTCAAACGGCATCAGCCAATGGGAGCGGTCGGCGCTCCCGCTTGAACGACGGACCTGGTTGGGGACTCCAACCAGTCCTATAGACACAACAGATGGTGAAGATGATGGAACCTGCAGAGAAACCAAAACTAATGTCTTTGATTAGAAAACCCTTTAGAGACCTTTTGCATGAAACAGAAAAACAAGCAGCCATGATTTGTGGTTTTAATGAAAAATAAATGGATAATAGAAAAACATGAGCTCCTTTTTGTAATCATTAAAGTAAAAGTTAATATTGTAAAACTACTTATGTTTGCTGCAGAAGAAATATGAAGCTTCCCTTTTCTGTTCAGTTTCTCTACTTTTTAACCTCCCTCCTTTCCTCTATTCCTCTCTCCCTCCCTCCCTCCTTCCCTCCCTCCATTATTATTTATCACTGTCCATCTTGACAAATCAACTCTGGACAAGTAAGAACTAATAAACATAACAAACAAAATAGCCTTCAAAACAAAAACAATCTTGGCCTGCAGTCAGTTCTTTCAGGTTTCTTTTAAAAGTCATATCGAATAGAATAAAACATCTGGGCCTGAAGAATCTCCTCAGAAAATTAGAAAGATATGTCTTCTCCTCACTTTGGACACAAGGGGGCAATGTTGACATACGAAACTCCATGGCTTGTGGGTGAGGATGGGAATAAATCATTTTTAAATAGATATTATCTAATTTTGGAGGTGTGACAGTTGTGTATTTATTCCCTGACAATCCCTGAAGAAAAGTCCACCTCTCAAGAGGCTACAATCCTGCTATGAAACAGAATTTTTTTTATAAAAAGGGATGTGTATCATTGATAGTTTTGTCCTCAGTAAAACTGTCCAGATAGTTCAAATATCTGATGGAAATTAAAACAACATAGAGGGATGTTTTGTCAGGTTTTGTGGCCAAGCAAAAAAGAAATGATGGAGCCTGCTGTTAAACTAAAGTCCTTGATTAGAAAACCTTTCATAGACATTTTGCATATAATGGAAAAACATTAATCTACCTTCAATGTACATTACATTCTTTCTTCTGTGAAAGTTATCACCCATCCCTCCTAGAAGAATGAAATATTTAGGAAACATTGCCGAATATTATGTTTCCCCTAAAAGAGAAATGGAAATCTTAAGGGAGACAGATACCCAGTCCCAGCTCCCTGCCCCCAGCAGATATTAGGTGCCCATTAAGAAGGACTGGGCCAGCCTACCTACAAGACAAAAGACCTTCAGGTCCAGGGTGAGAGGATTAAGACATGACCCTTCAGGACATAATAGGACTAATCCATCTAGCATCAGGGCTCACTGCATTGCAAAACCTCCTAAGGACATTACATCAGCCCAGGCTTCATCCAAACTAATCTCACACAAACTCCTAGGATTTACACATGACCCTTACAGCAACTAGTAGAATACATTATTTGCACAGGAACAGGAAGCTCAAGGGCAAGGCCCAATAAAAGGTATAAATAACCCTCACTCTCCATTCTATGTAATCAGCTGCCTAGGACCTCTAACCCATGTCATCAATAAACTATCTTTCCAATCAACCTCCATGTCTTTCTCCTTACTTGGAACTGAATCAGATGGATATTTCTTCCCACAACACATTAATCTATCTTCATGCACTTTCCCCACAGCTGGCCAGCACCAAAGCTACCAAATCTTATATATGAAAATGGCCCCCCCAGAAGAATCATGTTTTCCTGTCATCTTAGTATAGGGGAAAAAAAAAACTTTATAAACATTTTGAAACAGAAAAACATGCAGTCATGTTTTTTTTTCATGATTATCTTTTTTATAACTGCAAAGTTAAGTGTTCATATTGTAAATGTACTTATATAGTAAATTAAATACATATAAAAATATGAAGCTTTGGGGGTGTTTTTCAGTGTCTCTTCACATTTTTATCCTTCACTTTTTCCTTCCTTCCTTCCTTCCTTCCTTCCTTCCTTCCTTCCTTCCTTCCTTCCTTCCTTCCTTCCTTCCTTCCTTTATTCCTTCTTTCCTGTGGTTTATTATTATTTTTCAATCTGCAGTGAGTGATTGGATAATATTTTTATTACAATTGTTATTACTATTCCTCTTGACATTATTATGAAATCTCTTTGCCTTGAATCAATTTTGAAAAGTGGTGAAATTTTGCAGGTCTTTGTTTCAATTACTCTTCTATAAAGACTACTTAATTTTTCTTTGATCTGGGAAATTATATCAACATCAAACAGTGCAGGGACTGTGTAAAGAAAGCTATGAAATCCTTGCTCTGAGGAACTCTTTTATCTCAACCAATATGTAAATCAAGGCACAATTTCCCCTTTAAAGGCAACAGTTGGTTTCCTTTTCCAATGACACCCACCAACACAAAGTTTGTGCATTTTCTGAAATCCTCTTCTTTTAATTCCTATCCATTCGTTACTGACAGAACGATAATGATTTTGTGGCTGAGCTTGGTGTCCTTACTTGTATCTCTTGGAGGTAATGTTTCCCTCTATGCTGAGTTTCCTTTCATTTTTTTATTCTTATATTCAGGAAATATCATTGAAACCTTTTTGCTTTTAGGTGTCAGATCTGATGTCCAGTTGGTGGAGTCTGGAGGGGATGTGAGAAGACCTGGGGAGTCCCTCCGTCTCTCCTGCCAAGCCTCTGGATTCACCTTCAGCAGCTATGAAATGAGCTGGGTGAGACAGGCCCCAGGGAAAGGCCTGGAATGGGTAGCCTACATAAGCGAAGGCTCATCTTACATTTACTATTTAAACAAAGTCAAGGGACGCTTCACCATCTCTAGGGATAATGCCAAAAGCCAGCTGTATCTGCAAATGAACAGCCTCAAACCAGAAGACACTGCAGTCTATTACTGTGCAAGAGACACAGTGAGAGGAAGTGAATTTGAAGCCCACCAAGAACTTTCTCTACCTCTGAACATCTTTCACATATTTTCATTTACTCCCTTTTTTTTCTTTCAATATTGCCAAACTTCCACAGTCTCATTCTTTTCTACAAGTTATGCACTTTTCATTTGTTCTCCATTAATTTATACTCAGTGTGCTTAAACCCAAGACTCTGTCCTTGTTAATTCCTTCTACATGAATCTATTTAAAATTCTCTAATGCCCGAAGCATTGTTCCCTTGGTTAGTCAGTATTATGATTGCGAGATATTGGCGATTGGAAATCTCTTCTCCATGAAGCCTTCTGGGTCTATATATTTGGCACTGTCTTCCTGCCTTGTCATCATTGCTTGATGGTTATTCTTACCAACACTTATAAATCAGGAGAACTTTTGACATGATGGGGTCAATGTATTAACTTTGGGATATGGGACACCTTCTCGTCTCTCAGGTTCTTTCTTCTATAAGGACATGAAAGAAATCTATGGTCTCATCTTATAGACTTTCAGATTTTGGAATGTGACTAACAGAAAGGAAATTCAGCTGCACAGCTTCCACATTGAAAAGCAAGAATTCTATTTAATAAAATGTAAGGCTACCCATTGTACGAATTATGAAAAATATTTATCTTGATATTTATAAAGACATCCCCCTATATATCTGTGTGTATTATAGGCATGTTAAAAAATCTAACGTGAATGCAGAGATGACTTTTTTATATTTGAAAATGTTAAAGAATTGTTAGGCAATTTTTCCTTACTATATGTACTATATATACTACACACACACACACACACACACACACACACACATATGCACACACATACATTTGTGTGTGTGTGTGTGTGTGTGTGTGTGTGTTTGTTTGTTTTACATTTCAAACTAGTGAATACAAAGTGACTCTTTTATCTTTCTTTGTCCACTGGAAGAACATCTGGATCACTATATAATGAACCCTAATTATAAAAGTCTTGTCTTGATTCTGTGGTGTGTGTGTGTGTGTGTGTGTGTGTGTGTGTTTCTGTAATGTGATTTTAAAATCAAGTTTTAATGTGTGTGCAAAGAAATTTATAGCTGAACACCCTGGAAAGCTCTTTTATCTGAAGCAGTATGTAAATCAGGACACAATTTCCCCTTTAAAGTAGCCAGGTGGTTTCCTACAACACAAAATTTGAGCACTTTCCTGAATCCTTTCTGCTTGATTCCACTCCATTTATTAGAGGGAGCAACAATGATTCTGTAGCTAAAGTTGGTCTTAACAGCAGTTCTTGGAGGTAATGCTTCCACCTCTATAGCATTTCCCTTCATTTGCTGTTTTTCTATACATGAGATGTTACTGAAACTCCTTTCTTTTTAGTTTTTTTAAGCTTTTGGGTCAGAGGCCCAGTTGGTGGAGTCTCGAAGGGATAGGGGAGTCTCTCCATTTCTCCTGCCAAGACTCTGGATTCACTTTTAGTACCTCTTGGATGAACTGGGTGAGAACAGGCTCCAGAAAAAGGACTGGAATGGATTTCAGAGATTCATCCGGGTTCATATGTCATTAAGTACTCAGACAAAGTGAAGAGGCTCTTTATGACCTCCAGGAATAATGCAAAATCCAGCTGTATTTGCAAATGAATGATCTGAAAGCTGAAGACACAGCCATCCAGAAGTGGTATTCAGCAGGTTCTGACCAGTTCTGGAGAACCAGTAACGGAAATTTTGAGTAGTACGGAGAACCAGCAAATACCACCTTTGACTGGAGATTTTACAGTATCCTTCCCCTGCCACGCCTGCCAAGCCACACCCACA
Source organism: Pseudonaja textilis (assembly GCF_900518735.1). The sequence goes on from NW_020769582.1 coordinate 154,631, forward strand.
GAACCTGTAGTAAAAAAATTTGAATCCCACTACCGCAGCCATCTATTATTACAAACTGACATAGTGAGAAGAAGCAAATCAGAAGCTGAACAAAAACCTTCCTTTCTTCAGAGGAACAGTGCGACTTGATTCGGCTCCAGATTCTGGATTACTGCAACTTGATTCAGCTCCAGATTCTGGATTCTTGTATGGTTCTTTTGTTCTAGGCTTCCAGGTAGAGAGTATGCTGGAAGACAATGAAAAATGAGGACAATAGCTTCATAATTGTAGTTTCACTTACCTTGTTTTCAAGATCATTTGACTTCATAGAAAAAAAAACTGGAATGAAATATTCTCCTTTAGTATCATGGCAGAAGTCTGGAAATAAAACTTCAGGAGAATCCTTCTAAATATCTAATCTGGACATAGAAATGTTATGGAACATCTGGACCAAAAGAATTTATTTGGATAATTAGGAAGATGGGGCCTCTCCCCACCTTTGACACTGGGGAGGGCAATGTTTTCACACCAAATTATAAAGGAAACATATGGACCAAAATAATTTATTTGGAGAATTCTCTGACAATGGGCTCCAGCATGAGTCCAAAAGCTGGGAACAGTGGTGGTATTCTACTGGTTTGGCTTGGTTCAACTAAACCAGGAGCTCCAATGATTACCTGTGAGCAAACTGGTTTGCTCTGACAATCAGCTGCTGGGCCCTCCCACATGCATTGTCTCTATACTGACCTTTATTTCCTGCTTTTCAACCTTAGTTGCTTTGCACAACACAGCTGATTGCCATGCATCAACTGTTGAAGATACAGGGAGAGTGCAGAATTGCAGAAGAAGGTTACTAGCAAACCCTCTGTGCGCGCACATAGCGTGCATGCACCAGAAATAGAGCATGTGCACCAGCAAAGCATGCCCACCAAGGACCAGTCGCTAAAAAAATGAAACCCACCATTGGCTGGGAAGACTAAATCTTTGGTCCCTGTGACCAACCCAGATTGGATCCTGCAATATTATTCTGGGACACATATATTTGTCCTTTCCACCCTCTCTTCATCCTAGGGCACGCAGGGAGGAACAGAGAAGAGAGCAACATGGGTTGTGTGGCATACAGGGGAGGAGACGGTCCTGATTTCCTTCATTAGCCACAGCTGGGAAGACAGTTGATAAGAAAGGCAGGCTGTGTGCCACAAGCTGCTGGGAGCAAACATGACTTTATCCTGTGTTGTGATGGCTTATCTGTGTTCCTGGTTTCTTCCCACATGTGTGAGTTTTGCTGTGCCTTCAAGTCTGAAATTCTTGCTCCTGCCCTGCTAAAACTAATTATTTCAGTTTGGCTCATTTGGACTTTAAGTTACAGTTTGTGTTGATCATGTTTTGGACTTAATTTTCTGCAGTCAAAAGCTGTTCTTGGGAGAGTTTCTCTCCAGCCAGAAAGTAACCTCGACATTGGGGGCAAAGTTGGAGATAATGCTTATCTGACTATGTTGCCTTTGTGCCATGCCCTGGGTCATCACATCACCATTTCAGACAAGTGACTATCTTACTCAGGGGTGTCAATCTCAAGGCCCATAGGGCCACCCAGGGGTGGCCTGTGGGGATTTGGCTTGCAGGGTGCTTAGATCTGGCCCATAGGGTTGCCCAGGATACAATGAAGGACAGGCCCGCAGTGCCTCTGCCAGCAAAAATAGAGCTTGGGAAGGCCACTTGCGGCCTCCTTGAGTTCTGTTTTTACTGGTAGAAAATGGCAGAAGGTCATTGTGGCCAAAAACAGAGCCTCAATGAGTGCTGTCAAGCTGGCTACGCCTACCCTGGCCACACAACCCTCAGGGGTCAAACACAACACTGATCCAGCTCTTAATGCAATTGCCATCCCTGGTCTAGTCTCTTCTTAAAAACTTTTTAAAAAGAAGTGGTGAGCTTTTCAAAGTGTTTGTTTTCCTTATTTCAAAGTAAACCTCATCAATCTCCTTAGAGGGGAAAAAAAAACATGTCCAGCATCATCTTTTATTAGGACTGCAATATTATTTGAAAACTACATGTGTAAAGTCTGTGCAAAGAAATGTATATGTGTATGCACTTTTTATCTCAAGTGATAGATATATTTTGGCACTATTTTCCCTTTAACAGAAGCCCATACTTTCCCCTGTAAGGCCACCACCCACCCACCCACAAAGTTTGTGCCCCTTCCTGAATTCTTATTAATTCCCTTCAATTCCTTAAGGGGAGCTAAAAAGATTCTGTGGATAAACTTGGTGTCCTTTCTCTGGAATGGGGGCAAGGATAAATCCCAGTTCCAATAGACACAGTGAAGGGATGCTTCAACATGTCCAGGATCAATGCAAAAAAGCCAGCTGTATCTTCAAATAAAACTCAAAGCTGAAGGCACGGCAGTATATTACTGCACAACATACAAAAAGAACTGGATCTAAACCCAGACCAAAAAAACAAAACAAAACAAAACAAAAAACCACCATTCTTTTTTCAAAGCAGCTCTGAAACTTGATTCAGCTTCAGATCCTAGTTCAATCAATGAGGATTGATCACATCTGTTGAGAACGTTAGGAATCTTTTATTTTAGGTATCCAATGAGAAAGTTTGCTGGGGGTGGGAAGTGAAAAAAATGATGAAAATGGCTGGAAGATTCCAATTTTTAACCTTCCCTGTTTACAAGATGATTTGGCTTTAGAAAATCCTGGAATGGAACATGGTCCTTTAGTATCATGGCAGAAGGATGGAAATGAAAGTTTAGGATAATCCTTCTAAATATCCAACCTGCCATAGAGAAATTGAGGAAATATCTGCTCTGAAAGAATTTTCCCTAAATATGCCCCCACTCCTCACTTTAGACACCAGGGGGCAGTGTTGTTACAATAAATCCTAGGGCCTGTGTCCTCCATTGGGATGGGGTAGGGAATAAAATAAGTGTTGTCAGATATTGTCTCATTTTTGAGACAATCTTTAATTATTTCCATAATAGTTCACTGAAAGCTCTTGGGAAAATTTCACAGGAGGTTATAATCCTCACCATGAAACTCAGAATTTTTGACAAACCAATACATAATTAGCATTTGCATCCAGAGGAAGTTTCTACAAAATATTAAGGTGCTTCAAAAGTTTGCTGGAGATGAAAACTACACAAAGTGACATTTTATCATATTTGGTGGACATGGACAGAAAAGTTTGAATTCAGATATATACACTAATCCATATGATTTAAAAGACTAAAATAGAATTGAAACCAGAGACTTTTCTTTTGGAATGAATGGACACACAACAAGAAACAAAATCATTGAATATATGTATATATGATGTGTTTATGTGTGAGAAAGAGATAGAGAGTCAATAGTTAATTAATTAGATAGATAGATAGATAGATAGATAGATAGATAGATAGATAGATAGATAGATAGA
>NW_020769582.1:158271-173094 GCF_900518735.1 Pseudonaja textilis
TAGGTAGGTAGGTAGGTAGGTAGATAGACAGATAGACAGACAGATAATAGATAGGTAGAGAGATGATAGATAAATAGCTAGATAGATAGGTAGGTAGGTAGGTAGGTAGGTAGATAGATAGATAATTGATAGGTAGAGAGATGATAGATAGGTAGGTAGGTAGATAGACAGACAGATAATAGATAGGTAGAGAGATGATAGATAAATAACTAGATAGGTAGATAGATAGATAGATAGATAGATAGATAGATAGATAGACAGATAATAGATAAGTAGAGAGATAATAGATAAATAGCTAGCTAGCTAGCTAGCTAGCTAGCTAGACAGCTAGATAGATAGACAGACAGATAATAGATAGATAGGTAGAGAGATGATAGATTAATAGGTAGGTAGATAGATAGACAGACAGACAGACAGACAGACAGACAGACAGATAGATAGATAGATAAATAGATAGATAGATGGATGATTGGATGGATGATGGATGGATGGATGAACCCTAACTCTGTCACTTTATAGTTTAAGGAGTATGCTTTCACTTTTATTAAAAGTGGTATGCTATGTGAATATCAGTGATATAAACTGTGAGATTAATGCTCCGAGGGGCCTTTTATCCCAAGCAATATGTAAATCAAGGCACAATTTGCCCTTTAAAGGAGCCACTAGATTTCCCTTTTCAGGCTACACCCAAAGACACAAAGTTTGAGCACTTCCTTGAATCCTTTCCAATCTATTCCTTCCATTGGTTACAGGGAGCACAAAAAATGATCCTGTGGCTGAATTTGATGCCCTTACTAGTATTCCTCCAAAGTAATTATTTCCTCTTTCGAGTATGCTATATTCTCTCTCTCTCTGTGTGTGTGTGTGTGTGTGTGTGTGTGTGTGTGTGTGTGTTGTGTATAGAAGAATTCATTGAAACACTATTGTTTTTTCTAGGTGTCCAATCTGATGTTCAGTTGGTGGAGTCTGGAGGTGATGTGAGAAGACCTGGAGGGTCTCTCCGACTCTCCTGCCAAGCCTCTGGATTCACCTTCAGCAGCTACAGAATGAGCTGGGTGAGACAGGCTCCAGGGAAAGGCCTGGAATGGGTGGCCTACATAAGTACATCCTCATCTCCAATTTACTACTCGGACAAAGTCAAGGGACGCTTCACCATCTCCAGGGATGATGCCAAAAGCCAACTGTATCTGCAAATGAACAATCTGAAGGAAGAAGACACAGCTGTCTATTACTGTGCGAGAGTCACAGTAAGAGGAAGTGAATCCGATGCAAAGCAAAAACCTTCTCTTCCTCTGAGCAGCTTTCCAAATTGAATAAGAAAGTTGAATTTGTGTACTTAAAGTGAGAAGCAGAAGGTAAATCTCCAAATGCAATTTGGAATCACAGATCTGAACTTCTAAGAAGCTGTGTGGAACATTGTGGACATTTTGATAGGTCAGAAGAAGGAAATCACCAGGCTGTGGAACAACCTGGGTAGTTTGTTAAAAGTGGCTTCCCATGTAATCCTATTGTAATCCACAGTCATTCAATGAAAACAAATATTGGTATTGAACAAGAGAATGATTACCCTAGAAAATGATTACAAAAGTGATACAGAACAGATTTTGATAAAGGAAGTAGCAAAAGCACTTTTATAGCACTTCATGGAATTTACAGAACTCTCTGAGCAGTTTAGAGAGTCAACAATCGGGGTCCTCAGTTTACCAACCTTGGAAGGATGGAGGTCAACTTTGAGCCAGTCAGGATGGAACTCCTGGCAATGGGCAGTGTTCCGGACTAGCAGGCTCAAAAGCCTGCAACTCTGATTGGCCCGCGAATAGCCGATCATGATTGGTCGCCATAGACTGATGCGATTGGCCAGTAAACGGGCTGCCGTGATTGGCCCTGCCAAGAGCAGCAAACTCAAATCGCCTTCATTGGCTGCCTAGCCACAGCCAGCCCTATATAAGGGGCTGCTGCGGCTGGGATAGCTCGCTCAGATCTGAAGTCACTAATAAAGAGCTGTTGTTGCTATCTGAGTCTTGCCTCCGCTCTTGAACCATCCTCCCAGATCCAACACTGGCGACGAGGATGGGATGCGGAGGCAACGAAGTCTACTGATTTGAACTAGCTGAAGGAGCACGTGGCTGATAGAGCGCAACGACGGCAACATGGCCAGTAGCGCTATACCACCCGCCCCATTTGATCCAGCTAGCAAGGACTGGGACTCATATATGGACAGATTTCAAATGTTCCTAGAGTCCAACAACCTCAAAGATGCCACGCCCAGCAAGAAACGAGCCGTTTTTCTAACCCTTTGTGGGCCAACCGTTTTTAAGATGGCTAAAGCCTTAGCGAAGCCAGCTGAAGTTAAAACCATGGATTGGGACACCCTTGCTCTCATCCTGCACAACCATTACGCCCCAGAAGTACCAACTCTCATCCGCAGACACGAGTTCTATCAGAGGGACAAGCATGAAGGTGAGAGCGTTGGGGATTTTGTGGCAGACCTGGGAACCTGGCAGTTTATGTAGCTTCGCCAATCTCGAAGAAGCCATGAGAGACCGCATTGTCCTTGGCCTTAGAGACCCAACCATCCAGAGCAAGATCATGGCTAAGGGAGACACCTCGCTTGCAGATGCCATAGCAGACGCCACCGCAGCTGAAGCCACTCGTAAATCAGCAGCACGAATGCGCCGAACCAGCGGAACCAACCGCCAACCCACCAATGATGCTGGGAAACCTTCAGACAAGTACACATCGACCACCCATCATGAAGATGTCGAGTCATCCTCAGACAGCGAGGAGGAAGAAGTCCACAGACTGGTCAGAACGTGAGCAACGGGACCAGTGGGGTCATAAATCCAACTACCAATGCGCTGGATGCAGGGAAAACCATCCTCAATCCGAATGCAGATTTTTAGACGCCATGTGTCATTTTTGTGAGAAACGAGGGCATATTGTGAAGGTATGCAGAAACAAGAGAAATTCCAGCCCCAGATGGAGAGGGAGCAGCCCAAAGAGGAATGATGGCACTCTACCACACAGAGGGACCGCCCTAGCAGCTAGTGGAACCAGTACAGCAGACCACGAAGGTTTAACGGCACACCCAGACGAGACGAGGCTCATCAAACCATCACGATCGGCCATGCTTCATCACTTGATGCTAAAAAAATCCGAGTAAAGGTCACCATTGAAAATAAACCGTGCATCATGGAAGTTGACTCTGGGTCATCACTATCCATGGTATCCTGGAAAACACTCAAGCAACTGATCCCCAACATCTGATGCCAAGACCTCAGCAGTCAAAGACTCATACTGAAAGACTATCAAGGCAACCAGATTCCAGTCGCAGGTACCCACCATTTCCAGGTCTCTTTCAAGGGACATAATGCAATTCTACCACTCACCATGATAGACAGAGACTGGCCAAGTCTATTGGGTCTTCAGTGGTTTGCGTCATTAGGAATCGGAATGGCTGGCATCCATCATACTGAAGACAATGACTGGGAGGCAGCCCTCATCCATGACTTCCGTGAAGTGTTCAACGAAAGCCTAGGCAAGTACAAGGGGTCCCCTATTTCATTTAATCTTCACCCCGACATTGCACCCATAAAGCCACTCCGCATTCCCTTTGCTCTCAAATCCAAAATTGATGAGCAACTGGACAAATTAATTGCACAAGGCGTATTAGAACCCATTGACCACGCCTGATGGGAAACACCAATTGTCACCCCCATAAAGCCTGACGGGTCCATAAGAATCTGCGGTGACTACAAGGCCGCCCTCAATCACGCACTACAGCAGAGCGCCTACCCAGTACCAGTCGTTCAACATATCCTGCATTCACTTGGGGGTGGCAAAATATTCGCAAAATTAGATCTGGCCCAAACGTATCAACAGCTGCCAGTTGATTACGAGGCGGCAGAAGCCCAAACTATAGTCACACACTGGCGGGCATTCAAATGCAACAGGCTCCAGTTTGGTGTAAGTGTAGCCCCAGGCATCTTTCAAAGCCTGATGGAGAGACTATTACAAGGGATAAAAGGGGTCGTGCCCTATTTTGATGACGTATTAATAGCAGCACCCACAAAAAGTCAATTAGAGAAACACCTCAGAACAGTCCTACAAAGGTTCAAAGATGCTGGCCTCAAGGTTAAGAAGGAAAAGTGCCAGCTTTGCACAGAAAGGGTGGAGTTTCTTGGCTACCTCCTTGACAAACAAGGAATCCACCCTACAGAAAAGAAATTGGCAGCCATCAAAAATGCCCCAAGACCCAAAAACAAAACTGACCTCCCAGCCTTCCTGGGACTTATTAACTTTTATAACATCTTCCTACCCCAGAAGGTGCTGAGCCCCTTCATAGACTACTCGATAAAAGGGCCTCCTGGATTTGGGGATGTCGGGAGGAACACGCCTTCCAGCAAGTAAAAGACCTCCTTACCTCTAATGCAGTACTAATTCAATATAACAAGACACTCCCCTTGACTGTTACTTGTGATGCCTCACCATTTGGGGTGGGGGCCATCCTGAGCCACGTCCTACCAAATGGCTCAGAGGCACCAATTGCATTTTTTTCAAGAACTCTATCAAAAACAGAAAGAAACTATAGCCACTTAGATAAGGAAGCCCTTGCTATTGTCTCTGCAACTAAAAGGTTTCATGAATATGTTTATGGGAGACCATTTTCTATTATCACAGATCATAAGCCACTACTTGGCATTTTGGCGGGCAACAAACCTACCCCACACATTCTCTCCCCCAGAATGATGCAATGGTTGGAATTTCTCGCTGCCTACGACTATCAATTAAAGTATCACCCGGGGAAATCTATTCCTCATGCAGATGCCTTGAGCTGCTCTCCCCTACCCAAGCCACAGGAAGACCCAGCTCCCACGCTCCTGGTACTTCAAATCAAGACAATTCCCTCACCTCCACTAATAGCCCAGGACATCGCTTTTGAAACCAAAAGAGACTCTTGTTTGGCACGAGTTCTTGGCTGGGTGGAGAGGGGATGGCCAGACTACGACCTTAAGGAAACATTTAAGCCATTTAAAAACAGACAAACAGAGCTTTTCACACAAAGAGGGTGCATTTTATGGGGAGACCGAGTTGTTATACCAACCAAGCTACAAAAAAAGTCCTGCAAATGCTACATGATGGACACCTGGGCATCGTGCGTATGAAAGCGCTGGCAAGAAGTTACGCCTGGTGGCCAGGTATGGACAAACAAATTGAAACCTGGGTCACCTCTTGTAACAGATGCCAGGAAAACCACTCAGCCCCCCAAAAGCTACACCAGCAGAATGGGAAACACCCAGGGGTCCCTGGTCTCGCATCCATATTGACTTTGCGGGAACTACTAGAGGCCACACTTTCCTAATAACTGTAGATGCGTATTCTAACTGGCTTGAGGTCAATAAAATGAAAGCAACCACGACTGAGGCAGTCATCAAAAAACTGAATAGACTCTTTGCCACACACGGCCTACCTGATGTCCTGATCTCTGACAATGGGCCCCAATTTACTGCCTTAGCCTTTGAACAATATTTAGCGGAACGGGGCACCCGACACACACTCACATCACCAGCTCATCCAGCGGCGAATGGTAGGGCTGAACGAATGGTTCAGTTCACAAAGAAAACCCTGCAGAAAATGGAACAAGGCAACATCCATGACAAAGACACTAGAATGCTGCTCCTTCAACACATCACTCCAAACAGCATGACCAACAAGAGCCCAGCTGAACTCCTGATAGCCAGGAAACTCAGATCACCTCTAGACCACTTGCACCCTGCCTACACCCCGGAAAAGCCCCTGGGTTCCAGCAGCAAGCACTGTGCCTTTAAGGTAGGAGACCTTGTATTAGCAAAAAAAATTTCTGGGGATCCCCTCTGGATTCCTGCTCAAGTAACTCAAGTTACGGGTCCCTGCTCCTACCGTCTACTCACCACTGATGGCAGAGCATGGAAACGCCATATTGACCAGCTACGCTCCAGACTGACCACAACTTCCACACCTGACCCTAACTCTGACACCAGGGGGAGAGGGGAAGCCATGAGCCCAGAAATAGAACCAACACCTGTTTATTCTGACCTAACACCGAGATCACCACACCATAGCTTGCAATACTCACCAGCTGTAGTTGAACCTGGGCAGATGAACACTTCACCGAGAAGCAGCAGCCAAACAGGTTCAGTGAGCCCGGGGAGCCAGAGCAGTAGCAACAAAGCTGAGGACTCTATCACCCCGGGGGCATCAGAGGAGAGCCCTAACCATGGCACCAGTTCACCGTTCCTGCTAGATCCAGCAAACAGTCCATCTGAACCTGAATTTGAACATGGACAATTGGAATTGCATAAGTCTGGTAGACAGGTGCGAAGACCTGCCTACCTGCGAGACTATATAACTCCACCCCTTAAACGGAACTGAGAGGGGAGGGTTGTTCCGGACTAGCAGGCTCGAAAGCCTGCAACTCTGATTGGCCCGCGAATAGCCGATCGTGATTGGTCGCCATAGACTGATGCGATTGGCCAGTAAACGGGCTGTCACGATTGGCTCTGCCAAGAGCGGCAAACTCAAATTGCCTTCATTGGCTGGCTGCTTAGCCGCAGCCAGCCCTATATAAGGGGCTGCTGCAGCTGGGATAGCTCGCTCAGACCTGAAGTCACTAATAAAGAGCTGTTGTTGCTATCTGAGTCTTGCCTCCGTTCTTGAGCCATCCTCCCAGATCCAACAGGCAGAACCAGCCTGCAATGCTGTATTCTAACCACTGCACCACCAGGGAAATACCCATGCAACCCTCACTGCATAGAGTAATGGAAGCCATGTCTAACTTAGCAGCAGATCTGCTTTGCGAAATACAGGGGAAATTAAATTATTTGTAGAATATGCAGTATAACTATTTTATAGTAGATAAATATCTTCTCCATCTATCTTTTCTCTCATTTCAACTCTGACTTACCAATTGTGCCGCATCAAGCATTTAGGTTTTGGGGTTCTTCCATGGTAAGGGGAGAAAATGTGGAAAGCTTTTATTGAATATACATGTGTGTTTCCCATCATCTTTTATCTTCACCATAGCCCTTTCAAAAATCATAATTGCATTTATCTTGCCTCCCCCTTTGAATAACTCTTGAGAAGCTGTGAAATTTTGCAAGTCTTTGTTTTATTTATTCTAATTAATTAATTAATCTAATTAATCTGCCTTTTCTGCTATCAATTTACAATTAAACCAAAAGTTTGACTTCACTTTTATTAAGACTGTAAACATTTGTGAAAGTTTCTCATACATATAAAGAATGTACTGCACTAGGAAAACTGTGAGATTAATGCACTGAGGGGCTCTCTTATTTGAAGCAATATATAAATGAAGGCAAACATTCCCTGTTGTAGAGCGATGGTAAGGAAGAGGCATGAGACCAGAGCGTACAACTAACAAGGCTTTATTGCGAGGAATAAAGGGTTGTCGTGTCTGCTTGCTAACTTGCAGACTAGCGGGCGACAACAGGCTGGCTCTGCCCGACAGCCGGCTTATATAGCCGACTGTCAAACGGAGCCAACCAATGGGAGCGGCTGGTGCTCCCGCTCAAACAGCGGACCTGGTTGGGAACCCCCACCAGTTCCACGGACATAACATTCCCCTTTAAAGGATCCACTTGATTTCTCTTTTCAGGCTACACCCATGCATGCAAAATCTGAGCACTTTCCTGAATACCAACTCCATTCATTACAGGGACTGAAAATGATCCCATGGTTGAATTTGGTGCCCTTGTTAGTGTTCCTTCAAAGTATTTTCCCCCCTCTTTAAAGAAATAACTTCATTTTTTTCTTGTATATATGAGATTTTATTGAAACACTTTTGTTTTTAGGAGTCCAATCTCAGATACAGTTGGTGGAGTCTGGCGGGGATGTGAGAAAGCCTGGGAAGTCCCTCCAACTCTCCTGCCAAGCTTCTGGATTTACCTTAAGCAGCTTTTCCATGAGCTAGGTGAGACAGGCTCCAGGGAAAGGCCTGGAATGGGTGTCCAGGTCAACTCCTTCCACTTACTACTCAGACAAAGTCAAAGGATGCTTCACCATCTCCAGGGATGATTTTCGCTGCCAGCTATACCTGCAAATGGATAATCTGAAACCGGAGGATACCACAGTCTATTACTGTGCAAGAGACACAGTGAGAAGAAGTGAATCTCATGTGAAGCAAAAACCTTATCCTTCTGAACTGAATCAGAAAGTCAAATTTGCATGTTTAAAGTGACAAGTGGAAAATTTCATATGTCAGGAGGTTATAATTCTCATCACGAAGCTCAGAATATTTGCTAAAATGATGTATCATTGGTGTTTGTATACAAAGGAAGTTTCAAGAATGTATAAAGGAGCTTCAGACCTTTGCTGAAAATGAAAACGAAGGAACATTTTATCATGTGCGCACACATACGCGTGCATGCACATACACACACACACATATGCAGACAGACACAGTATTTGTTCCTCATTGTGAAACCATGTCTAAGTTGACAATTAAATGTGAGCCAGTAGTGTGCAGCAGCAGCCAAAAAAGCCAAAGCAATCCTAAATTCCATTGACCAAATGATACAAGATCAAGTGGCGTACTAATATCACACTATAAAGTCTTAATAAGACCACATGTAGAATACTTCGTCCAGTTTTGATCACAACACTGTAAAAAAGATGTTGAGAAAGACTGCAGAGAAGAGCAACAAAGGTGATTAGGGAACTGGAGGCTAAAACATATGATGACTGGTTAGGGTTAGGGTTAGGGTTGCAGGAACTGGGCAATAGCTAGTACGGTGAAGAGAAGGACCAGGTGAGACATGACAGCAGTCTTCCAATACTTCAGGGTCTGTCATAGAGAGGATGGGGGTCATGCCCCTGTTGGAGTCTGAATCCAAGGAGGAAGACGAACAACTGACAGGAGTGGGAATGGGAGTGTGGCTCCGGTTAGCTGTGGAGGAAACTAGGGAAGGGAAAAGTCCGGCTGGGCAGAGCAGGATAAAGGTACAACAAGGGAGAGGGAGTTCAGAGGAAGACCTAGCCCCCCCTTCATCCTAAGGCATGCAGGGAAGAATGGAGAAGAGAGCAATGATGGTTGCATGGCTTACAGGGGAGGAAAAGGCCCTGATTCCCTTCATTAGGCACACCTGGGAAGAGAATTTAAGAGAGAGGCAGCTGAGAGTGGCATTTGCTGGGAACAAGTGTGAGTTTATCTTGTGTTGACTGTGGTTATCTGTGTTCCTGGCATTCTCCCAATTGGGTTGATTTACTGCCATTCCTTCATTTCTGGAACTCCTTATCTTGCCTTGCCAGATTAATTACCCCACCTAGCCTTGATTGGACTTATAGTTAAAGTTTCTGTTGACAATGTTTGGACTTGAATCTCTGCAGCCAGAGGCCATTCATGGGAGAATTTTTCTCCAGACCAGAAGTTAACCAGGACATTGGGGACAAAGTTGGAACTAATAAAGGGACTCCTACTGTTTATCTGACTGTGTTGCCTTTGTGCCATGCCCTGGATCATCACAATGGGGTCAAACTATATTCCGAACACTTGAGGGCCAAACAAGGAATAACGGTTGGAAAATGAACAAGGAGAGATTCAACCTAGAAATAAAGAGAAATTTCTTGACAGTGAGAACAATCAACCAATGAAACAGCTTTGGAAGTTGTGGGAGCTTCATCACTGGAGTCTTTCAAGAAGAGACTGGACTGCTATCTGTCAGAAATGATGTAGGGTCTCTTAGTTGGGTGGGGGTTGAACTAGATGACCTACAAGGTCCCTTCCCACTCTGTTAATCTGTTAGTGCTTAATGTAGAGGAAATTGAATTATTTATAGACTACAATCTGGGACTGGTAAAAACTTAACACTTCAAGTCCTAACCAAGGAGCTAAGAGCTGTTTAGGCAGTGTCTAGTAATGTGGTTTTTTTTTCTAAATCCAGAATATTCAGGTCTTAATAAGTTCAATATTTTCATATATCTAGGCAGCCCTTTGGGTATTGCTCCAAGGACTCCTATTACTATTGGTATAACCATTAATTTCTTCCTTCATAATCACTTTATTTCAATTTGCAAATCAAGATATTTTGTTATTTTTTTCTAGCTGATTCTCCTCAATTTGTGCATCACCTGGTATTGCAATAGTAATGAAAAAGGCCTTTTTTTTGCTTTTCACAATAGTGGTATTGGACATGTTGTAGATCATATGTCTATCTGTACTACTACTATTATTTAAAACTTTATCCATCTTGGTGAATCAACTCTCTCCAAAGAATAACTGATCAAAACACCAAATAACAGCAGCACCAAATAAACAATATTTATAGAATATAAAGTTATTTATTTGTAGAAATAATTAATTTATAGTAGATGAATATCTTCTCCATTTATCTTTTCTCTCATTCCAACACTGATTTACCAATTGTGTCTCATCAAGCATTCAGGTTTTGGGGTTCTTTCATGGTAAGGGGAGAAACCATGGAAGGGTTTTATTGAATATACATGTGTACTTCCCTTCATGTTCTATTTCCAGCATAGCCTTTTCAAATATCACAATTGTATGTATTTTGTCACCCCTTTGAAAAATTCTTGAGATGCAGTAAAATTTCTCAAGTCTTTGTTTTAATTGTGCTAATATAAAGCTGCCATTTCAGCTATGAATTTATTGTAAAAAAAAAAAAGTCTGCCTTCATATTTTTTAAGACTGGAATTACTACAAGGAAAACTGTGAGATTAATGCACTGAGAGGCTCTTTTATTGGAAGCAATATGTAAATGAAGGCAAAAATTCCCCTTTAAAGGATCCACTTGATTTCTCTTTCAGGCTATACCCACCCACACAAAGTTTGTGCCCTTTCCTGAATTCTTTCCTCCCAATCCTCTCAATTCATTACAGGGAGCAATAATGATCACATGGTTGAAATTGGTGCCCTTGTTAGTGGCCATTGAAGGCATTTTTCCCCTCTTTAAAGAATTTCCATCATATTATCCTTTTGTGTATAGAAGATCTCATTGAAACACTTTTGTTTTTAGGAGTTCAATCTCAAAAACAGTTGGTGGAGTCTGGAGGGAGTGTGAGAAGACCAGGGCAGTCTCTCCATCTCTCCTGCCAAGACTCTGGATTCACCTTCAGCAACTACTGGATGTACTGAGAGAGACAGGCTCCTGGGAAAAGACTGGAATAGATGGCCACTGTTGAGGTAATTCCCCATTAGGAGAATGAACGCATACAGGGAGACGTATAGAGAGTAGTGTTGGAATAATACACACAGAGAATACAGATGCACTGTACAGTAAATGTAGGTTTTTACTTCCAGAAATGTTAAGCAAAGTCCAAACAAGCAATCCAAAGTCATTCACAAGTTAAATCAGTCAGTTTTCAATCCAGGGATAATTCAGTAACAAATTCCAGTGTCAAACATAGTTCAGTAACAAACTTACATCAAATCCAGAAATAGCAGTCAATTAGAAGAAATGGAGGAACGGCAATACTTTCCAACAGAAGGAAACAGAGAGACTCACTCAGTCACACTCTATTCTGAGACTAAGACTAAGACAAACCAGGTTTCTGGCTCCATCTTATGGCCGTTTGAGAAACCACACCTAATTACAGTTTTGCATTTTCTTAAAGATACAGTTTTAAAATGTTTATCCTGGTTTATATATTTGTAACCCAAATAGCTGTTAGGTGACTCATATTCCTAACAGCCACCATAAATGCACAATCACCTCGTAAGACTTATCATTCAGACAAAGTCAAGGTACGCTTCACCATATCCAGGGATAATTCCCGCAGCCAGCTGTATCTGCAAATGAACAATCTGAAAACAGAGGATACTGCAGTCTATCACTGTGCAGGCTATTTTTATAACACAGTGAGAGGAAGTCAATCTGATGCCTAGCAAAAACATTTTCTTCCTCTCAGCACCTCTCAATCATGATTCAGTCACAGGAAGTTGAATTTGTGTATAAAATATATCTGGCATGAGTTTTCTTAGGACTCAAAAATTGTTTGAAATGACTTGATGTAATTTCTTGGTTGCTCCTGCTATAATTTCATGTCAAAGAAATAGATTTGCTGACCTGGCTTACTCCCAAATAACCCTTGGAGACTGAATAAGACTTGAAGCCCTCAACTATATTGCTTAACAGGGAAATTAAAGTGTGTGCTCGCCACCTCTGTAATAGTAATGCCCAATAACCCTTCACTAGCACATTTTTGGGGTAGGGCTTATATTAGACACCACTAAAAAAAATCAAACTAGGGTTTATTTTGGACGAAAATCCTATTTTCAGTGAAACATAAAGAAACAATCTAGTTTGGATGTATACATGTAGATGGCAAGAAAAACAAATCTTGTGAGTTTACCAGATGGATAGCCTAGGGAACAAAGCTGTTACAGAAATACTTCAAAACCTCCTCTCAGAGGCCAGTAATAGAAACAGACCATAAAGTGGTGTGTGGGGTCTTTAACAATCCTTTGAGCTCAAAGCACATAGCGTTTATAAGCTGTACCCTGAATAATGCAAGATGAGTATCTTATAATCTTCTGGGCTGTCCTTAACACTCTCTGTATGGATTTTCTATCTGAAGCACTGTGGCAAACAGGGATGCAGTTTGTTAAAATGCTGTCAATCATCCCTCTGTAAAATGCTGTCAATCATGCCTCTGTAAAAAGTAGTAAGGACAAAAGAAGAAAGATGTGCTCTCCTCATCCAATGCAAGAAAGGCAGACTTTGATCTAAGTATAGTATATAAAATCATACATTGCAATGTCCTACCTGTCAATGAATACTTCAGCTTCAACCATAACAATACAAGAGCAAACAGTAGATACAAACTCAAGGTTAATTGCACCAAACTTGATTGCAGGAAATATGACTTCAGCAACAGAGTGGTCAATGTCTGGAATACTCTACCTAACTCTGTGGTTTCTTCCCCAAATCCCCAAAACTTTAACCATAGACTTTCTACTATTGACCTCACCCCTTTCCTAAGAGGTCTGTAGGAGGCATGCATAAGCACACCAATGTGCCTACCGTCCCTGTCCTATTTTTTTCTTTTCTTTTTCTTATATGTACCCATGTATTCATTTTTACTTATACCTATTATCTTATAAGCAATTGACAAACCAAATAAAATAAAAATAAAAAATAAAAATGATTTGCACACTTCACTGAGGATCACATATAGGGAAACCAGTTCAGATTGTTAGTTATCTGCACCCCCAGATATATAATACTGTTGACCACCTCTACAACTGCATTATTGATACTGAATGGAGTATGACCATGT
Source organism: Pseudonaja textilis (assembly GCF_900518735.1). The sequence goes on from NW_020769582.1 coordinate 171,562, forward strand.
CAGCTCTATGTACAATCTACAATGATCTCCTTTGTTTTATTAATATTTGAAATGTTCGATTTTCAACAACAGAATAATCAGAGAAGCCATAGAGATAGAAAAACGCCCACACAGCATGAATAAACGAGATGAAACCTCCCACCTACCAGCCATTTGGAAACCCACCCTCATGAACAAACTAGTAACTAACATGAAGAATGACACCAGACCCACACCCATGAAGGCCACACAAGATGCTACCACCACACTTCCACGTAGAAAGCAGACTCACACCCACAAAGATGAGACACAACCATGGACCAGCAGCCGTACCGCAGCTGCATCACTACCCACTTCAAACCCCTCCAACCCATACATGAAGCGAACTGATGCCCACCATGAAGATGTGGCATGATCACAAACGCGAAGCCAAACAGCAGGAACACAGCTCACCAGCTCAAATCCCCCAGCAACTAAGACTAACCTGAGCACAACCAAGCCCCCACCTGAACAGAACGCACCCCCAGCCAATCAGAACACAGCCAACCCCCCAACCAATCAGAAAATAGCCAAACACCCAACCAATGAGAATACACCCCCACCCAATCAGAAAACAGTCAAGATCCCACCCAATCAAGTCACACCCCCACTAGCAGTTAAAAGGAAGAAGCAGCTGCAAGCTCACATTACTCCGAGAAATACAAAGCCGAAGACACAAGCCTGAAGATGATGAATGAGACTTCATAGAAAAATCGCTTAGATACTTCCAATTTTATGTGGGAGAAAACCCGAATAACCAAAGATCCACATACCAATACCCGTGAAAACCTCAGAATATATATATACTTCGAATCTTACGCAGGAGAAAACCCGAACAACCAAAGATAGATAGATAGATAGATAGATAGATAGATAGATAGATAGATAGATAGATAGATAGATATATCTTTGGTTGTTCGGGTTTTCTCCTGCATAAGATTCGAAGTATCTAGGCAACGTTTCGATGAAGTCTCATTCATCATCTTCAGGCTTCTGTCTTCGGCTCTTGCTTCTCAGAGTGATGTGAGATTGCAGCTGCTTCTTCCTTTTAACTGCTAGTGGGGGTGGGACTTGATTGGGTGGGGGCTTGGCTGTGTTCTGATTGGGTGGGGGTGTGTTCTCATTGGTAGGGGGTTTGGCTGTGTTCTGATTGGTTGGGGGGTTAGCCGTGTTCTGATTGGTTGGAGGCGTGTTCTGTTCAGGTGGGGGCTTGGTTGTGCTCAGGTTAGTCTTAGTTGCTGGGGGATTTGAGTTGGTGAGCTGTGATCTTGCTGTTTGGCTTCGAGTTCGTGGTCGTGCTGCATCTTCATAGTGGGTGTCGGTTTGCTTCATGTATGGCTCGGAGGGGTTTGAAGTGGGTAGTGATGCAGCTGCAGTGTGGCTTCTGGTCCATGGTCGTGTCTCATCTTCTGAGTGGGTGTAAGTCTGTTTTCTACATGGAAGTGTGGTGGTGGCATCTTGTGTGGCTCTCATGGGTGTGGGTCTGGTGTCATTCTTCATGTTAGGTACTCGTCT
>NW_020769582.1:174019-238473 GCF_900518735.1 Pseudonaja textilis
TGTATGGTATTCAGCTTTGTTTGGGTATTTTCCCATGTCATTGTAGTTGTGCTTTTAAAGTTGTAGCTACAATGACGTGGGAAAATACCCGAACAAAGCTGAACAAAGCTGAATACCATACATGTAAGTACCCGCGAAAACTTAAGAAAACATATATATATGTATAGATATTTGTATAGGTATTTGTATATTTATATTTATATAAACATAAATATAAATATAAATATATATTTATGTAGGTCTAGGTGTGTTTGGGTCTTTTCCTGTTTAGGATTAAGAGTATCTTGGCAATGTTTCGGCGAGGTCCCACTCGCCATCCTCAGGCTGGTGCTTTCGGCTTCGTGCCCGTGGAAGCAGTGTCTGATCGGAGCTGCCGTTTCTCTATAAATACTGGTGGTGGTGGGTGGTGTGCTGGGTTGGTTGGCTGTGCTGCTGCCTCTTGATTGGTTGATGATGTTGGTATAATGGGCTATGTGATGGCCTTGTGAGTTTTGTTGTGGAGATATCCTTGATCTTGTGTTGTAATCTCCTGGATCCTTTTTTTTTTTTAGTGATCTTTTTCCATTAGTCTCTCGTGTTTAACGGCTTGGGTAATGGGTAGTGTGATGGGTTTGCAAGTTCTTTTGTTGTGGTATCCTGGGTACCACATGGTAATCTCCTGGGTCATTTGACACAGGAGCAAATGACCCAGGATATCACAGCACAAGACCAAGGATACCACAGCAATAAATCTCACAAGGTCATCACACAACCCATTACCCAAGCTGTTACTACACAGGAGGCTAATTGAAAAGAGATCAAAACACAAATGACCCAGGAGATTCCAGATTTTGGAATGTTTTCCAGTTCTTGCTACAATTTCAGACCAAAGAAATGGATGTGTTAAGCTGTCTTACTCCCTAATAACCTTTGGAGAGTGAATATGACTTGTAACCCTCAAATATGTTGCTTAAAAGGGAAAATAAAGTATAAATACAAATCCCAAGTTGTCATACTTTTTGACTTAGGAAAATCAGCCCTAAAATGTCCACTTTGAAAAGCATGTAAATATTTAATGAAAAGCAACCCTTCCCTGTATTAATAATTAAATATCTCTGTCTTGACTATCATAAGGACTTTCCCATCTTCTCAAATTTGTTGCAAATAAACTATAATGTCATTGAAGAGGATATCTGCTATATTAGGAAAAGAGGAATAGAGTTTGAAGAAATAAATAAAAGTAACAGACATGGAGCTACAACTATGATGCTATAATGACTTCCTGTCTAATCCTAATGAAATCCACTCTAACCCAATAGAAATGAAGCATTGCTGTTGACCGAGAGACAGGGTGGAATGATTATCCTTGAAACAAGTACAAATGTGGTACACCTTTGGTAAATTGGTTTTGATAAATGAAGCAGCAGTAGAAATAGGAATAGCACTTATTTATTGCTTTATGATGATTTACAACTCTAAGCTGTTTACTATGTCAGCATATTGCCTCCAAAAACCTGGAGAAGGATGGAAGGCTAACTCAATGTTGAACCTGTCATGACTGAAATCCTGGCAGTGGGCAGTTTGCTCACAATATGCATTCTAACCACTGTGCTTCCAGGGAAAAACCCATGCAGTGCTCACTGTACAGAGTAATATAAGCAGGAGTGGGATTCTACCTTGTCAGACTAGTTCTATAGAACCCGTTGTTATGATTCTGCCCAGTTCGGGGAACCGGGAAATCACACCACTGGCTGGTCTTGCCCCTCCCCTCCCCGCCCACTCATTCCTTACCTGGCGTGTGTGCCATCAAACTTGCCTACATTGGGTAAGTTTCTTTCCCCCCCCCCCCCAAGACCATCAGCTGTTTTGCTGTGCCAGAAGATTTACATTAGCTAGAAAGCAGGTAATGGTTGGATTTCTTGCTTTCTAGTTAATCTAAAAGCAGAGCTGAATCTTCCTTAGGACTGAAGCTTCTATTTTTCAGTGCAGACTCAGGCAGCAGATTGCAGAATGGTAGATCTCTGAGTGAATCTGTGATTCTGGGAGCAACTCAATCTACCTGCCTGCTTTGCCTGTTTTGGGGTAAAAGTTGCTCTTTTTTAAAAAAAGTTGCTCTTTAAAAAAAAATTAATCAATATTTACACAAATGTTTATAATCTTTACATACAAGCTATGCCCAGCCAGTCAAATGAACACCAAGCCACACCCACAAAATAGGCCATGCCCACAGAAATGGTTGTTAATAAATTTGAATCTCACCCCTGAATATAAGCCAATGCTGCTCCATTTATATTCCTTCTTTACAAATATGTATTCAATGTCCTCAGTCCTGAAGCTCTGTCCCTGCAGGAGGATTGAGGCAGGGACAACATTGGTCAAGAAGTAACTGTGTAGCAAATCTCCTAAGATATAGCTATGAGAATAAATTCTCTACTGCATTGATACAGATTTCAGAAGTTGTGGAATTATTCAAGACTTTATTTTACGTACTATAAAATAAATCTTCCCTTTCTCCTATCACTCGCAGGAACACAAGAACAAAGCATGTCTGGCATGAGTTTTCTTATGGTGCAAAAATTATGTGCAAATCACACGTGTAAATTCTTTCTAAAAAATCTCCAAGTGAATGAACTCAGGGGCTCTTTTATCCCAATCAATATGTAAATCAGGACCCAATTTGTGAGAAGGCCTGGGGAGTCCCTCTGTCTTTCCTGCCAAGCCTCTGGATTCACTTTCCTCAGCTACTGGATGGCTTGGAAGAGACAGTATCCAGGGAAAAGAAATTATAATCCTCACTGTTGAGCTCAGAATTTTTGATCAAGTGATGTATCATTGGTGTTTGTATCCTGAGGAAGTTTTCAGAATGTATAAAGGTGCTTCAGACCTTTTCTGGAAATGAAAACTACATGAAGGGACACACACACACACACACACACACACACACACACACAGAGAGAGAGAGAGAGAGAGAGAGAGAGAGAGAGAGAGAGAGTATTCCTCATTGTGAAGCCATGTCAAATTTGACAATTAAATATTAGCCAACAGTATACAGTAGTGGCTAAACAAGCCAATGCAATCCCAAATTGCATTGTGAGGTATACAACTGAGATCAAGGAAGATACTAATTGCACTCTGTAAAGCCTTAGTAAGGCCACACCTAGAACACTATCCAGTTTTTTCACTACAATATAAAAAAGATGTTGAGACTCTAGAAAAAGCGCCCAGAGCAGCAGATATGATTAGGGGAGTGAAGGCCAAACAACATATGAAGAATAGCTGCGGGAACAGGGTATGTCTCTTCTGGTGAAGAGAAGGAACAGGGGAGACATGAGAATACCCTTCCAATATTTGAGAGGCTGACACAGAAAGGAAGAGGTCAAGCTATTTTCCAAAGCACCTTAAAGCCAGACAAGGAATAATGGATGGAAACTGAACAAGGAGAGATTCAACCTAGAAATAAGGAGAAATTTTCTGACAGTGAGAACAAGCAACTAATGGAACAGCTTGCCTTCAGTAGTTGTGGAAGCTTCATCACGGGAGTCTTTCAAGAAGAGACTGGACTGCCCTCTGTCAGAAATAAGGTAGGGTCTCCTGCTTGGGAGGGTGGTTGGAGTAGATGACCTACAAGGTCCTTTCCCACTCTGTTAATCTGTTAGTGCTTAATGTAGAGGAAACTGAATTATTTGTAGAATACAGTCTGGGACTGGTAATAACTTAACAATTCAAGTCCTAACCAAGGAGCTAAGAACTCTTGAGGCAGAATCTGAATATATAAGCAGTTCCTAGTAAGGTGGTTTATTTGTTTTTTTGCAAGGACAGAATATTCAGATCTTAATAAATTCAAAAATTCCATATATCTTGGCAGCCTTATGGGTATTTATTTATTTAGTTAGTTAGTTGCAGCAGGAGCTATCAAGGTAGGAAGGCAGCCCCAAATACTCTGTCTCACAGAATTTCTGGAAGGGGAGGTTTGCCATGACCAATGTTTCCCTTATTTGGCTCAGCCAGAGCTTCAGGATTATGGAGATTGAATATATATTAATGTAGAAGAAATGAAAAAAATCAATGTATATTGATTGTGAAGGGACATTTTGACATGAATCAATCTAACCTTTGCTCTTTGCATCTGTTAAAGTTTATTTATTTATTTATTTATTTATTTATTTATTTATTTATTTATTTGCTTGCTTGCTTGCTTGCTTGCTTGTTTGTCTGTTTGTTTGATTTATATTACTGCCTACTCACCCATGGTGACTCAAGGTGGCTTACATAATATAAAATCATATTTAAAACAAAAAATAATAATAAAAACAATAAGAACTGGAAAATAAATAAATAAATAATAAAGTACAACAGTACAAAATTTGGGGAAAAAAAGAAAAGAAAACAAAAACCAAACTCCCATCCCCCCACCCTAATGACAGTGGGTCACACTAGCCATCTGATAGGTTCCATCCCTCTCTGGGTTCCCCAGGCCCGGTGGCAAAACCAGGTCAGTGCCTTTTGGAATAGTATTAATGAGGGGGCCATTCTAATCTCTCGGGGAATGATGATCCAGAGAGATGGAGCCACCACAGAGAAGGCCCTTCTTCTAGGTCCCACCAGGTGTATCTCCCTCAGGGGTGGGACCCACAGCATTCCCTGCCTCCTCACTCTAATGGGTCGGGTAGATGTCACTGGCAATAGATGTTTCCTCAGATAAACCAGACTCAAGCCATTAAGGGCTTTAAAGGTGACAACCAGCACATTGAATTGCACCCAGAAGCAAATTGGCAGCCAATGAAGCTCCTGCACACCGGGATCTGCATAAAACCATGTGGCCCACTGCATTTTTCATCAACTGGAGCTTCTGGATGCTCTTCAAGGGCAGCCCCATGTAGAGCGTGTTGCAATAATCATGACAGGAAGTTACCAAGGCATGAGTGACTGTGAGTAGGGACCACTGATCCAGGAAAGGGCATAACTGGTGCACAACCTGCAGTTGTGCCAAGGCCCTCCTGTCCACGACTGCCACCTGCTGTTCAAACAGGAGTTGTGAGTCCAGGAGAACCCCTAGATTATGCACAGGGTCTGTTTGGGGTAGTGCCACCTCATCCAAGACTAAAGGTGGTAAGACTTGGTAGCTAAAGACTCAGAGCCACTTGGTCTTGCATAGGTTTAGTTTCAACCTGTTGTTCCCTATCCAGCCCCTAACAGCCTCCAGGCATTGCAAGAAGGAGGACACAGCAACACTTAACTCACCATGGGCCAAGACATGCAGCTGAGTATGATCAGCATATTGGTGATACCTCAGTCCATGGTGACGGATTATCTCACCCAGCAATTTCATATATATGTTGAACAGGAGCAGAGAGAGTACTGAGCCCTGTGGAACCCCATAAAGCAGAGGGCGAGGGTTAGATCTCTCCCCTCCTATCAACACTGACTGAGAGCTTCCACAGAGGAAGGAAGTGAACAAAGACAGCACAAGTCCTCCCACTCCCATACCCTGAAGCCATCCCAGGAGAATCTCATGGTCAATGATATCAAAAGCACAAAGAGGTCAAGTAGAGCAAGGATGGATGCACTACCCCCATCCTGTTCCCACCAGAGATCATCCAAAAGTGCAACCAATGCTGTTTTTGTCCCAAATCCAGGCCTGAATCCTGACGGGTAGGAGTTGAGATAATCTGTTTCATCCGAAAACCTCTGGATCTGATGTGTGACCACCTTCTCAACAACCTTCTCCCCCAAAGGGAAGATTGGAGACAGGTTGGAAATTATCCAACTGGGTGGAGTCCAGTGATGGCTTCTTAAGAAGAGGGTGGACCACAGCCTCCTTAAAGTGCTAGGGCACTGTCCCCTCCTGTAGAGAAGCATTAATCACTGCTAGAGTCCAGCCACCTGTCACCTTCTGGGAAGCTTTCAGAAGCCAGGGAGGGACATGGGTCTAAAATACAGGTGCTTTCACGCATACTCCCTAGGATCTTGTCCATTTCCTCAGGAGCAACAGGGTCAAACCATTCCCATATAACAGGGCCAGAACCTGCCTCAGCAGCTTCCACCAGACTAGCAACCACCGGCATCTAACTGGGAACGAAGTCGAGCGATTTTGTCTTCCAGAAAATCCACAAATTTCTCAGCCCGCCGCTTCAGGTGGAACTCAGTCTCCCCCTTCCCTAAGAGGAGATGGCTCACCTTATAGAGGGTTGCTGGGCATCTGCAGATGCAATTAGTGTGGAGAAGTATTTAGACTTCACCTCACAAATCGCCACAAGGTAGGCCTTAATAGCAGCTCTTACCTGTGTTCGATCGAGTTCATATCCTGTCTTCCACCAGCCATGCTCTAGACATCTCCTCATGCGTTTATCCCTCTCAGTTCCTCTGTATACCATAGGCACAGAAAGGTCTATGGGTGAGGAGAGGTCACAAGAGTGCAATACTATCCAGAGCCTCAGTCACCTTCCTATTCCAAACAGTGACAAAGAGCTTGTCTGGACTGCATAATAGATCTGTAGTTATAACCCCCAGCTCCTTCTGGAACTTAACTGGATCCATTAGTTGATGGGAGCAGGCCAATCTAATAGGTCCTGCCTCCCTGAGGGGTGATGCATCTTTTGAGAAACTAATTGTCACCAGACTGTGATCTGATCATGACAAGGGGACCAAAGAGAGGTCTACCAATTCCAGGTCAAATAGACACTGCTCCGACAAGAACACCAAATTGGGAATGTGACCACTATTACTAGTTGGGCTCTGGATAATCTGTGACAGGCCCATGGAAGTCATGGTTTCTATAAAATTTCAGGCTACCTCTGACCCTGATTCCAGAGAAGGTATTGCTCCAAGGACTCCTATTACTATTGGTATAAGCATTTATTTATTTTTACTCCATAATCACTTAACTTCAATTTGCAAATCAATTCTATTTCTCCTCAATCATTTTATGTTACAATATTAATGAATCAGACTTTTTTCCCCTCTTCCATGATAGTGATATCAGGTTATTTTGTGGTCCAGATGACTATCTGTACTATTATTGTTTCAATTTTTATCCATCTTGGATAAATTTGGATAATTTTTTTTATCCAACTCTCGGCAACTAATAACTGATCAAAACACCAAACAACAGCAACTCCAAACAAGAAATATATAAAACAAATATGACCACCAAGTTAAAAACCAATCTAATAAAAAAAAAGAACCCCCACAGATTTGATCATTTTCTTCTCTCTGTGTCTTTCCTTGGATTCAACTCAAATTGTCCCACAAATTGGTGCCTCATCATTTGGTTGGCACTCACATTTTTGGGGTTTCTTCAAGAGGACATACTAAGGGGAGAAAATGTGTGTGTGTGTGTGGGGTGAATATCTCCCGAATTCAGATGTGGTCTTCTTTTCATGTTCTATCTCAAAATATCTCCTTCTAAAAATGTTATTGCATGTTCTTCATCTGTCCTTTTGAATCACTTTTGAGAAGCGGTGAAATTGTGCAATTCTTTGTTTTAATTACTCTAATGTAGATGTGCTTTTTCTCCAATTACTGTAGCTAAAAGAAAAGGAGTCTGCTTTCACTTTTATTAAGAATGGCATCTTATATGAAAATTTACCATATATAGAGTGAACAAGGAAAATTGTGAGATTAATGCACTGAGGGGACCTTTTATCCCAAGTGATATGTAAATCAAGGCACAATTTCCCCTTTAAAGGTGCTGCTTGGTTTCCATTTTCAGGCTACACCCAAAGACACAAAGTTTGAGCACTTCCTTGAATCCTTTCCTATCATATCCTTTCACTGGTTGCAGGGAGCAAAAAATGATCCCTTGGCTGAATTTGGTGCCCTTACTAGTATTTCTCCAAGGTAATTATTTCCTCTCTTAAGAATTTCCTTCCATATTCTTTTGGGTGTGTTTGTGCATAGAAGAATTCAACTGAAACACTATTGTTTTTTTCTAGGAGTTCAGTCTGTTGTTCAGTTGGTGGAGTCTGGACGGGATGTATGAAGACCTGGAGGGTCCCTCCATCTCTCCTGCCAAGCCTCTGGATTCACCTTCAGCAACTACAGAATGAGCTAGGTGAGACCGGCTCCAGGGAAAGGCCTGGAACGGGTGGCATCCATAAGCGCAAGTTCAACTCCAATCTACTACTCAGACAAAGTCAAGGCATGCTTCACCATCTCCAGGGATGATTCCTGCGGCCAGCTTTATATGAAATGAACAATCTGAAAGAAGAGGACACAGCTGTCTATCACTGTGCAATAGAGACAGTGAGAGGTAGTGAATATGAAACCAAGCAAAAAACCCCTTTTTCCCCCTCTGAGCAGCTTTCTAAATTGAATCAAAAAGTTGAATTTGTGTATTTAAAGTGAGAAGTAGAAGATAAATCTTCAAATACAGTTGGTAACCTTAGATCTGGTCTAAAAAGCAGTGTGGAAGATGATTGACATTTTGATAGAGAAGAAAGAAATCTCCAGGTTGTGGAAGAAACTGGGTTGTTTGTAAAGAGTGGCTTATTATCTAATCCCAAAGTAATCCACATTCACCCAATGGCAATAAATCACTGGTGTTGAACAAAAGACAGCAAGAATGATTATGCTAGAAAATGATTACAAAAGTGATACAGAACAGATTTTGATAAATATAGTTGCAAAAGCACTTATATAGCACTTTCTGGTACTTTACTGACCTCTCTGAGCAGTTTAGACATTGCTCCCAACAATCTGGGTCCTCATTTTACCAACCTCAGAAGGATGGAAGGCCAGGCCAACATTGAGCCAGTCAGGATCAAGCTTTTGACAGTGGGCAGGGTCAGCCTGCAATACTGCATTTTGACCAGTGTGCCATCAGGGAAATACTTATGCAACCCTCACTGCGTAATAATATTAGCCATGTCTGACTTGGTAGCAAGTGTGCTTTCTGAAATATAGAGGAAACTTAATTATTTGTAGAATATAAAGTTATTTATTTATAGACCTAATTAATTTATAGTAGATGTATATCTTCTCCATCTGTCTTTCCTGTCATTCCAACTCTGACTTAATAATTGTGCTTCATGAACCATTCCAGTTTGGGGGTTCTTTTTTATAGGCCATGGCAAGAGGGGAAAATATGGAGGGCTTTTGTTGAACATAGATGTGGCAGGCCTATACATGTTCTATCTCCAGTGTAGCCCTTCCAAAAATTATAATAGCATGTTCTTTTCCTCTCCCTTTGCATCCCTTTGGAGAATCGGTGAAATTTTGCCTGTCTTTGTTTTAATTACTCTAATATAAACCTGCCATTTCTGGTACGAATTTACAGGGAAAAAAGTATGCCTTCATTGTTATTAAGACTGGAATCTTTTGTGAAAGTCACTCATGTAAAAAGTATAAAAGGAAAACTGTGGATTAGTGCACTGAGGGGCCCTTTTATCTGAAGTGATATGTAAATCAAGGTGATATTTCCCCTTTAAAACATCCACTTGATTTCTCTTTTCAGGTTACACCCACCCACACAAAGTTTCTGGAATCCTTTCCTCTCAATTCCCTTGATTCATTACAGGGGAGCAAAAATGATCCCATGGCTGAATTTGCTGCCCTTGTTGGTGCTCATTGAAGGTATTTTCCCCCCCTTTAAAGAATTTTCTTCATATTCTCTTTTTGTGTATTGTATATTTCATTGAAACACTTTTGTTTTTAGGAGTTCAATCTCAAATACAGTTAGTGGAGTCTGGAGGGGTATGAGAAGACCTGGAGAGTCCCTCTGTCTCTCCTGCCAAGGTTCTGGATTCACCTTCAGCAGCTATTACATGGGTTGGATGAGACAGGCTCCAGGGAAAGGCCTGAAATAGGTGGCCTACATAGGTACCTCCTCATCTACAATTTACTACTCAGACAAAGTCAAGGGACGCTTCACCATCTTCAGGGATGATTCCTGCAACCAGATGTATCTGCAAGTGAGCAATCTGAAACCAGAGGATACTGCAGTCTATTACTGTGCAAGAGACACAGTGAGACAAAGTGAATCTGATGCCAAGCAAAACCTTTTTCTTTCTCTTAGCAACTCTCCAGAATGATTCAGTCACAGGAAGTTGAATTTGTGTATAAAATGTATCTTCCCTTTCTCCTATCACTCACAGGAAAACAAAAACAAAGCATATCTGATATGAGTTTTCTTAGGACTCAGGAATTATTTGAAATGACCTTGATGTAGTCACTTTGTTGCTTCCTCCTGCTGTAATTTCATATCAAAAATATCAAGGTGCTGATCTTTCTTACTCCCCAAATAAGTTTTGGAGACTGAAGCCTTAAACTTTCTTGCTCAACAAGGAAATTAAAATGTGTGCTCGCTGCCTCTGTGCTGGTAATGCCCACTACCCCATCACTAGGACATTTTTGGGATAGGGCTTATATTAGGTATCAGGCTAGGGCTTATTTTTGGAGAAATGCTGTTTATTATATAACACAGAGAAACTGCGCAGTCTAGTTTGGATGTATACATGGACATATCAAAAAAAAAAAAAAGAAATCTTGTGAATTTTCCAGATGGATAGCCTACAGAACAAAGAAATATAGAAATACTGTAACAGTAGCCCTCAACTATCTTGCTTAACAGGAAAATTAAAGTATAAATAAAAATCTAGTGGTGTCACACTTTTTGACTTCGAAAATCAACCCCACAATGTTTACTATGAAAAGCACATAAATATTTAATGAAAAGCAACACTTCATTTTCCTCTGTACTAATAATTAAACATCTGTCTTGAATCTCTTAATTACTTGCCCATCATCTCAAATTTGTTGCAAAGAATTCTGTTATGTCAATGAAGAGAATATCAGATATATTAGGAAAAGAGGAATACCATTTGAAGAAATAAAATAAAGTAACTGACAAGGAGCTACAACTATGATGCTAGAGTGACTCTCACTGTAATCCTAATGAAATATACACTGTTCCAATAGAAATGAAGCATTGGGGTTGAACAAGAGATGGGGTACAATGATTATCCTAGAAAAGAAGTACAAAAGTGATGCACAATAAATTTTGATAAATGAAGCAGCAGCAGTTAGGTATAGCACCAGGAATAGCACATATATTGTGCTCTATAATACTTTACAGCACTCTATAAGTTATTTACCATGTCAGCATTTTGCCTCCAACAACCCGGGTCCACATTTCACCAACCTCAGAAGGATGGAAAGCTGAGTCAACCTTGTATCTGTCAGGATCAAACTTCTGACAGTGTGCAGATTTTGCCTGCAATATGCATTCTAACCACTGTGCTTCCAGGGAAAAATCCATGCAGTGCTCACTGTATAGAGTAATATAAGCCAAACTTGCTCCATTTATATTCCTTCTTTATAAAGATAGATGCAATATCCTCAGTCCTGAAGCTCTGTCCCCCACTAGAATTGAAGCATGGACAACATTGGTCATGAAGGGACTGTGTAGCAAATCTCCTAACTCAGATGTAGTTAGAAGAATTATTTTTCTACTGCATTGACACAGTTTTCAGAAGTTGTGGAATTATTCAAGACTTTATTTTATATATTATAAAATAAATCTTCTCCCTCCCCTAACACTCACAAGAAATCAGGAGCAAAGCATATGTGGGATGAGTTTTCTCAGGTCTCAAAAATTACAAACATGTAAAGTCTATCCAAAACATCTCTAAGTGGATGAACTCAGAGGCTCTTTTATCTCAAGCAATATTTAAACCAGGGCCTAATTTCCCCTTTAAAGAAGTTTCATGGTTTCCCTTATTTAGGTTACACCCAGCAATAAAAAGTTTGTGCTTTCCTGAATGCATTTCTATCAATTTCCTCCACTCAATGCAGGGAGCAAAAATGATCCAATGGCTAAATTTGGTGTCCTTTTTAGGGTTCATTCACGGTAGTTTTTCCCCCCACTTTAAACAATTTCCTGCTGTACTCTGTTTTTGTATGTAGAATTTTTCATTGAAATGCTTTTGTTTTTAGGACTCCAGTCTCAAGGCCTGTCTCCATTAGTGGAGTCTGGAGGGGATATGAGAAGACCTGGAGAATCCCTCCTGCCAAGGTTCTAGATTCACTTTCAGCAGCTATGACGTGTCCTGGGTGAGACAGGTTCCTGGAAAAAGACTGGAATGGGTTTCATATATCTATACTGATTCCAGTGGGAAGTTTTACTCAGATAAAGTGAAGGGACGCTTCATCTCCAGGGACAATGCCAAAAGCCAGGTGTATTTGCAAATGAACAGCCTCAAACCAGAGGACACAGCAGTCTATTACTGTACAAGGAACCCTTTGGCACACATGAGAGGAAGTGAACCCGATGCCAAGCAAAAACCTTCTCTTCCCCTGAGCAGTCTTCTGAATTGAATCAGAAAGTGGAATTTGTGTGTTTAAACAGAGAAGCAGAAGATAAATCTCCAAATACAATATGGAACCTCAGATCTGAAGTTCTAAGAAGCAGTGCAGAAGATGATTGACATTTTGATAGATGAGAAGAAGGAAATCTCCAGGCTACAGAACAAACTGGGTAGTTTGCAAAGAGTGGCTTATCTAATTCTATTGAAATTCACACTCACCTAATGGAAACAAATCATTGGTGTTGAACAAGAGACAGCAAGAATGATTATCCTAGAAAACGATTACAAAAATAGTACAGAAGAAATTTTGATAAATGAAGTAATAGCACTTACGTAGCACTTCATGGAACTTTACAGGTCTTTCTGAGCAGTTTAGACATTTCCCCCAACAATCTGGGTCCTCATTTTACCAACCTCAGAAGGATGGAGAACCAGGTCAACTTTGAACCAGTCAGGATCGAACTGCTGGCAGTGGGCAGAGTCAGCCTCCAATGTTGCATTCTAACCACTGCGCCACCAGGGAAATGCCCCTGCAATCCTTACTGCATAGAGTAATAGAAGCCATGTCTGACTTAGCAGCAGATGTGCTTTGCCAAACACAGGTACTCCTTGACATATAACAGTTCACCTAGTGACCATTCAAAATTATAACGGCACAGAAAAAAATGTGACTCATTACCATTTCTCACAATTATGACCATTGCAGCATCTGTACAATCATGTGATTTACATTGGGATGCTTGACAACTGACGGTTGCATGGAGTCATGTGATCTCCCTTTGTGACCTTCTGAGTAGCAAAGTCAATGGAGAAACCGATTCACCTAACAACCTTGCTAGTAATTTAACAACTGCAGTGATTCACTTAACAAATGTGAAAAGAAAGGTTGCAAAATGGGGCAAAACCCACTTAACAAATTTCTCACTTAGCGTCATAAATTTTCGGCTCAATTGTAGTCATAAGTGGAGGGATACATGTATAAAAGAAACTTAATTAATTGTAGAATACAAAGCTATACATTTGTATAAATAACTAATTCATACTCAATCCAATTCTTTCTCCCTCTGTCTTACCTCTGATTCAACTTTGACTTACAAACTGTGCCTCATCCATTGATCTGCACCCAGGTTTATTGTTGTTTTTTCCAAAAGAGCATGGTAAGGGGAGAAATTATGGAAAATATGATTATAGATGTTCTGCTCCCGTCATGTTCTATCTATAGTGTAGCCCTTTCAAAAGATGTAGTTATATGTTCCTTGCCTCTCCCTTTGAATCACTTTGGAGAATTGATGAAATTTTAATTACTCCAATATAAACCTGCCATTTCTGCTAGGAATTTACAGTGGGGAAAAAAATAGAAAGAGTCTGCCTTCACTTTTATTAAAACTGGAATGTTATGTGAAAGTCACCTGTGTAATTAGTATAGAGGATAAACTGTGAGATGAATGAACTGAGGGGCTCTTTTATTTGAAGTGATATGTAAATGAAGGCAAAATTTCCCCTTTAAAGGATCCACTTGGTTTCTCTTTTCAGGATATTTATAAGAAAAATAAAAAAAACAATAGAACAGGGATAGTAGGCATGATT
Source organism: Pseudonaja textilis (assembly GCF_900518735.1). The sequence goes on from NW_020769582.1 coordinate 187,891, forward strand.
GGTGCGCTTATGCACACCCCCTACAGGCCTCTTAGGAAGGGGGTGAGGTCAATTGTAGACAGTCTAAGGTTAAAGTTTTGGGGGTTTGGGGAAGAAACCACAGAATCAGGTAGAGTATTTCAAACATTGACAACTGTTGCTGAAGTTGTATTTTCTGCAGTCAAGTTTGGTGCAGTTAACCTTGAGTTTGTATCTATTGTGCGTTCTTGTATTGTTATGATTGAAGCTGAAGTATTCATTTGCAGGTAGGACATTGCAATGTATGATTTTATATTCTGTATTTAGATTGGACCGGAGGCAACATAGTTCTAGGTTTTCTAGGTCTAGAGTTTCAAGTCTGGTAGCATAAGGTATTCTGCATTGAGTAGGGGAGCGGAGAACTCTTCTTGTGAAATATTTCTGGACTTTTTCAATTGTGTTAATATCAGATACATGATATGGATTCCAGACTGATGAGCTGTATTCAAGTATAGGTCTAGCAAATATTTTGTATGCGCTAGTTAGTAGTGTGATATTACCAGAGAAGAAGCTACGTAGAATTAGATTAACAACTCTTAATGCCTTTTTGGCTATGTAGTTACAGTGGGCTCTAGCACTTAGATCATTTGAGATGAGAACTCCAAGGTCCTTGACAAAGTTTGGATCCTCAACAAGGTCTTGACTATTTAGCTTGTATTTTATTTTCTGATTTTTTTCTGCCAATATGTAAGACAGAGCATTTATTTGTTGAGACTTGAAGTTGCTATTTGATTGACCATTCTGATACATAGTCAAGGTCTTTTTGGAGGGTAGTAGTATTGTCTGTGGTGTTGAATAGCTTTACATAATCAGCAAAGAGAACACAGTTGCTCCTAATATGATCACAGAGGTCATTTATGTAGTTGTGGAACGTCATATCTGATCTTCAAAGAACCAGTGTTTAACCTGGTTTGCACTTTGATAATGGGTTGGGGGGGGAGAATCTCCAGGCTGTGGAATAAACTAGGCAGCTTTTTAAAAGTTAAAATTCATTTACAGATAGAAACATGGATTGATGTCCTACAGATATTCCTTCGTATTTTTGCAGTTCTGAATCCTTATTCTCAGTATTGCCAAGTCTCCTTGGTTTACTTCTTCTAGACATGTTGTCCCATTTTCATTCTTTCTATGTCAATATATATTCAATTCCCTTAATCTTGAAGTTCTCTCCAGTCTGTAAGGATTGAGCCAAATATTGGTCATTGAAAACTTCATCTCCCAGAAAGCCGCTGAGACACAATATTCTGGACTGCCTTCCTACCTTGATGCAGTTGCTTGGTACCTGCTGCTATAACTTCATATGAAAGAATTGGATGTCTTGATCTGTTTTACTACTTTGTGGGGAGGGGGGGGGGGTTGAGTAAGAATTGAATCCCTCAAACACCTTGCTTAACAGGGAAATTAAAGTGAAAAAACAAATCCAGGGGTCTCATTTTGTGCAGGTATAGTTTTAGACTTACAAAAATCAGTTGCACAACATCTACATCAAAAGCAAGATTTATATTTTCTCAGAAGCAACCCTTCCATTTTCCTCTGCCTTGGCTATCATAAAGATTTGCCCAGAGTCTCAAATTTGTTGCAAAGAAAACAGGGATGTTAAAGTATAAAATGATTTTTTTAAATCAGAGGAACAAAAAGTTTGAAGAAATTAAGACAAGGAACTGATGTAGAGAACAAACAATGGTGGCTCACTATCTAAACCTAATGAAACCCTAGTCTATGGAGATTCTCAGAAATCCAACTGATAGATGGATGGATGGATGGATGGATGGATGGATGGATGGGTAGGTAGGTAGGTGGATAGATAGATAGATAGATAGATAGATAGATAGATAGATAGATAGATAGATAGATAGATAGATAGATAGATAGATACTGTCTGGTTTAACTCCACAACCAAACAAGACACAGAGACTTCAGTGGATAATTAGAATTGCAGAAAAAACAATTGCTACCAACCTGCCTTCAATTGAGGACCTGTATACTGCATGAGTCAAAAAGAGGGTTGTGAAAATATCCACAGACCCCTCATATCCTGGGCATAAATAGTTTCAACATCTACCCTTAAAACGATGCTATAGAGCACTGCACCAGAACAACTAGACACAAGGACAGTTTTTCCCCGAACACCATCACTCTGCTAAACAACTAATTCCCACAACACTGTCAAACTATTTACTAAGACTATATTGCTATTCTTCTTCTCATTCTTCCTATTTCCTTTTCTACTTATGGCTATAACTTTGTTGCTTGTATCTTTATGATTTATATTGTTTTATTTAGTATCCCAGTATGATATATGTTGATTGCTTATTTAGTATCCTATGACTATCACTAAGTGTTGTATCTCATGATTCATGATGAATGTATTTATGATGACTATGATCATTTACATCTTTTATGAACATTGTGTTTATGCACTATAGACAATTCCTTATGTGTCCAATCACACTTGTCCAATAAAGAATTCTATTCTATTCTATATAATGAATACAAATCTTTCCAGTCCCATTCCAGTCACTTAAAACTGAAGAAGCATCTTTTTTAAAAATAAAACACCAATAAAGTCCAGTTACCTTTTGGGGGAAGAACAACAATACTTTTGTGATGGTCTAAAGAAATCCAGAATCACCCAATGAATCATCTGCATAAGCACACAATCGTGCCTACTGTCCCTGTCCTATTGTTCCCAATTTTTAGTTCCCATTTCATGTATTTAAACATACAATATGTTTATTCTCATTTCTATTATATTGTAAGCGTTTGACTAAATAAAAAATAATAAAATAAAATAAAATAAAATAAAATAAAATAAAATAAAATAAAATGAAATGAAATATATAAAATAAAATGAAATGAAATGAAATGAAATGAAATGAAACAAAACAAAATAAAATAAGAAAAAAACACAAAAGTCCAGTTGCCTTCTGAAAAAAGCACCTCTCGGACAACCTTGACCTGGATGACCAAGAATCTACAGACATTTTGCAAATTTTTTTTTTTATATTTTAGGGTAAAAGGAAAAAATAAGAGTCTGCTTTTGCTTTTATTAACAATGGAATGTAATGTGAAAGTCACCCATATAATGGGAGAACAAGGAAAACTTTTAGATTAATGCACTGAGGGGCCCTTTTATCTGAAATGACATGTAAATCAAGGCAGAATTTCAGTTTAAAGAAGCACCTGATTTCTCTTTTCAAGCTACACTCACCAACAGTCCTTTCCTGAATTCTTTCCTTTCCTTTCCCTTCATTCATTACAGGAAGCAAGCATGATCCCATGGGTGAATTTTGTACTTTTGTTAGTGCTTCTTCAAGGTATTTTTTCCCTCTTTAAAAACATTCTATATATTTACACACACAAACACACACAATACCTATATCTATCTATCTATATCAATATCATCTATCTCTATATCTATCTATGTATCTCGATAGATAGATAGATAGATAGAGAGAGAGAGAGAGAGAGAGAGAGAGAAGGATAGGTATAGGTATAGGTATAGGTATAGGTATAGGTATAGGTATAGGTATAGGTATAGGTATAGATAGATAGATAGATAGATAGATAGATAGATAGATAGATAGATAGATAGATAGATAGATAGATAGATAGATAGAGATAAGTATACGTATAGGCATAGGTATAGATATAGGTAGAAATATAAGATGGATAAATAGATATGATAGACAGGTAGGTAGGTATAGGGATGGATCGATAGATCGATAGATCGATAGATCGATAGATCGATAGATAGATAGATAGATAGATCGATAGATAGATAGATAGATAGATAGATTTGTATGTAGAAGATTTCATTGAAACATTTTTGTTTTTAGGAGTCCAATCTCAAGTACAGGTGGTGGAGTCTGGAGGGGATGTGAGAAGAGCTGGAGGGTCCCTCCATCTCTCCTGCCAAGCCTCAGGCTTCAACTTCAGCAGCTCTCCTATAAACTGGGTGAGACAGGCACGAGGGAAAAAAACTGGAATGGGTGGCTGGCATAAGTAAAGGCTCATCTCCTTATATGTACCACCTAGAAAAAGTCAAAGGACGCTTCACCATCTCCAGAGACAATGCTAAAAGCCAGCTATATCTGCAAATGAACAATCTGAAACCAGAGGACATAGTTGTCTATTATTGTGTGAGAGGCACAGAGACAGAAACAGGCACAGTGAATCAGACACCAAGCAAAAACCTCTTCCTCTCAGCAGCTTTCATCACTTACACCAGGGAGTAGTAATTCAAACTTGTTGGAGTTTAAATGCAAGGAGAGGTAGGCAGAGAAATATACCAAGATACAAAAATATAGTCTCATTTCCAAGGCTAATTATAATCTTTGTTTATGTGCTTAAAAGTTCTCTGAATGGATTTCAAAGCAATTATAATTTTCATTGTGAAGCCATGTCTGGAATCACAGCAAATATATTTCTTAAATATTAAGGAGTTGAATTTCTTAGAAAATAAAAAGAGATTTTTAAATTTCTTAATTTTTGAAAATTAAATTTCTTGGAGAATAAAAAGGAATATTTTGAAGTTTCTCGTTCAACAAAGAGAATATTTTGGAACATAATATCATTTGATTTTGTCTTTTTGAGATATGATGAGTTTACAACTGTGGATTAGAAATTATTCCTCAAGGCTTAGTTACTCTTCAATGTACTTGGGAGAAGAGAGGGAGGGAGGGAGGAAAGGAAGGAAGGGTCTCTTTCTCCTATTTACAAATAGGAAAACAAAAATAAACATCCAAAATCCAGAATAAGAATAGTGCTGGAAGAGACTTTGAGGTCTTCTAACCCAACCCTCTACTCAAGCAGGAGACCCTATGACATTTCAGACAAGTGATTGTCCAATCTCTTCTTAAAAACCTCCAGTGATGAAGCACCCACAACTTCTGAAGGCAAGCTGTTCCACTAGTTAATTGTCCTCTCTCTTTGGAAGTTTCTCCTTAATTCCAAGGTGCTTCTCTCCATGATTAGTTTCCATCCATTGTTTCTTGTCTTGTCTTCTAGTGCTTTGGAAAATAAGTTAACCCCCTCTTCTTTATGATAGCTTCTCAAAAACTGGAATATTGATAGCATGCCACCCCAGTCCTTCTTTTCTCTAGACAAGCCAATCCCAAATCCTGCAACCATAAGCCCAAAGCCTGTCTTCGTACTTCATATGGTTTAGTCTCTTAGTTGCTGTTCTTTGCACTTTTTCCAAAGTATCAACATCTTTTTTATAGGTGGTGACCAAAATTGGATGCGGTATTCCAGGTATGGTTTTATGAAGTCTTTATAAAGCGGTACTAATATTTCATGTGATTTTCATTCTATGCCTCTGATTATACAACCAACGATTGTATTAGCTTTATTGGCTGCTGCAGCACACTGTTAACTCATGTTTAAGTGATTGTCTACTAGGACTCCAAATGCCCTCTCACAGTTACAATTATGTGCCTGACATTAGTTTTCTTAGGACTGGAACATTATTGGAAATTCACACTTGTAAGGTCTGTGCAAAAAATACCTCAAAATGAATGCATTGAGGGGCTATTTTATCTCAAGCAATATGTAAATCAGGACATAATTTCCCCTATAAAGGAGCTGCATGGTTTCTCTCTTCAGGCTATACTCATCAACACAAACCTTCTGGGAACAAAAATGATCCTTTGGCTAAATTTGGTGTCCTTACTAGCAGTCCTCAGAGGTAGTTCTTTCCTCTATGTTCAGATTTTTCCATTTTAATTCTTGTATACCAGAAGGTTCGCTGACACAATTTTCATTTTAGGTGTCCAGCCTGAGATCCAGTTGGTGGAGTCTGGAGGAAATGTGAGAAGACTTGGAGAGTCTCTCCATCTCTCCTGCCAAACCTCTGGATTCACCTTCAGCAGCTATTGGATGGCTTGGGTGAGACAGGCTCCAGAGAAAGGACTAGAATGGGTGGCATGGACAAGTTCCAGCTCTGCTACTATTCACTACTCTGACAAAGTGAAGGGCAGCTTCACCATCTCCAGGGATAATGCCAAAAGCCAGCTGTATCTGCAAATGAACAGTCTCAAACCAGAGGACATGGCTGTCTATTACTGTGCAAGAAACACAGTGAGGGGAGGTGAATCTGAAGCCAATCGAAAACCTATCAGAGCAGATCTCCAAGTGGATTCACAGTCAATGGAAAGTTGAATTTGAATCTTTGAACTGAGGAGCAGGTGCTCGATCTACTATATATAGCAATAGAATAATCTATGGATCAGGAGAATATTTTGAGACTTAAAAAAAATAAAACATGATACCCATATAATTAAGGGAAAATAGAAGCCCAAAGAGATATTCTCTTCTTGAATTGAATGTGAAAGGAACCCCTGAGTTTGCAGTTACAATGAACCAGAAATGGTTCATACAGCTCACAATACTGAGTTGCGAGTCAGGATTCAGGGAATGGACTAGAATTCATTGTAAGACGCCTCTAAACAAGTCTATGCAGAATCCAGAGACATATCGAACTGCCTTCTGTATCAGCAAAGGGATGTCACAAGGAGGCATAAAAGACCTAATATTTTTGACCATGACTGAAATAAAATATGTAGTTTCAGCTGTGAATTTGATTGCTTCTCTAGCTGCTTACTGGGGAACTAAAATAGTTTCTTGAATAAAAAAAAATAACAACTGTCCTTTGAGTATTTAATTCCCTAAGAGTTCTCAAAACTTCTTCAATGTCAAGCTTCAATGTGTATAGCAAACAAACAGACAAAAAATCCCTTATATCCCATTTACTTTTTCATGTATGATGGTTGATAAACAAAATACAGGTTATTAGTGTTGCATCTTTTACTTTAGGCAGTTATGGTATTAAAACCAGAATTATATGATACTAGCTGCATACCCGTGCTTCGCGACAACACTATGTGATTGGGCTATGCAGGAGAAATCCAGTTCACAATCCATTGGCTTAGTGGTGGCCGGTGATTGAAACACATGAGGGAATATTGTTCCCACCACCTTGAGTTTGGAAGCAGTTCCATAGATGGAAGCTGTAGACATTATGGTGAGGTACCAACGTTTAGTACTGTAAGAAGCCCCAGACCACTTCTAAGTGAAAGAGTGGAACTGAGATCACAGAATGTGAGGATCCTGAGCTCTCCAGTACCCTCTGATATTCTGCTGTAGAGAAGATGGATATTATATCAATATAATATAATATAATATAATATAATATAATATAATATAATATAATATAATATAATATAACGTAACGTAACGTAACGTAACGTAACGTAACGTAACGTAATGTAATATAATATAATATAATATAATATAATATAATATAATATAACATAATAACAATATAATATTATATCAGTGCAATGCAAACACCAAGGGTCCTAGCAGGAAGACTGTTTCTACTGCTGACTTTTATAGCTACATGGAGCATGATGGCAAAGAATGCTACCTACTGCTATTCTGCAACCTTGTGAGGCAACTGGCAGTTGGAATAGAGTTCTCTTCAGGTGGGGAGGGGGAGTAGAACTCCTTAGCATCAGAGCGTGTTAATTACTGTATTAAGAAATACTAACGATCTGATGGTTCAAAAAAATCCTTTCTTAGCAAGCACCTGGAAGCCAAGAGGAACATACATGCCAAATTTCAAGTTTATAGGTTTTATGGTTCTGGTGATTAATTAAATTTGCTATCTGTATTCCATCTCTTTATCATTAGAGGGCAGTCTTTTTGTAAAATCCTACAGAATATTATTTTCCTGAGCTTTTCCTTGAAAAATTGGTCAGTTCTCTCTGCAAGTCAAAGAAGAGTTCCCTCTATCTCTCCTTTCTTAAATGTAGTCAAAACTGAATTGGTTTTAAGGATTTATTCTTGTTTCTCATTCTACCAGGATACCACTTGTCTCTTCAAGATATTGAGCTGAAAGATTGATGGATCCATAGTATCCATAGTATCATACTAGGATGGATCCATAGTATCCAAGCTCTGTCACCTCTGTCTCTGAATGTTTGTTTCTTCTAAGGCATCATAAGAATAGAGAGTCATGCAGATTACATCAAGAGCTTTAAAAGGTGGTTCCCTGGTATTTGTCTTAAGAGAGTAACATAGTTGGAAGGGACTTTGGAGGTCTTCTAGTCCAACACCCTGCTCAGGTAGGAAACACATTTCAGGTAGGAAACCATTTCAGACAAATGGTTGTCCAGTCTCTTCTTGAAAGCTTCCAGTGATGAAGCTTCCATAATTTCCGAAGGCAACTTCTGTTCGATGGGCTGCTCTCACTGTAAGTTTCATCCATGACTTCTTTTCCTTCCTTCAACCTCTTTTATTGAAATTAATTAATGTTTTGCATCTCCAGTAGTAATCCCTTATTTGTTGAAATGATTTTCCCCTCTTCCCTCTATTTAAATGTCCTCCTGGGAATTTAAGTCTACTGTCAAAGCAGAAAATAATGTTCAACCTAATAAAGTTATTTGCATTAATTTCACATTGTCTAAAACATCAAAACAAATCTGTAGATTGTGAATAGAATGTGATGGTGGATTTCCTTATTATTATTATTATTATTATTATTATTATTATTATTTTATTGCACTTTTGGAAGTTGTTGAATTCTGTTGCTTATCATTTTTTTTAAATATTGTGATCACTTAAATGATTGATCGTGAGGCATAACAGAACTTTTAAAACCAGGTGCTCTTATCAATGCCCAGTTTTTGTAATCCTTCCATAAAAGTCATTAAAGGAGATTAATATAAAATTGCATGAGTTCATCATAGTGTATGAAATGCATTCTGTTACATGAATATTAAATACATGAATAAAAATAGTGTTCTCTGCAGGAAACATTACATTAAATGGAAAATTCCTTTCAAAAGTTCATTGAACCATATACAGAAATATGACAAATTGGTCTTTCAAAAAAGGGGGAGATTTTCCTAAGATTAAGTTAATACATACAGTATGGTAAACATAATATTCATACATCCATTCAGTTTTTCAAAAACTCTTGGTGGTATTAACAGCCAAATCCATTTCTCTTTTATGTGGAAGTATATGTAAATACGGGGTTGACCTTCCTCTTTATATGACATCATCTCCTACCCTCCTCAACCTGTGGCTGGAGAGTAAAAGCCAGTCTGCCTGGAACTTCTCCACTGAGAAAGAAAAATGATGCTTTTGCTTCAATTACTCTTCATTTTAGCAATCATCAAAGGTAATAGTTCTTTCATACAGAGATAGAAATCTAATCTACAATATTCTTGAGGTGAATGGACAGCAGCATGCCTTATAGTTGAAATGTACATATCAATATTTCCTATCCAGATGTCCACATGAAGGCCCAGCTGGTGGAATCTGGAGAGGTTGTGAGAAGGCCTGGGAAATCCCTCCGCCTCTCCTGCCAAGCTTCAGGATTCACCTTCAGCAGCTATTTTATGAACTGGGTGAGGCGATCTCCTGGGAAAGGACTGGAGTGGGTTGCCTGGATAGGCAACAGTGGAGATGTGAACACCCAATACTATGCTAATTCTGTGTAAGGCCGTTTCACCATCTCTCGTCGAAAAGCCTCCAGCATACTTTATTTCGAAATAAACAGCCTGAAACCAGAGGACACCGCTGTGTATTACTGTACTGGAATTTCACAGTGAGTGGAAGTTATGATGAAGCCTATCAAAATCTCTTATTGCTGGTGTCCAAGTTGAGTCAGCTTTCTCAATTAAACAGGGGAAGTTATACTCTATGCAGAAAAGTAGCCCAGAATCCCTTTTTCTCATTTTCTCTACTGGTGATCTAGAGAAGCCACTAATATTGAAGTTGTTGAGGGATACTGACCATTTCTGACTCAGTTTTTGTTTGCTGAACTATATGAAGAACTGTTTACTCACAAGAAAACAAGAAGAAATCATGTCTGGCTTCATTTTTGATAAGAATGGAGCCATATTTAAAAGTCACACATGTTAGGTCTGTCCAAAAAACCTCTAAGTGAATGGAATTAGAGGCACTTTTATCTCAAGCAATATGTAAATCAGAGCATAATTTCCCCTTTAAAGGAATTGCATGGCTTCCATTTTCAGGCTATACCCACAAATACAAAGTTTGTGCATTTTCCCAAATTCTCTACCATCAGCTCCCCTTTGTTTATTAAAGGGAGCAAAAATGATCTGCTGGCTAAACTTACTGTCCTTACTAGCAGTCCTCAGAGGTAATTCTTTCTTTTGCATTCAGCTTTTTCCATTTTAATTCTTCTATACTAGAAACTTCATTGACACAATTTTTATTTTAGGTATCCAATCTGAGGTCCAGTTGGTGGAATCTGGAGGGGATGTGAGATGACCCGGAGAGTCCCTCCATCTCTCCTGTGAAGCCTCTGGATTCACCTTCAGCAGCTATGCAATTCACTGGGCAAAACCGGCTCCTGGAAAAGGACTGGACTGGGTGGCATATATAAACTCCAATTCTGCTACTATTTACTACTCAGACAAAGTGAAGGGACGCTTCACCATCTCTAGGGACAATGCCAAAAGCCAGGTATATCTGCAAATGAACAGCCTCAAGCAGAGGACACGGCAGTCTATTACTGTGTGACATACACACTGAGAGGAAGTGTGAAACCTGACAAGAATCTGAAATCTGAAACCTGACAAAAACCTTCTCTCTCTCAGAGCAGATCTCCAAGTGGATTGAGTCACAGAAAGTTGAATTTGAGTCTTTGAACTAAGGAGCAGGTGATTGATAATCTATCGGTCAGAATAGCAGAAGAATAATCCATGGATCAGGAGAATATTTTAAGACTTAAAAAAATAAAACATGCCCACATAAATAAGGGAAAATAGAAGCCCAAAGTGACATTCTCTTCATGAATTGAATGTGAAAGGAACCTCTGAGTTTACAGTTACAAGGAATCAGAAATGGTTCATAGACCTCACAATACTGAGTTGTGAGTCAGGTGCGACAGGCTCCAAGGAATGACCTGAAATGGATTGTATGATACCAGTATACAACTCTATTCAGAATCCATGAAAGGGAGCTTTGCCATCTCCAGAGACAAATTCAATTGCCTTCTATATCAGCAAAGGGATTCAGAAGAGGCGCAATACACAAATTATTTTTGACCCTGACTGATTTAAAATCTTTGGTTTCAGCTTTGAACTTGATTGCTTCTCCAGCTGCTTAGTGGGGAATTAAAATAGTTTCTTGAAGAAAAAAAAAGGTCCTTTGAGAATTTAATTCCCCAAGAGTTCTGAAAACTTTTTGAATATGAAGTTTCAATGTGTATAGCACACACACAAAAAATAAATCTCTCATATCCCATTTACTTCATGGATGCTGGCTGATGAACAAAATAAAAGGTAATTGTTGCATCTTTGACTTTTGGCAATTATAGTACTAAAGCCAGAGTCATATGACATGTACACGTTTTTGAATTATGATTGTAATTGAGCCTGGTAAGTCATAAAGGCTCACTGGTGCTCACTGACAAATCTTGCTGTCCCCGTCCTTGGTATATACTGTACAAATGTAACTAAGCTTAGATTGTTGTGATTTGAAGTCTTCTGTCTGGTCCAAGGAAAGATCAGGAGGCAGTATGACAGCTGACTGGCTACTGCATCTGACAGTGCGCTATATAAAGAGCACTGTCAGACATGATCAGCGGTCACCTGTCAGCTGCTGTGTTAAGACGTGGTTTGATGTTACCCTTGTTAGCTGTTTAAATAAAAGGGTTATCCTGAAATCTTCTGGTCTGTCTCAGTAATTCCCACTCTTTTATAACACATAAAAGTTTTTGTGGTACCCTAAACATGTGCTTAGTTTGCTTAATTGTTAATACACCACTGCATCACATGAGCAGACTCAAATATATTACTTTTATTGCAGTGAACACTGCAGTCATTAAGCAAGGCCATTGTTTCCTGAGAGGCAATTTTATCATAATCTGGGAAGCCAAAGCTGATTTCCAAAAATAAAAGAAGTGATTATCCTGCCACCCTGAGGCTCTTCAAATGACTTTTGAAGAATGATTTTTCACATTAAATCACACACAAACACACACACAAACACCATCTTACCAAAGAGATGTTGAAGACTTTTGAAAAAGTTCAGAGAAGAGCAATAAAGATGGTTATAAGCATTTAGTTGACTAAAGCATGTGAAGAACAGTTGCAGGATTGGGTTTCAGCTACTCTAGAGAAAATAAGGGCTAGGGGGAACATGATAGAAGTATTCCAGTGTTTGAGAGGCTGACACAAAGAGCAAGGGGTCAATTTATTTTCCAAAGCATCAGAGGGCAGAACAAGAAGCAATGGATGGAAATGAATCAAGGAGAGAAGCAACCTGGAATTACGGAGAAACTCCCTAACAGGGAAGACATTTAACCAGTGGAACAGCTTGCCTTCAAATGTTGTGTTTCTTCATTGGAGGTTTCTAAGAAGACAGACACCTATCTGAAATGGTACAGAGTCTCCTGCTTCGGCAGGGGGTTGGACTAGAAGACCTCAAGGTTCCTTCCAGCTCTATTCTGATTGATTGATTGATTGATTGATTGATTGATTGATTGACTGACTATATATGTGGGTCAGTTACTAAGCACCCAAAATGCAGTCATCTACTATGGGGAGGCTCAATTTCAGAACATGACATCTGGGTGGAGTAGCTTCAAATAGTCACTAAGACACTGGTTATAAGTCAAAGACTATCTATATATAAAAATCAAGGAGAAATCAAGGTAATCTCTATTACCTATTATTGAGAACCCACAAGAAAGATGAATTTAAGAAAGTTTAAGAACCTAGATGTCTTATCTCTCTATTTTTTTAAAAGTTTTATTATTTTTTTAAACAAACACACACAAACACAACATAAAAACATCAAGCCATCTTCCACTTATGTAGATACAGTGTGTTGGTTGGTTTACAGATTGTTTTGTGCATCTACTTCACAGTCATCACTTACAATTACTTGTGTATGTTCTCATATTATCTATCAAATATTCCTAAATACATTGATATCATTGTTAATCAATCATTTGACTATACTAATATTCATTCATATTATGCAAGATAATCCATATTTTAATTGATTTATTTTATGACAATTCTATCCCATAATTATATTATTATTATGATAAAGATAATACATCTTTATATATTCTTTATATTCTAAAGTTCTAGATATTTCATTACCATATTTTATTGTCTAACCATTGATAAAATAAATCCCAAATCTTATAAAATTGTTTGTCTTCTTGTTCTCTAATTTCAAATGTCAATCTACTCATTTCAGCACATTCCATTATTTTCTTAATAACTTCCTCCTGCATTGGTTTTTTTTCATTTTTCCAGTTTTTAGCAAATAAAATCCTAGCCACTGTTAATACATTTACAATCAAATATTTCAATTCCTTACTGTATATTTCAGGTAAAATTCCCCATAAAAATATTTCAGGTTTCAAGTCTATGTGTTTTTTTGTCATTTTTTCCAACCATGTGTTGATTTCAGTCCAATATCTTTTAGGCTCCAAACACGTCCACCACATATGGTAATATGAGCCAGGTACCTGATGACATTTCCAACATTTTTCAGATTTGTTCTAGAACATTCTTGCTATTCTTGTTGGGGGTAGATGCCATCTGTAAAACATCTTATACAAATTTTCTTTATATGCTGTTTTTTTTCTTTTTTGTAAATTTTATTGGTTTTTAAAGACAAACAAAAACAAACAAAACATAAAAACATTCAACTTTCTTCCATAAGTGTACAAGCAGTGTGTCGGTTGGTTTACAAATTTTTTGTGCATCCATTTCATAGTCTCAATTACAGTTACATTGCATAATAACTCATATTATCAATCAAAAATTGAATACCCTAGTATCATTATTAATCAATCATTTGACTATAATTTTATTCATTCATACTTTGCCAGATAACTATAATTTACTTAGCTTATTTTATAACAATTCATATAATCCTCCCAAATCTATCTAGAAACATTTTATAGATATAATAAAAAAAGAAAAGAAATACATCTTTATATATTTATTATTTTCTAAAATTCTACATATTTTAATATATTTTATTATCTAACCATTGATAGAAAAGATCCCAAATTTTGTAAAATTGTTTATCCTTTTGTTCTCTAATTTCAAATGTCAATCTACTCATTTCAGCACATTCCAATATTTTCTTAATAGTTTCCTCCTGCGATAGTATTTTCTCATTTTTCCAATTTTTAGCAAATACAATCCTAGCTGCTGTTAATACATTTACAATCAAATATTTTAAATCTTTACTGTATGTATCAGGTAGAATTCCCAATAAAAAATATCTCTGGTTTCAAATCTATATCTTTTTTTGTCATTTTTTCCAACCACGTGTGGATTTTAGTCCAGTATTTTCTTGCATCCGCACAAGTCCACCACATATGAGCCAGGTATCTAATGACATTTCCAACATTTTTCAGATTTATTCTTGAACATTCTTGCTATTCTTGTCGGGGGAAGATGCCACCTGTAAAACATCTTATACAAATTTTCTTTAAATGCTGTTGACATTGTCATTTTATAAGTTTGAGACCACAATTTTTGCCATTTCTCTAAATCAATCCCATATCCAAAATTTTTCCCCAAGCAATCATTATTTCTTTAACTTGTTCTTCTTCTAACTTAATTTCTAATAAATATCCATACAATTTTTTTAATCACCTTTTCATCAGTACCTGTCAAGATCTTATCTAAATCAGTCAATTTATCACAGAAACCTTCTGTTTTGGTATCTTTATCATATCTAGAGCATATTTGTGCATATGAAAATCATCTTTATACCTAGTTTTTGCATAGATGCAAGTTCACCCTTTTCATTCAATATTTCACCATATCTAACTGTTTGTTCCTTTTTATGTTATAGGATAAGAAAATGCTTCAATAGGCAATAGCCAGACTGGAATTTTCAAATAACATGGCTTATCTCTTTAATGTTGTCCATAACTGGGTCTACATAAATAGTTCTGTCTAGTTGATTCCATATAGCAGTACATTTACAGATAGGGCTGCAATTGGAATTATCTCTGGAGATGATCAACCCTCCCTTCCCTGTATCTAATTAATAAAACAAGTCATGCTTATGTAAAAAAAAAAGTTCTATCTTTGTTTATTTTCAAACCCACCATCTCACCATACATCTCTATCTTTTCCAATAGTTTTAAAGCTGTTTCTAGAGGATCTTCCAGAATAAAAACCAAATCATCCTCAAAGGTTGTAGTTTAAATTCCTCCTTTTTAATTTTCATTCCTTTTATGCTTTTATCATCTCTAATATTTCTATTCAGCACTTCCAAAGTCAATACAAATAACAAAGGTGATAATGGGCATCCTTGTCTTGTGCCTTTTCTTATATCAATAGAGTCTGTAAATTCTCCCTCTATCATTACTTTTGCCGTTTGCTTATCATATATGGCTTCTATTGCTTGAATAAATTTTCTAGCAAAGCCCATCTGTTCCAATAACATGAATCTCCAGTTCACATTATCAAATGCCTTTTGGGCATCTAAAAATATCAAAGCCATTTGTTTTTCAGGATGCGCCTCATAGTATTCCAAAGTGTCCAGAATTACCCTCATATTATCACTAATTTGTCTCTTTGGCAGGAATCCATTCTGATCAGGATGAATAGTTATTTAAGTATCTTTTGAGCCTTTCTGCCAAGATTGAAGCAAAAATTTTATAGTCTGCATTCAATAAAGAAATAGGTCTATAGTTCTTAATTTGTGATGGATCGGCCTCTTCTTTTGGAATAAGTGTAATATAAGCTTCTGACCATGTTTTAGGTATTTTCTTATTTAACATAACTTCATTCATGACTTCTAACAGTGGAGTGCTCAACAATTCTTGTAGTGTTTTATAAAATTCTGCCGGGAGCACATCTGGGTCTGGTGCTTTTCCATTATTCTGCCTATTTCCATTATTCTGCTTCAGTTAGTTCCATCATTGTTATAGTACTTTCTAACATTTTTTCAGTCTCTTCAGATATCTTAGGTAGGTTAGCATTTTGTAAATAAAGTTTAATTCTTTCCTCATCAAAATCCTCCTGTTTATATAATTGTCCATAAAAGTCTCGAATAATTACCCTTTTCTCCTTGTTACCATAACACATTTGACCTTGATCATCTATTAGCTGTAATATTTTCCTAGATTCTTTCTCCTTTCTCAATTTGTATGCTAGCCATCTACCTGGCTTGTTTGCATCTTCAAAATAGTTCTGTTTAACACTTCTAATTTTTTGTGCCAGTTCTTCTTTCTCTGCCTGACCCATCTTATGTTTAATTATATCCATTTTAAATTTAATATCTTTTTTCTGTGGCATATTCTGCAATTCTTTTTCCAGTTTTTTATAATCAACTTCTAAACCTTTAATAATTTGCCTCTTCCTAATATTATTTTTCTTTGTATAGTCCATTATTAATCCTCTCGCATATGCCTTCATTGTATCCCAAACATTCTGCATTGAAGTATCTTCTTTTTTATTTTCACTGAAAAAGAAAGCCAATTCTTTGCCCATCCATTGTGTGAAATCTTTTTCCTTTAAAATAGTATTGTTTAATGTCCATCTAGATCTTCTTTTTTGTCCTTTCCATTTAATTGTCATTGGATTATGGTCTGCCCAAGTACTTGTTTCAATATTTATTTCTTAAATATTAGATATTAATTCTGTTGAGATCCAAATCATGTCTAATCTGGACCATGATAAATGTCTGTTTGAATAAAAAGTGTATTGTTTGGTTTTAGCATTTCCTTCTCTCCATATATCTTTTAAATTTAATTCATCTATCATTATAAAAAAGGATTTAGGGAGAAGATAAAAGATAAAACAAAGATTTTGACAAAGAATATGCTACTAAAACAAAGAGATGAATTGGCAGACTTATTGAAAATTCAAGTTACGAATAAGGTTAAATATTTGGGAATACATTTGATGTCAAGATGTACCACATTGAAAGAGAATAACTATATTAAACTTAAACAACAGATAGCATCTGATTTGAAGAAATGGGAAAACTTACAATTGTCATTGATTGGTAGAATTTCAACAATCAAGATGAATATTTTACCCAGAATTTTATATTTGTTTCAAACTATACCAATTAGGCTTGGTAAAGACTACTTTGAAGAATTAAATAAAATTGTGTTGAAGTTTATATGGCAAGGTAAGAAAGCCAGAATAAAATTAAAACTTCTACAAGATGCTAGAATTAGAGGAGGATTTGGCCTTCCGAATTGGGAGTTGTATTACCAAGCTGCAAATTTAATGTGGGTTAAGGATTGGATAACATTAAGAAAGACTAGATTGTTGACATTAGAAGGACATGATTTATTACTGGGATGGCATGCTTTTCTGTGGTATAAGGGAACTAAATCGCAGGGCTATTTTAGAAGGCACTATATAAGGGAGTCTATGGTTGAATTGGGAGAAAATTAAGAGAAAATGTTATTTGAAAATCCCACTCTGGTTATCAACTATTGAAGCTTTTTCTTATCCTATAATATATGAGAAGGAACAGTTAGATATGGGGAAATATTGGATGAAAAGAGTGAACTTAAAGCAATGCAAAAACTAGAGGAACAAGGCATAAAGATGAATTGGTTTTCATATGAGCAAATACATTCAAGGTATCTTATAGATTCTAAAATGGAGGGATTTTATGATAAATTGACTGATTTAGATAGGATTTTGACAGGTACTGATGAAAAAGTGATTAAAAAATTATACAGTTATTTGTTGGAAATTATATTAGAGGAGGAACAAGTTAAATAAATGATGATTGTTTGGGGGAAGAATTTTGGATATGGGATTGATTTGGAGAAATGGGAAAAATTGTGGTCTCAAAATTATAAAAAGACAATGTCAACAGCTTATAAAGAAAACTTGTATAAGATGTTTTACAGGTGGCATTTTCCCCTGACAAGAATAGCAAGAATGTTCAAGAACAAATCTGAAAAGTGCTTGAAATGTCATCAGATACCTGGCTCATACTACCATATGTGGTGGACTTGTGAGGATGCTAGAAAATATTGGACTAAAATTCGCATATGGTTGGAAAAAATGATAAAGACACATATAGACTTGAAACCAGAGATCTTTTTATTGGGAATCTTACCTGATACATATAATAAAAATTTGAAGTATTTGATTGTAAATGTATTAACAGCGGCTAGGATTGTATTTGCTAAAAACTGGAAGAGTGAGAAAATTCCATCAGAGGAAGAAATTATCAAGAAAATATTGGATTGTGCTGAAATGAGTAAATTGACATTTGAAATTAGAGAACAAGAAGATAAACAATTTTATGAAGTTTGGAATCTTTTTTATCAATGGTTAGATAATAAAACATAATAATAGAATATTTAGATTTAGGATATAATTTTTTTTGATATTATTTTTATAAAACTTTATTAAGGTAGATTTGGTATGATCTTATGATTCATTGCAAAATAAATTAAGTAAATTATAGTTATCTCGTTAAAGTATGAATTAATAAAATTATAGGTAAATGATTTCTCAGTAATGATACTAGGTTATACAATTGTTGATTGATAATATGAGTTATTATGTAATATAATTATATTAGCATTTAGGAAATGGATGCACAAAAAAAAAGTGGTAAACCAACTGATACACTGTTTGTAAATTTATGAAGAAGGATGATGTTTTTATATTTTATATTGTATGTTTTATGTTGTTTTGTTTGTTGTTAAAATAAAAAACTTTTAAAAAAAGTTCTAAAATGTGTAAACCCACTTGCAGGATTTCTGTTTATGTCAAAGTATTCACCCCATGTAAAACATGCTGAATTAGCATTTTCCCCACTTGTCTTTGAAAGGTATTTTTTTTGCGGGGGGGAGATTTCCTTTACATTGTTTTAGTTGACAAAAGTCTCCCTTTCATTCTGCATAAACATTCCTGTCCCTCCTTGTCTGATATTCTAAACCAAGGGTCTTCAAACTTTGCAATATTAAGCTTTGTAGACTTCAACTCCCAGAATTCCTGAGCTAACATGACTGGACAAGGAATACTGGGAGTTAAAGCCATAAGTCTCTCAGCTGTCAAGTTTTGAAGACCCCTGTTCTAAACACTTGCTAACCATATTCCTAGTTTGTCCAATGAATTAAAAAGAACCAAGGAGCGAGAAGGCTTTTTATATTGGAGGATATGTAAATTGCAGGACAACTTCCTCTTTAAATAACCCAGACCACTATTGTTTCCAAGTTGAAAGGGGAAATATAAAGTGGGGCTGCATGTTTAAATGCTGTTAACAACAATTTCTTGTCCAAGTATACAAAAATGATATCATGGCTCCACTTGACATTTTTAGTAGTAGTTTTCAGAGGTAAATTTTCTACACTCTTACATATTTCTCCTTTTATATACAACAAAACTCAGAAATTCTTCATTTCTACAGGTGTCCAATCTGAGGTCCAGTTGGTGGAGTCCAGAGGGGATGTGAAAAGACCTGGAGAGTCCCTCCATCTCTCCTGCCAAGCCTCTGGATTCAACTTTGGTGATGCTAACATGAACTGGCTGAGACAGGCCAGAGAGAAAGATCCAGAATGGGTAGCATGAATACAAAAGGATGGAAGAGATATCAGCTATTGAAACAAAGTGAAGAGACAGTTCACTATCTCCAGGGACAATGCCAAAAGCCAGCTGTATCTGCAAATGAACAGCCTGAAACCAGAGGACACAGCAATCTATCACTGTGCAAATTACACAGTAAGAGCAAGTGAATAGGAGGCCAAGCAAAAACCTTCGCCTCCTCTGAGCAGCTTTCTGAATTAAAACTCGTATACCAGCAGTAAGGAGTTTCTTTTGTTGCTCTAGGAAGAAAGGGATGATAGCATCACACAGTGAGCAAACAAAACACCAGAAAGGCACACAAACACAGAACAAAATGGAAATTATTCTCTATCTCTTTTTCCTCCCCACATTTACGACACCCTGAGCAGACACTCTTGCTGGCAGTGCCAAGGCTACGACTTAAGTCAAGGTCTGGGTTTCACCTTCCACCATTGCACCCCAAATCCCATTCAAAAATCAGGATAGTATACATAAATAACTTCAGTAATATTGGTTAAAAAAAGCCACTCACATGATTATTTGCCTATCTAGGGGTTCCATCAAACATATCCCATCTACATATGACTCTTGATGAATGTATTTTTTTATGTACACTGAGAGCTTATGCACCAAAAACAAATTCCTTGTGTGTCCAGTTACAGAATTCAATTCTGTTCTATTCTATTCTGTTCTGTTCTGTTCTGTTCTATTCTATTCTATATTCTGTTCTGTTCTATATTCTATTCTGTTCTATTCTATTCTATATTCTGTTCTGTTCTGTTCTATATTTTATTCTATTCTATATTCTGTTTTATTCTATTCTATTTTATTTTATTTTATTCTATTCTATTCTATTCCCTAATGCAGATGTTTTAAATATTCATTCTCCTTAGGACATCTTTATAGATCTCCTGGAGCTCAATCAAGCTCCCCAGGCTCATGTCTCTGGAAGTGAAATTAAATGTCCTATCTATATTTGGTCTGCTTATCACTAGAGGGTAGCCTTCCCTATGAAGTTCCAATGAATGTTAATTTTGTCAATTGTTCCTTGAAAAAATAGGCAGTTCTTTCTGTAAACCAAAGAAGACTTCACTCTATCTCTTAAATATAGTCCAAACTGCATTGGTTTTGGGTCTTTATTCCTGTTTCTCATTCTACCAGGATATCACAAAAATGTGATTTTGACTTGTGTCTTCCAAATTATAGAACTGAACAAAAGATTGTGACTCAAAAGTATCCTAGTCCTGTCACAGTTGTCTCTCTGAAAGTTCATATCTTCTAAGGCATCATTAGAAGAGAAAGTCATGGAGATTGCTTCAATAGCTTTAACTAGGGCCTTCAGAAGGTGGTTCCTTGGTATTTGTCTTAACAGAGTAACAGAGTTGGAAGGAACCTTGGAGGTCTTCTAGTCCAATACCCTGCCCAGGTAGGAAATCCTATACCATTTCAGAAAAATGGATCTTGAATTTCATCCTGATGGACCACCCACAACTTCAAGAGGCAAGTTGTTCCACCAATTAATTGTTCTCACTATCAGGAAATTTCTTCTTAGTTTTAGATTGGATTGCTTATTGATTAAGTTCCATCCATGGCTTTTTGTCCTTCCTACAACCTCTTTTATTGAGATTAATTAATGGTTTACATCCACTGTAGTTATTCTTTATTTGTTTAAATGATTTCCCCCTACTTTCTCCTCTTTAATGTCCTCCTGGAGAATTAAAAGTATAAAGTTGGAGCAGAAAACAATTTTCACCTAATAAAGTTAATACATACAGTATGGTGAACCTAACATTTATACATATTTTCGGGTTTTTGAAAAAGTCTTGGTGGTATTATCAGCCAAATCTATTTCCCTTTTATCCAGAAGTGTATGTAAATATGGGGCTAACCTTCCTCTTTATATGACATCATCTTCTCCCCTCCTCAACTAGTGGCTGGAGAGCAAAAGCCAGTCTGCCTGGAACTTTTCCCCTGAGAAAGAAAAATGATATTTCTGTTCCAACTAATCCCCATTTTAGCAATCATCAAAGGTAATAGTTCTTCCATACAGAGATGGAAGCTAACAGGCTCCTATATGCTTGAGGTAAATGGACTGCATCATGCTTGATACTAAAATGTACATATCAATATTTCCTTTCCAGATGTGCAAATGGAGGTCCAGTTGGTGGAATCTGGAGGGGATGTGAGAAGGCCTGAGGAGTCCCTCCGCCTCTCCTGCCAAGCTTCAGGCTTCACCTTCAGCAGCTATGAGATGAACTGGGTGAGACAGGCTCCAGGAAAAGGACTGGAATGGATTGGCTGGATAGATAATGAAGGAGATGGGAGCAACCAATACTATGCTAATTCTGTGAAAGGCCGTTTTACCATCTACCGCCGAGATGCCTCCAGCATGCTTTATCTCCAAATGAACAGCCTAAAATCAGAGGAAACCGCTGTGTATTACTGTGCTACAGACTCACAGTGAGAGGAAGCTACGGTGCAGCCTGACAAAATCCCTTATAGCTCATGGCTGGTGTCCAAGTTGAGTCAGCTTTCATGGCCTCAGTTAAAGAAGGGAAGTTACATCTCCATGCAGCAAAATAGAGCAGAATCTCTTTCATTTTTTCGACTGGTGATCTGTAGAAGCCACACGTATTGAAGGAGTTGTGCTATCCTGATCATTTCTGACCCAGTTTTTGTTTGCTGAAACAAATGAAAACTGTTTACTGCTTACTCGTAGGAAAACAAGAACAAAGCATGTCTGGCAATACTTTTCTTAGGAATGGAGCATTATTTGAAAGTCACACATGCTAGGTCTGTCCAAAAAAAAATATCTAAGTGAATGCACTGAAAGGCACATTTATCCCAATCAATATATAAATCAGGGCACAATTTCCCCTTTAAAGGAGCTGCATGGTTCCCCTTTTCAGGCTACACCCACCAACACAAAGTTTGTGATCTTTCCAAACTTCTCAACAATCAGTTCCACTCCATTCATTAGAGAGAGTGGCAATGATCCTGTGGCTAAGTGTGGTGTCCTTACTAGCTGTCCTCAGAGGTAATTCTATCCTCTGTATTAAGCCTGTTCTATTTTAATTCTTGTATAAAGGAGTGTTTGCTAAAACAACTTTCATTTTAGGTGAGCAATCTGAGGTCCAGTTGGTGGAAACTGGAGGGGATATGAGAAGATCTGGGAGGTTCCTCCACCTCTCCTGCCAAGCCTCTGGGTTCACCTCCAGCAACTATGCAATGGACTGGGCAAGACAGGCTCCTGGAAATGGACTGGAATGGGTGGCATACATAAGCACCAATTCTGGCACTATTTACTAATCTGACAAAGTCAAAGGATGCTTCACCACCTCCAGGGACAATACCAAAATCCAGGTGTATCTGCAAAAGAAGAACCTCAAACCAGAGGACACAGCAATCTATTACTATGAGAGAGAGACACTGAGAGGAAGTGAATCGGAAACCAGCCAAGAACCTTTCCTGCCTCAGAGCAGATCTCCCAATGGATTCAGTCTCAGAAAGTTGAATTTGAGTCTTTGAACTGAGGAGTAGGTGATTGATCTGCATTGTAGCAGAAGAATATCCCATGGATCCAATATTCCGTGGAATATTTTAAGACTTAAAAATATATAAATTAAGGAAAATAGAAGCCCAAAGAGATATTCCCTTTTTAAATTGAAGATGAAGGGTGCTTTTGTTTTACACTCACAATAAATCAGTGATGGTTCATAGAGCTAACAATACAGTGTTGCAGGTTGTGTGTGATAGGCTGTAGGGAAGGGACTAGAATGGATTGTATGATGTCCCTAAACAAGTCTATGCAGAATCTGGGAAATGTTCTTTACCATCTCCAGAGACAAATCCAACTGCCTTCTGTATCTGCAAAGGCATGTCACAAAGAGTCACAAAAGACCTACTGATTTTGACCATGACTGAAATAATGCCTGTGTTTTCAGCTGTAAACTTTACTGCTTCTCCAGTTTCTTACTGGGAAATTAATATAGTTTCTTGAAGGGAAAAAATAATAATGGTCCTTTGAGAATTTCACTCCCCAAGAGTTCTCAAAACTTTTTCAATGTCATGCTTCAATGTGTATAGCAAACAAAAACAAACAGAAATTGCCTTATATTCCATTTACTGTTTTCATAAATGGTGGTTGATGAACAAAATAAAAGGTTATTTGTGTTACATCTTTGACTTCAGACAGTTAAAGTACTAAATCCACACTTATATGATATGTAAAAATGGTCCCTGAGATCCTCCTGTAATTGAGTTCAAATCAAACTACCCAGGCCCATGTCTCTGGAAGTGAAATTAAAGTTGCTATCTGTACGCCATCTGCTTACCACTAGAGGGCAGCCTTCACTGTATAATCCCACTGAATGTTATTTTCCTCAGTTTTTCTTTGAAAAATTGGTCACTTCTCTCTGCAAATCAAAGAAGACTTCCCAGTATTTATCCTTCCTTAAATGTAGTCCAAACTGAATTGATTTTAGGGCTTTATTCCTATTTCTCATTCTAGCAGGATACTGCTTGGCCACAATGTCTTACAGAGTAATAGCAGCAACAATCAGAGCAATAAACTCCTCTCACCCAGTCTATCACAGCTGCTAGTAAAACAAACAACCCTTTCCTTGAAGACTTTCAATACTACCTCATTACTTTAATCCATTAATTCATTACCTCAAAACTTGCAACTTTTCTACCTCATCACCGATATCAATGATTAGATAATCAATTTCTATAAAATATTTTATTAATGGTTTAATTGATTTATTGTTTTAATTGATTAGTGTGATTAGAGTGTTTAGTGCAAATAGTGTGATTACTGACTAGTTTAAAAGATCAAGATTCATGTAATTTAATTGATTAGTAAAATCAGTGATTTAGTGAATTTAATTGAACAGTGTGACTAATGATTAGTGTAACTAATTGATTAGTGATTAGTGTAATTAATTGATTAGGTTGATTGTTAGGAAAATTATCTGACTAGAGAGATTACTGCAATTGATTGATTGGTGTGATATTGGCTATATTGATTACCCAAAATTGTTCCATTAATTAATTCAATCAATGTACTGTCTTAACAAACCTACCATGCCAAGAAAAAAAATCCAATGCCAAACCACAACCAAAAGAGAAATTAATCCCCAACAAAGAACCACAAGACTCCTGCACATGCCTTAAATGCTACAAAACTCTAAAGGATAATGAAAACTCTATCAAATGTTCTCTATGTAACAAATACGCTCATCATGACTGCTTGGGATTACCCGAGCAAATGATTCAATACCTAGAATCATGCAATGAGTTTCCATATCTCTGCAAATCATGCAGACCCAAACTGGATCTGTTGGAAAGAGTTGATACCATTGAAACACGATTAACATCCCTTGACACCATAGTAGCATCCCTGGATGCCTTAAAAGAAAGATTATCCAACCTCGAAAAAAAAAGACACAACGCAAAAACCTGAACATCCAATAGCTACAAACTACATCTCTACCCAACAACCACAACCCAATCCACAACCCAATCCACAACCCAATCCACAAAAAAACATAACCCAGACAAATATTGATATCCCAATCCTCATCAGAGAAGCTGTTGAGCGTGAACAGAAACGTCCAAATGCCATCTTATTTGGTCTAGAGGGCATCAATGATAATGATGACATCACAACTATCCAAAACATCATCAGTGATTATCAAGCATCAACCATCTCCCCTGATGAAATACTTGACATTTCCCGCATTGGCCGAGAGCTCAAAAACAGAGACGGCTCTGTGACCCCACGCTTCTGCAGGGTCATTTGCAAAAATGAATCAAGCAAACGCAAATTCATTTACACTATAAATTCACTCGCCAAAACCAACACCAACCATAAGAACCTCCGTTGTCACCCTGACCTAACCATACAGCAACGTGCCCGCTCCCGTGTACTCTGCACTGAACTCAAAAAACATCTAGACAATGGAGAGAAGGACCTGTACATTGACTACCATGCTGACTGTATCAAAAGTAAGTCACACATCCCGCAACTCAGCTTTAAACTTCAACCACAACCCTACCTCAATCAATCCACCATCACCCAAGACTAGGCATACACGCCCCTAACTACCTCAATTCCAAGTACTGCTGGCCTTAAATGCAAGCTACTCAATGCAAGAAGCCTTGTAAATAAACTACCTGAATTTCTCCTCTTACTAAATATGGCTAAATTCGACATTATATTTGTCGTGAAACATGGCTCAACGCATCTCTCCCCAACTCCATTACCACAGTAAGAGACTATCATGTTTATCAATCAGATCGTGAAATTCGTAGAGGAGGTGGTGTTGCTATCTTCTATAAAAAGTCCTTACATCTGAAAAATATCCAAGTTACCCAGGTGCTTGCTCTTCCTGAGACCATTATCTGTGAACTATCTTTAAATATTACAATTCGATTCTTACTATGTTACAGAGCACCTGATTATGACATCGAACATGTAAACAAGCTAAATACACTACTAACATGGGCAGTATCCTGCCCATACCCTTTTATCTTTCTTGGTGATTTCAATCTACCTCATATTGATTGGACCCTAAATGAATGTACAACTGAAACCATACACACAACCTTCTACAATGCTGTTACAAATCTGGGACTGGAACAACTAGTAACCAACAACACTAGACTAAACAACTGCCTCGATCTCATCTTCTGCAATAGTTTGAATTTAATTTACAGAATGCAAACTAAAGAACCCTTCTCCAGCAGTGACCACAATATGATTAAATTTTGTCTCAATATACGTCCACACAAAAACCACCACAATGACGTAATCCCCAATTATAACTTCAAAAAAGGCAACTATGATCTTATAGACAACGATTTCTCATCCCTTGATTGGCAATCTCTATTCACTGGAGGAAATACTGTTGAAGACCATTATAACATATTCTTACTCAAAGTCAAAAGAGTCACCAAACTATATGTACCAACAACAACTCCCAAAACAAAACAAAAAAACAGATTACCCATAACAATAAGGAAACTTCAATCCGAAAAGAGATCACTCTGGCGGAAAAACAAATCTGGTCATGTTGCCAATTTCAAAAGCTGATACAAAAATGTATGCCACCAAATAAAGACCGAATGCACCAATTATCACATTAAACAAGAGGAAAACATTCTAAGCACCAGTTCCACCCATGCTTTTTACAATTTTGTAAACAATAAACTAAAAGACTCAAAGTCCATCCCACCCCTGATAGGACCTAATGGTAAAGACTACAACGATGACACCATTAAAGCCAACATCTTTAACACATTTTTCGGCTCAGTATTTGTAAACAGCAATGGATCATGCCCAGTATTTCCTAGCCGAACCACAGCTAACTACAATGATCTAATACATATCGATTTTACAGAAGATAATGTTGAAAAAGCACTTCGCAATCTAAAACCATCTCTATCTATTGGACCAGATGGAATATGTGCCTACTTCTTAAAAAAGCTATCCACTGCCATAGCTGAACCTCTAAGCATAATCTTTGAAAAATCTTTCAGGACCACTTCCTTGCCTAACCTATGGTCACAAGCCATGGTCATCCCCATCTTCAAAAAGGTCTCCCTTTTTGAAAATGGGGATGGCCGTGGCTTGTGACCATAGGTTAGGGAGACCCCAGCCTAGTTGAAAATTACAGACCAATCTCCTTATGGTGCGTCACCTGTAAAATCATGGAATCAATTATTAACCAATCCATCATCCTCCACTTAGAGACAAACAACCTACTTTCCAATAAACAATTTGGTTTCAGAAAAAAACCATCCTGTAATCTGCAACTCTTACACTGCAAAAACATATGGACGACACAACTCGATCAGGGCAAAGCAATAGATGCAATCTACATAGACTTCTGTAAAGCCTTTGATTCAGTGCTACACGACAAACTACTCCTAAAAATAAAATCCTATGGTATCTCTGGACAACTGCATAACTGGATAGAAGCATTCCTGTCAAACAGACAACAAATGGCCAAAATTGGGAGCGTCCTATCAAATTCTGTACCTGTCAATAGTGGTGTCCCCCAAGGCAGTGTTCTAGGACCAACTCTCTTCATACTCTACATAAATGACCTCTGTGATCATATTAAGAGCAACTGGGTTCTTTTCACTGATGATGTAAAGCTGTTCAATACCACAGACAATACTGCTACCCTTCAAAAAGATCTTGACTGTGTATCAGAATGGTCAAACAAATGGCAACTTCAAATCTCAACAAATAAATGCTCCATCTTACATATTGGCAAAACAAACCAGAAAATAAAATACAGGCTAATAGTCAAGACCTTGTTGATGATCCAAACTCTGTCAAGGATCTTGGAGTACTCATCTCAAATGACCTAAGTGCTAGAGCCCACTATAACTCTATAGCCAAAAGAGTTGTTAAGAGTTGTTAACCTAAACTTATGTAGCTTTTTCTCTGGTAATATCACACTACTAACTAGAGCATACAAAACATTTGCTAGACCAATACTTGAATACAGCTCATCAGTCTAGAACCCACATTACGTATCTGATATTAGCACAGTTGAGAAAGTCCAGAAATATTTCACAAGAAGAGTTCTCCACTCCTCTACTCATTGTAGAATACCTTATGCCACCAAACTTGAAATTCTAGAACTAGAAAACCTTGAATTACGCTGTCTTCGGTCTGATTTAAGCATGGTATATAAAATCATACATTGCAATGTCCTACCTGTCAATGAATACTTCAGCTTCAACCATAACAACACAAGAGCACACAGTAGATACAAACTCAAGGTTAACCGCACCAAGCTTGATTGCAGGAAATACGACTTCAGCAACAGAGTGATCAATGTCTGGAATACTCTACCCGACTCTGTAGTTTCTTCTCCAAACCCCAAAAACTTTAACCTTAGACTGTCTACTATTGACCTCACCCCTTTCCTAATACGTCTGTAGGGGGCGTGCATAAGCACACCAACGTGCCTACCATCCCTGTCCTATTGTTTCTTTTATTTTCCTTTTATTTTTCTTATATGTACCCATTTCATGTATTCAAAACTATGTATACACTTATACTTATTATCTTGTAAATAATTGACAAATCAAATCAATCAATCAATCAATCAATAAATAAATACTGGTGGCTAAGTAAGAAATTGAGAAAAAATCCACTTTGACATCAATAGGCATTTAATGCTGAAAATAAAAAGTCAAAGGGATAATAAATATTTCTGGATAATTAAAAGCTTTTGAAAACAGGAAAGGAGAGAAAAAGAATAAAAGGGCAGGATCTGGAAGGGAGGAGACTGCCTGGAATTAAAAAGAACTTACAGCAAAATTTCAACAAGACTTCCAAAAGATACATTCTAACTGAAATATTGCAACAAAAACCCCAGGAAGAGAAAGTTGAAAAACAAATAAGAAGATACAACTCGGGACTATTTGGATTACTTGATGATTTCTAGATTCTTGGTTATTGTTTTGAATTACTAGAATCAATCGGGTGGTTGTTTAAAACTGTTTAAAATAGCCCCACTTTTAGAAGAATTGAAAATGGAACTTAAAAAGTACAAAGAAGATGCACAAGAAGGGAGAGGTTCTTTTGGCTTCGTATTTCAGTTTTTAGAAATGGAGATTTGGAATTATGAGAAACAACAAGAAATATCTGCAGAACAAGAAGATTGTGACAAAGAAGAAGCCATCTTTAATTAACACGTAATCTCAGATGGGGGGAAAAAAGGAAAGGGGGAAAGAGAATGGAAAGTTTAAGATTGGGAAAAACAACTCAAAAAAATAGAGTGAAAAATAAGTATAAAATCAGAAAGCAACAGATGAGGGAAATGCAGAAGAGAGAATTAGAACTAGAGAGACAAGGGGGTAAAAGGGGGAGGGGGAAAATGAGAGGGAAGAAAGAAAGGAAAAGAAGTCATAAAGGATAGAAGCAAAATATAGAGAAACAGGGCCTATTTAGAGATAATGGGTGAAAACTTAATGGAAAAGGGGATTCTGAAAAGGTACACAAGATAGTATGGTTATATTAGAAGCAGAAATAATTTTAGAAAATATGAAATACTGTATTATTAAAATGTTTGATAAAATAGCTATCGTAATTCAGTGGAATGCTTGTCAAAAAATAAATGTAAGAAAAGGTATATTTAATGATTTATAAAACATATGTGAAGAGAAATAAGGGAAAAAATTAATCATGGAGATATGTGGTTTTTAAGGAAGTATGATATTTAATTGAAAAGAAATGTTAAAGATGTTAAGATTTTAATGATTATTAATGATAGAACTGAATTGGAATAGAATGAGGGTTCATAATTACATATATTTACAATTGTTTTTTAAAGAATATAGTGTGTATTACAAGAATGTACCAAGCAGAATTCGATTGGAAGTTATGTATTATGTATTATATTGAAGGTCATAACCTTAAGGTATATATTGTAGTTTAAATAAGAGTTGAATGGATGTAATTTAAAGATATAAAGGTGTCATACTCCAATTAGTAACTACAGGAGAAAATTTGTTTAATGAGAAAAGATAATATTTCATATTTCATATTTATGAAATTGAAACAGAACAGACAAAAGTATAAATATAATGATTTGAATTGAGATTATCAAAATAAAATTGAGAAAATTAAAAGAGGGGAAAAACTACATAGAAAATGTAAAATAGTATAAGATATGGAATAGAATACAAAAAGGAGCATGAAATTGAGTTTTGTGTCTGTATAAAGAAGTTCAACCCGGGACCATGCTATTTTCAAAAAAGATGTTTTACTTGTATTTTGTATGTGTGAAAACCCAAATAAAACTTTATTGAAAAAAAAAAAGTCCCATCCAACTCTGTTACTCTTTCTGTTTGGTCATGATACTTCATGACTATTTCCTTCCTGGGCTGTAACAATGGGATTAAGGCTCACTACTACTATAATATTTCAACAATATTCCTATTTTTTCTTATTCTGTTTCTCATTTCAAGGTATAAAACTGGAGTTGCAAATGGTGGAGTCTGAAGGAGATATGATAATGCCTATTGAGGCATTATCTATATCTCCTGATGAGCCTCTGGCTCAGTGGTGAGATTCTTTTTTTTTTACTGTAGGCATGGCTTGGTGGGTTCTATGGACATGGCTTGGTAGGCGTGGCTTGGCTCAGTGGATGTGGCTTGGTGGGTGTGGCAGGGGAAGGATACTGCAAAATCTCCATTCCTTTTCCACTCTATGGGAAGGATACTGAGAAATCTACATTCCCTCCCCTACCCCACTAACCTGCTTTCCAGCTCCGTTCTCCTGTGCAAGGCAACAAAAAAAGACCCAGCCAATCAGCTGGGACTCAGGAGGCAGAGAATAGATGAGGGTTCTCCAAACTATTCAAATTTCTAGTTCTCCAGAACTAGATAGTTCTCCAAACTATTCAAATTTTTTTCTACTGGTTCTCCAGAACTGGTCAGAACCTGCTGAATACCACCTCTGCTCTGGCTTCACCTTCACAATACAGGCAGGATAAAACAGTATCTGGGAAGGGACTGGAATGGGTCCTTATAATCTTGAATCAAAAGAGATATTCCCTTCATTCAACATCTTTATGTCAATAATGGATTGCAAAACATAGTTTTTCTCTTACTTTGAAATCCAAATGTAGTAATTTTATATAAAAGGGGGAAAACATAATTAAATAAATAAAGCAAATCATGCTTACATGGAAGATCTTCATTGGGAAGCCTCATCTGAAATTGCAACAAATATATTTTTTAGATTTATCACAATCTGATTTTTTGGGAGAATAAAATAAGAAGAGATCTTTTGAACTTTCTAATTCAACAATGAAAACATTTTGGGACATAACATTATTTAATTCTGCCCTTTTGTATTACAACTATGGATTAGAAATTGTTCCTCAAAGCTTAGTCACTAATATGCTTGGGAAAAGGAAGGAAGGAAAGAAGGAAGGAAGGAAGGAAGGAAGGAAGGAAGGAAGGAAGGAAGGAAGGAAGGAAGGAAGGAAGGAAGGAAAGGAAGGAAGGAGGGAGGGAGGGAAGGAGGCAAGGAAGGGTTATGAAATCTCTTAATACCTATGTAGTTAGCAAATAATTTCTCTGCTACCTTGACTCATTTTTGAAAAATTGTGGAATTGCTCAAGTGCCATCAGTGGTGAGTAGACGGTAGGAGTGGGGACCTGTAACTTGAGTTACTTGAGTAGGAGTCCAGAGGGGATCCCCACAAAATTTTTTTGCGAATACAAGGTCTCCTACCTTAAAGGCACAGTGCTTGCTGCTGGAACCCAGGGGCTTTTCCGGGGTGTAGGCAGGGTGCAAACTGTCTAGAGGCGATCTGAGTTTCCTGGCCATCAGGAGTTCAGCTGGGCTCTTATTGGTCGTGCTGTTTGGTGTGATGTGTTGCAGGAGCAGCATTCTAGTGACTTTGTCGTGGATGTTGCCTTGATCCATTTTCTGCAGGGTTTTCTTTGTAAACTGAATCATTCGTTCAGCCCGGCCATTCGCCACAGGATGAGCCGGCGATGTGAGTGTGTGTCGGATGCCCCGTTCCGCTAAATACTGTTCAAAGGCTAAGGCAGTAAATTGGGGCCCATTGTCAGAAACCAGGACATCTGGTAGGCCGTGTGTGGCAAAGAGTCTGTTCAGTTTTTTTGATGACTGCCTCAGTAGTGGTTGCTTTCATTTTATTGACCTCAAGCCAGTTAGAATACGCATGTACAGTTATTAAGAAAGTGTGGCCTCTCGTAGGTCCTGCAAAGTCAATATGGTCTGGGTGTGCCGTTAAACCTTCGGGGTCTGCTGTACTGGTTCCACTGGTTGCTAGGGTGGTCCCTCTATGTGGTGGAGTTGCCATCATTCCTCCTTGGGCTGCTCCCTCTCCGTCTGGGGCTAGAATTTCTCTTGTTTCTGCATACCTTCGCG
This sequence comes from Pseudonaja textilis, assembly GCF_900518735.1. The sequence goes on from NW_020769582.1 coordinate 220,419, forward strand.
ATGTACCCTCGGTTTTTGCAAAAACGACACATGGTGTCTAAAAATCTGCATTCGGATCGAGGATGGTTTCCCCCGCATCTGGCGCATTAGTAGTTGGATTTATGACCCCGCCGGTCTCGTTGCTCATGTTCTGACCGGAGTCTGTGGACTTCTTCCTCCTCACTGTCTGAGGATGACTCGACATCTTCATGATGGGTGGTTGATATGCACTTGTCTGGAGGTTTCCCAGCATCGTTGGTGGGTTGGCGGTTGGTTCTGCTGGTTCGACACATTTGTGCTGCTGATTTACAAGTGGCTTCTGCTGCGGTGGCATCTGCTATGGCATCTGCAAGCGAGATGTCTCCCTTGGCCATGATCTTGCTCTGGACGGTTGGGTCTCTGAGGCCAAGGACGATGCGGTCTCTCATGGCTTCTTCGAGTTTGGCAAAGCCACATAAACCGCCCAGATTCCTCAGGTCTGCTACAAAATCCCCAATGCTCTCACCTTCACGCTGGTCCCTCTGGTAGAACTCGTGTCTGCGAATGAGAGTTGGCACAGCTGGGGCATAATGATTGAGCAGGATGGGAGCAAGGGTGTCCCAATCCATGGTTTTAACCTCAGCTGGCTTCACTAAGGCTTTAGCCATCTTAAAAACAGCTGGCCCACAATGGGTTAGAAAAACGGCTCATTTCTTGCTAGGTGTGGCATCTTTGAGGTTGTTGGACTCCAGGAACATTTGAAATCTGTCCATATACGAGTCCCAGTCTTCTCTAGCTGGATCGAATGGGGCGGGTGGTATAGCGCTGCTGGCCATGTCGCCATTGTTGTGCTCTGTCAGCCATGTGCTCCTTCAGCTAGTTCAAATCAACAGAGTTCGTTGCCTCTGCATCCCATCCTCGTCGCCAGTGTTGGATCTGGGAGGATGGTTCAAGAACGGAGGCAAGACTCAGATAGCAACAACAGCTCTTTATTAGTGACTTCAGATCTGAGCAACTAATCCCAGCCACAGCAGCCCCTTATATAGGGCTGGCTGCGGCTAGGCAGCCAATGAAGGCGATTTGAGTTTGCCGCTCTTGGCAGGGCCAATCGCGGCAGCCCGTTTACTGGCTAATCGCATCAGTCTATGGCGACCAATCACGATCGGCTATCAGCGGGCCAATCAGAGTTGCAGGCTTTCGAGCCTGCTAGTCCGGAACACTTGTTTCACTTACAGTACAGTTTTCCTATTAGTATTTTGTTATGTATTCAAGGGGAAAATAAGAACAAAGCATGTCTGTCATCATTTCTCTAAGGACTGGAACATTATTTGAAAAACATATGTCTAAGATCTGTGCAACAAATATATAGTGGAACCTCGGGTCACAAATCCTCCTGTTTGTGACCAAACTGGGTGATGACCAAAACTTTGGGAAAATTGTTGCTTGTCGACACGAACAGATCCTTGGTGCTGACTAGTACAGCCTTGGTGATTTTTCCTGCACATGCACAGAATTGTAGGCCATGTGCAGTCAGTCTCACTTCTATTCGCAACCACATTGGATTGCAACTGAAATCCTGGAATGGATTACAGTCATAATCTGAAGTTCCACTGTATCTAGGTGAATACATTCAGTGGCTTTTTTATCCCAAGTAATATGCAAATCAGGGCATAATTTCCCCTTTAAAGGAACTGCTTGATTTCCATTTTCAGGATATACCCACCAGTTCTTTCCCAATTTCTCTACTACCAGTTACACTCTGTTCAATAGAGGGAGCAGAAATGATCCTGTGGCTAAATCTGGCATCCTTATTATCTTGCCTCAGAGGTAATTCTATCCTCTATACTCAGCTTTTTCCATTTTAATGCTTGTATAAAGGAGTGTTCTTTCTGTCTCTCCTGCCAAGGTTCTGGATACAACTTTGGTGATTACAGCATGGACTCGGTGAGACAGGCTCCTGGGAAAGGCCTAGAATGGGTGGCCTACATAAATTACCCTTCCAGTACTATTTACTATTCAGACAAAGTGAAGGGCCACTTCACCACCTCCAGGGACTATGCCAAAAGCCAGCTGTATCTGCAAATGAACAGCCTCAAACCAGAGGACACAGCAGTCTATTACTGTGCAAGAGACACAGTGAGAGGAAGTGAGTCTGAAGGCAGGCAAGAACCTTCCCTCCCTCAGAGCAGATCTCCAAGTGGATTCAGTCACAAAAAGTTGAACTTGAGTCTTTGAACTGAGGGGCAGGTGGTCACTTTACATTATAGCAGTAGAAATCCATGGATCATTACAGTATCTGGGCAACCCATCCATCTTTCCTAAACAGGTTCTGGAAAAAACCAACATGAGCTGTGTGAGACAGGCTCCTGGGAAAGGACTGGAATGGGTGGCATTTGTTTCCTCTAGTTACAATAATACTCACTACTCAGAGAAAGTGAAGCAATGCTGCTCCTTCTCCAGGGACAATGCCAAACAGCCAGCTGTATCTGCAAATAAACATCCTGATCATAGTTATCTACCTTATCATGGGAATCTACCACTACATTAGACACACAGTGAGAGGAAGTGAATCTCAAGCCAGCCAAGAACCTTTTCTTCCTCAGAGCAAATCTCCAAGTGAATTCAGTCACAGAAAGGTGAAGCAGAGCCTTTGAATTGGGGAGTAATTGATAAATCCACATCATAGCATCCCTTATATTCCATTTACTTGTTTCATGTATGTTGGTTGATCAACAAAGTAAAAGGTTATTGGTGTTGCATCTTTGACTTTAGGCAGTTATAGTATTAAAGCTTGTTTGTTATGGGATTGTTTCTCCACAATCCAGAAGCCAAAGCTGGAGAGCTACCCATCTGAAATAGTATAGGGTCTCCTGCTTCAGGAGGGGGTTGGACTAGAACAGGGGTGTCCAATCTTTTGGATCTCAGGAACCACCAAATTTATAATTTCAAATCCCATGGACCACTAATATGAATTTTGACTGATGGTGTCTTGTTGACATTGGTGGGAAAGTCAGTCCCATATTCCAGATCTTTAGTAGTCACAGGATTAGCCGGTGCACCAGCCAGCCATGGATGAGCTGCTCTGGAATGGCCAAAATACCAGTCTTGTGACTACTGCAACTCTGGAATGTGGGACCGGCCCATGGTGGGGTTGGAAATCTCCGCCATAGTGGGTGGCACGTATAATGTGCAAATTTGCAGGTGGTGCAACATGCAAAAAGCAGTGCAGCCTTCACCAGCCAGGATGAGATAATGGTGTTGTTGAGGTAATGGTGGCACAGGTGAGCTGAACTGGCAATGGAGATGGCTGGAAGATGCAAGAGAGCCATGCTACTGGCATTTGCATGGCACTTCCACACGTTCTAGCTCACCTCTCCTAATTTGGGCTGTAGGGGCAGCCTGGGACTGGAAAAGTACTTCTTGTTGTTGGTGGGAGGGGGCAGAGTGGGCAAGTCTGCACTAACCATCCAGTTCAGAGGTCCAGAATGTGGTGGCATCAGCAGCATCTCGGTGCTCTGCTCTACCGCCCCTCCCCCCACAATGGCCCCAGCCATTGCTGCCCAGGGAAGGCACAGGAAAAGCAAGCATCAACATAGCTCTCACTGGGGAGAAAAAGCTGAGATTGAGGAAGCATATGAAACAGAAGATACAAGCTGTCACCTTTGAAAATGCTGCTTTCTGTTGCCTGTGCCTTCCCCGATCTCTGCTCTTTCACCCAAGCAAGAGCTATGTTTCTGCTAACTTTCTTCTCATGTGCCTTCCCCAGGCAGTGATGGCTGGGGCCATGTGGGTGGGGCAGCAGAGACACCAGGGCTGCTCCTCGCACTCAGCAAACCAGGCCTAGAGAAGTGCAGAGAATTGTGGATGAGTGCCGGAGGGTCAGAAGATACATTCCAATGTCTCTCGTGAAGTCCCCTTGTGTGGAGGCTCCTAATAACCAACAGAAACAGGCTGGTTATTAGGAGCTCATCTTCCTTGGTGCTCTTTTGGTTTGAGCATCCGACCTTCATTGCTGGATTGTTGTGGGACCACCAGAAACTTCTGGTCAGGTTGAGCTGAGCACCTTGGAAGCCCCATAGTTTGCCTTGTCACTATTGTGCAGGTGAGAGCTTGAGCTTTTCTGGGTTTGACCCCCCCCCCCCCCATCCCTTTAGCCTCCACACAAGAGGACTCACTGAGAGATGTTGGAGTATCTTCTGACTCTCCGATGCTCACCCGCAACTCTATACCCTCCTCCAGGCACAGCTTGCTGAGTGGGGGGAGCAGTCCTGATATCTCTGCTGCTCCCCACCTCAGCCCCAGCTATCACTGCCCAGGGAAGGCACAGGAAAAGAAAGTGAGCAAAAACATAGCTCTCGCTGGGACAAAAGAGCGGAGATCGGGGAAAGCACAGGCAATAGAAAGTGGCACTTTTCATCCTGGCCAGCAAGGGCTGTGCTGCTTTTTGGAGGTTTGTACTTGGCTGAAGGGTGGGGGCCAGCAGGTAGGTGGGCCATGTGGGTGGCACAGACTTGTGTTCCTACAGAGCCTGGATTAATTGCTGGGGGTGTGTGTGCTTTGTGGGGACATTTCTCTGCAGGCCACCAACATTTTCTCATGGACCACCAGTGGGCCGCAGCTCACCAGTTGGCAACCATTAGACTGGAAGAGCTCCAAGGCCTCTTCCAGCTCCATTGTGATTGGATACTGAATAAAATCAGTCATTCTCCTATCTTCTTGAGGTCCTTCAAATGACCATAATTTTGGTGGAGTTCATCAGCACCTAAAGTACAGTCATTTGACTATGTGGAGGCTCCAATTCAGAACTTCAAACCTGGTTTATAGGTAGCTTTCAGTTTGAGTGGAGGAACTTCAAACAGTTGCTATTACACTGATTGTATATTCAGGACTGGCTGTATATTAAGACCAAGGACAAATTAAGGGCAACTCTATTGCCCATTATTGAGAATTCTCAAAAAAAGTCTTTAAGAAACCTTAAAACCTGTAAGTTTTATCTCTTTTAGGTTGTATATAATTTGGTCTACCTAAATCATCTGTCTAGTTGATTCTACATAGCAGTACATTTACAGATATGGCTGGCTATTGGAATTATCCCTGGAGATGATGAAACATCCCTTCTCTTTATATAATTAATAAAACAAGTCATGCTTATGTTAAAAAAAAATCCTGAATTTGTAAACCCAGTTGCAGCATTTTTATTTATGTCAAAGTTCTCACCCTCCAAGTAAAATGTACTCAATTAGCATTTTTCCACATGGCTTGAAAAGTACAATTTGTTTATTTATTTTGGGGGGTGGAGTTCCTTTGCATTGTTTTAGCAAGTTAACCAAATATCCCTTTCATTCTGCATAAAGATTCATCTGCTTGTCCCTTTGATACTCTAGCCACTTGCTAGCCATCACTCAAATATCTCTTCAACAGACGTCCAAGGAACTGAGAAGACGAAGAAAAGAGTGAGAAGGCCTTTTATTTTGAGGGCTATGAAAATTGCATGACAACCTCCACTTTTGTCCCCAGGTTGTAAGGAGAAGAATAAAAGGTGGCTGTGTTTCCATACAAGTGAACAAAATGTCATTTTGTCTCTATTTGACATTTTTAATTGCAGCTCTTGGAGGTAAATGTTCTTATTCATACACCACATTCTTCCATTCCTCTCTTTTTATATGTAGGAAATGTTGGAAATTATTCTTTTTTTTTCCCAAGTGTCCAATCTGAGGCCCAGTTGGTGGAGTCTGGAGGGGATGTGAGAAGACCTGAGGAATCCCTCCATCTCTCCTGCCAAATCTCTGGATTGAACTACAGCAGTTATAACATGGGCTGGGTGAAACAGGCTCTAGGGAAAGGACTGGAATGGGTGGCATGGATACATGATATTGGAGGACTAACTGACTACTCAGACAATGTGAAGGGACTCTTCATCCTCTCCAGGAACAATGCCAAAAGCCAGCTGTATCTGATGAACATCCTCAGAGCAGAGGACATGGTGGTCTATTACTGTGCAAGAGACACAGTGAGAAGAAGTGAATCTGAAAACAGACAAGAACCTTCTCTAACTCAGAGCAGATCTCATAGTGGATTCAGTTGCCGAAGATTGACATTGAATCTTTGTACCAAGGAGCAGGTGATCAATCTGCATCATAGCAGTAGAATACTCCATGGACCAGAAGAATATTTTAAGAGTTAACAAAACAACAACAACAACCCTGAGACGCACTTAAATTAGAGAAAATAGAAGCCCAAAGAGATATTCTCTTCTTGAATTGAAGGTGAAGGGAACCTCTGAGTTTACAGTTACAAGGAATCAAAAATGGTTCATAGAGCACATAATACTGAGTTGTGAGTTAGGTATGACAGTCAACAGGGAATAAATGGATTGTATGGTTTATTTATTTATTATTTATTTAATTTAAATTGCTACCTATTTGCCCATGGAAATTCTAAACAAGTCTATGGTGAATCCATGAAATGCTGCTTTGCCATCTCCAGAATCTGCCTTCTGCATTTGCAAAATGACATCAGAAGGAGGCGCAAAATAAATATCTTTGACCATGACTGAAATTAGTGAAAATTGTAGCCCAAAGTATTTCTTGAATTGAAGGTGAAGGAAACCATTGCATTTACAGTTAGAAGGAATTAGTAATGGTTCATAGAGCTCACAAAATCGAGTTGCGAGTCATGGTCCTTGAGAATTTAATTCCCCAAAACTTCTCAAAACTTCTTCAAAGTCAAGTTTCAATGTGTATAGCAAAAAAGCAAACAAAAAATCCCTTATATCCACCCCACTTACATATTTCATGTAGACTGGTTGATGAACCAAATAAAAGATTATTTGTGATATCTACCATTGAAGCTTTTTCTTATCCAATAATATATAAAAAGGAACAAATAGATATGGTGAAATATTTAATGAAAACTTAAATCTATGCAAGCGTTGGAAGAACAAGGTGCAAAAATGAACTGGTTTTCATATTTGCAAATACAATCTAGATTTGATAAAGATTCTAAAACAGAAGTTATTTATGATAAGTTGACTGATTTAGACAAAATTTTGGTGGGTACTGATGAAAAGGTAATTTAAAAACTTTATGGACATTTATTAGAATTTAAACTGGAGGAGGAACAAGTTAAAGAAACGATGATTTCTTGGGGGAAAATATTTGGATATGGGATTGACTTAGAAAAGTGGCAAAAATTGTGGTCTCAAAACTATAAAATGACAATGTCAACTGCATATAAAGAAAATTTGCATAAGATGTTTTACAGTGGGCATCTACCCCCGACAAGACTTGCGAGAATGTTTAAGAATAAATCAGATTAATGTTGGAAATGTCATCAGATACCTGGTTCATATTACCACATGTGGTGGACATGCTCGGATGCAAATAAATATTGGACTGAAATCCACACGTGGTTGGAAAAAATGATAAAACAACATATAGACTTTAAACCAGAGTTCTTTTTATTGGGAATCATACTGGAAATATACAACAAAGAGCTGAAATATTTGATTGTAAATGTTTTAACAGCGGCTAGAATTGTATTTGCTAAGAATTGGAAAAATGATAAAATGCCTAGGCAGGAGGAAGTTATTAAGAAAATTATGGACTGTGCTGAAATGAGTAAAATGACATTTGAAATCAGAGAACAAGATAAAAATTTTATATGATATGGGATTTGTTTTATCAAAAAGACATGGTAATGTAACAGAATAGATAATTTTGTTATAGAAGTTTAATAGATTGATATAAAATATAATGTAGACAAATATAACCATTGGATGAAAGCACAATATAAATTTTAAAATAAAATTTGGGATAACTCATATAAAATGATGGAATAAATAGTTTAGTCATGGATGATTAATAATTGATAAATATATAAGCATATGTTAGTTTGACAATGTGAAATTTATATAAACTGTGAGTAATGACTATGAAAGGATTGCGCAAAAGATTCGTAACCAACTGACACACTGTATGTATATAAAATGGAAGATTGTTTTATGTTTCTATGTATTGTTTGTATATGTTTGTCTTAAAAAATAAAAACTTTTTAAAAAAAGGTTATTTGTGTTGCTCAGGTAGGAAACCCTATACACTTTCAGAGAAATGGTTGTCCAGTCTTTACTTGAAAATGTCTACAGATGGAGCACCCACAACTTCTAGAGACAAGCTGATTAACTGTTCTCACTATCAGGAAATTTCTCCTTAGTTCCAGGTTGGATCTCTCCTTTATTAGTTTCCATCCATTGCTTCTTTTCCTGCCTTCAACCTCTTTTATTGAGATTAATTAATGTTTTGACTGATATAAAATCTGTGGTTTCAGCTGTGAGCTTGACTGCTTCTCCAGCTTCTTACTGTGGAATTAAAATAGTTTGTTGAAGGAAAAAAATAATAATGGCCCTTTGAGAATTTCACTCCCCAAAAGTTGTCAAAACTTCTTCAATGCCAAGCTTCAATATGTATAGCAAACAAAAACAAACAAAAAATCCCTTATATCCCATTTACTTATTTCATGTATGCTGGTTGATGAACAAAATATAAGGTTATTTGTGTTGCATCTTTGACTTCAGGTAGTTATAGTACTAAATCCAGAATTATACAATATGTACACCTCTGAGTTATACCCCTGTAATTGAGTTCAAATCAAATAAAAATAAAATAAATAAAAAGTTGCCCAGGCTCCTGTCTCTGAAAGTGAAATTAAACTTGCTATCTGTTAGCCTTCAAGGTTTTCTTCCTTTGCTTTGCATCTTTCACCCGTTATAAGTAATGAGGGGGCAGGAGGAGAGATATGGTTATGGGAAGTGAGCTGGAGGTGTTATAAAACAGAACTGTATAAGTTTGGGGGGAAAGGTTCTTCCTTAGGCTTCTATCCTCTGCTATGCGCAGCCACAACTCTTTATCAAAATATGTCAAGATCAATGGACAGAGGCCTCATCACCACCTGGAGTTGCCCACATGATGATATACACAACTTTCTCAGATTCAGAATAATGTCAGCTGGTGCTCCATTCAAAATCCAAGAAAAAAATACTTAGACTCCATTAATTAGAGAAAAGATATCTTTTACTGAAAATCAAGTGGTAGCAACAAAAGAATTCTGAACCTGAGAAAATGAGTGTGTAAATTACATATACAAAGTGATGGCAACGTTCCCACCCCCAATAGTTCAATTGGCTCATCCAATTAAAAATTGTGTATATCATCATGTGGGCATCTCCAGGTGGTGATGAGGCCTCTGTCTGCTGACCTTGACATATTTTGATAAAGAAGCTTCAGTCCAAAAAAAATCACTTTGGCGGAAAAAAAAATCTGCTCACGTTGCCAACTTCAAAAGCAGATACAAAAATTTATGTCACCAGATAAAAACCGAATGCACCAATTATCACATTAAACAAGAAGAAAACCTTCTACACACCAATTCCACCTGCGCTTTCTACAATTTTATAAACAACAAACTAAAAGACTCAAGGTCCATCCCATCCCTGAAAGGACCTAATGGTAAAGACTACAACGACAACCCTATTAAAGCAAACCTCTTTAACACATTCTTTGGCTCAGTATTTGTAAACAGCAATGGATCATGCCCAGTATTTCCTAGTTAAACCACAGACAACTACAATGATTTAATACATATCAATTTTACAAAAGACATTGTTGAAAAAGCACTACGCAATCTAAAACCATCTCTATATATTGGACCAGATGGAATATGTGCCTACTTCTTAAAAAAGCTACCCACTGCCATAACCGAACCTCTAAGCATAATCTTTGAAAAATCTTTCAGGACCAGCTCCTTGCCAAAACAATGGTCACAAGCCATGATCATCCTCAACTTCAAAATAGGAGACCCCAGCCTAGTTGAAAATTACAGACCAATCTCTTTATGATGGCAACAACAATAAAGTCATGGAATCAATTATTAACCAATCCATCATCCTCCACTTAGAGACAAACAACCTACTCTCTAATAAACAATTTAGTTTTAGGAAAAAACTATCCTCACCTGTAATCTGTAAGTCTTACACTGCAAAAACATATGGACTACACAACTCAATCAGGGCAAAGCAATAGATGCAATCTACATAGACTTCTGTAAAGCCTTTGATTCAATTGTACACAACAAACTACTCCTAAAACTAAAATCTTATGGTATCTCTGGACACCTGGGTAACTGGATAGAAGCATTCCTGTCAAACAGACAACAAATGGTCAAAATTGGGAGCGTCCTATCAAATTCTGTACCTGTCAACAGTGGTGTCCCCCAAGGCAGTGTTCTAGGACCAACTCTTTCCATACTCTACATAAATGACCTCTTTGATCATATCAAGAGCAACTGCATTCTCTTCGCTGATGATGTAAAGCTATTCAACACCGCAGACAATACTGCTACCCTTCAAAAAGACTTTGACTACATATCAGTATGATCAAACACCTGGCAACTTCAAATCTCAACAAATAAATGCTCTGTTCTACATATTGGCAAAAAAAATCAGAAAATAAAATACAGACTGAATAGTCAAGACCTTGTTGATGATCCAAACTCTGTCAAGGATTTTGGAGTAAATGCTAGAGCCTACTGTAACTACACAGTCAAAAAGGCGTTAAGAGTTGTTAACCTAATCTTATCTAGCTTTTTCTCTGGTAATATTATACTAATAACTAGAGCATACAAAACATTTACTAGACCTATATTTGAATACAGCTCATCAGTTGAAACCCATATCATGTATCTGATATTAACACAATTGAAAAGTCCAGAAATATTTCACAAGAAGAGTTCTCCGCTCCTCTACTCATTGCAGAATACCTTATGCCACCAGAGTTGAAACTCTAAGCATAGAAAACCTATGCCTCCTTCGGTCCGATCTAAATATAGTATATAAAATAATACATTGCAATGTCCTACCTGAAAATAAACACTTCAGCTTCAATCATAACAATACAAGAGCACACAATAGATACAAACTCAAGGTTAACCACACAAAACTTGATTGCAGGAAATACGACTTCAGCAACAGAGTGGTCAATGTTTGGAATACTCTACCTGACCCTGTGGTTTCTTCCCCAAACCCCAAAAACTTTAACATTAGACTGTCTACTATTGACCTCACCCCTTTCCTAAGAGGCCTGTAGGGGGCATGCATAAGCGCACCAATCGTGCCTACCGTCCCCGTCCTTTTGTTTCTTTTTCTTTCCAAAATTATATGCTATCAGTTCCCTTCCATTCATTAGAAATGACCCTGGGGTTAATCATGGTGTCCTTACTAGCTGTGCTCAGAGGTAATTCTTTCCTTGATATTCAACTTTTTCCATTTTAATTTTTGTATACAGGAATGTTCACCCAAACAACTTTCATTTTAGGTGTCCAATCTGAGGCCCAGTTGGAAGGGTCTGGAGGGGGTGTGAGAAGACCTGGAGAGTCTCTCCATCTCTCCTGCCAAGCTTATGGGTTCACCTTTAGCAGCTGTGTAATGAATTAGGCAACACAGTTGGAGCATCCACAACTTCTGCAAGCAAGTCTTTCCATTGATTAATTGTTCTGTCAGGAAATTTATCCTTAGTTCAAGGTTGGATCTCTCCTTGATAATTATTCATCCATTACTTCTTTTCTTGCCTTCAGCCTCTTCTACTGAGAGTGATTTATATTTTGAATCCATAGTAGATATCCCTCATTTGTTCAAATGACTTTCCACTTCTCCCCCCTTTTCACATGTCCCCTGGGAATTTAATAATGAAACTGGAACAGAAAATAAATTTCAACTTAGTAAAGTTATTTGCATTCATTTCACATCTTAATTCAGTCAGATACAGCAGAATAAACCTATAGAAATAAATAGGATGCCCTGAATTTAAAAGAAAGGAAGTTAGCTCTCCATGCAGAAAAGTATAGCAGAATTACTTTCATTTTCTCCATTGGTGACATGGAGAAGCCACTGATATTGAAGTAGTTGAAGGATACTTATCATTTATGGCCCAAGTTTTGTTTTTTCCTAAAACATATGAACAACTATTTACTCCCAGGAAAACAAGAACAAAGCATGTCTGGCAACATTTTTCTTAGGAATTGAGCATTATTTGAAAGTTACATATTTATTTATTTTATTTATTTATTTGATTTGTCAATCATTTACAAGATACAGGTATAAGAATAAACATAGTTTTGAATACATGAGATAGATACTTATAAGAAAAATAAAAAGAAACAAAAGTATGGGGACGGTAGGCACTATTGGTGCATATATGCATGCCCCCTACAGGCCTCTTAGGAAAGGGGTGAGGTCAATAGTAGACAGTCTAAGGTTAAAGTTTTGGGGGTTTCAGGAAGAAAGCAGAACCCCTTTCATTTTCTCTTCTGGTGATCTGAAGAAGCTACAAATATTGAAGTAGTTGAATGTTACTGATTATTTTCTGTTTGTTAAAACATCTGAAGAATGGTTTACCATATACTTCCAGGAAAACAAGAACAAAGCATGTCTTGCATCCCTTTCCTTAGTACTTTTTGAGTGCTTCTCTAGCTGCTTAGAAGGGAATTAAAATAGTTTCTTAAAGGAAAAAAAACATACAGTTAAATGATTGTGGGTAAGTACCATTTTGGAACTTCAAATCTGGGTTACAGGTAGCTTTGGGTGTGTGTATGGATTAACTTCAAATAGTTGCTAAGACACTGGTCGTAAATTGAGAACTACTTGTATATTATAATCAAGGTCAAATGTATTACCTATTATTGAGAACCATTAAAAAAGAACATTTGAAGAAAGTTTTAAAATCTAGTTAATTTATACTTTTAATGTTGTCCACAATTGGGTCTACATAAATAATTAATGTCTAGTTGATTCTACTGGTATAGGCATATATTTACAGATAAGGCTGACTGTTATAATTATCCCTGGAGGTGATGAACTATCGGGTCCCTGTGTCTCCCCAGTAAAACAAATCATGCTTACAAGAGAAAGTGGGGGAAGGAGGGAGGGAGAGGGAGAGAGAGAGGGAGAGAGTTCTTTGTAAATCCACTTGTTTTTTGGGGGGTAGGAGGACAGGAAGCTTCATTTGCATTGTTTTACTATGTTGACAAAATCTCCCTTTTGTTCTGCATAAACAATCATGTTCCTGTCTCTTTGCTACTCAAGCCTTTTGCTAACCATCCCCAAACTATTTCTTCAATAGAAGCTAAGGTTATTAAAAAGAAGAAAGGAGTGAGATCATTCCTTTTATTTTGAGGAATATGTACATTGCAGGACAATTTACTCTTCAAATAGGCCAGACCACTTTTGTCCCCAGGTTGCAAGAATTCTAAATGGTGGCTGGAACTCTGAATGTTTTTCATACAATCTCCAGTCCAAGTGTATAAAAATGATATCTTGGCTCTATTTGACATTTTTAGTAGCAGTTCTCAGAGGTGAATTTTCTGTTCATGTTCTCATCGGTGCAATATAATATAATGTAATTGTTATGTCCGTGGAACTGGTGGGAGTTCCCAACCAGGTCCGCTGTTTGAGAGGGAGCACCAGCCGCTCCCATTGGTTGGCTCCGTTTGACAGTCGGCTATATAAGCCGGCTGTCGAGCAGAGCCAGCCTGTTGTCGCCTGCTAGTCTGCAAGTTAGCAAGCAGACGCGACAACCCTTTATTCCCTGCAATAAAGCCTTGTTAGTTGTACGCTCTGGTCTCATGCCTCTTCCTTACCATCGCTCCACAACACTGGCGACGAGGATGGGATGGTCAAAGGCTAACCAGACGCATCTGTTCAAAGAGCTGTAATCACTGAGAGTGAAGTCACGAGCGCTGTAGCCGCGGCCGCCAACGCTCACCAAGAGCGCGAAATTCAAAAAGAGCTACGTAGCCCAGAGAGACAGTCACAGCCTGCGCTCTTTTAAGAGCGCGATTTCAAAGACGATTGAAGAAGACGAACCCGGCACTACCCACGATGAATGCTAATCCAGCACTCCCGCCATTCAAGCCAAACGAGGAAACGTGGGACTCCTACAAGAATCGTTTCAGCCATTTCCTCGATGCCATCGGGTTAGCTGACGCTGCGGAACATAGAAAGAAGTCTTATTTCCTCAGCTATTGTGGGGCCGCCATTTTTGATACCGCTACAGCGTTAGTTGCACCACGCGCCATCAGAAGTGTCCCATGGGATGAACTACAAGAAATACTCTCCAATCACTACGCACCAAAACCATCCCAGATCGCCAGAAGGTATGCCTTCAGAATCAGGAAGCAGGCAGTGGGGGAGTCGATCAATGAATACATGGCTGCCCTGAGGACAGCTGCCTTACAGTGCGGTTTCAAAGAATATCTGGAGGACATGCTGCTGGACCAGATCGTCTGTGGGGTTAGAGACCTGAGACTCCAAAGACGTTTGCTGGCAAGAAAGGACTTGAATCTGGCCCTAGCCATGGAGGAAGCCCTGGCTGCTGAGCTCTCGGCCCAGTCAGCAGCTGAGATTCAGGGCACTCCATTAAAGCCCAGCAGTCCAACCGTCCATTCTGAAGAAGTGCTCAGTGAAGAAGACCCCACAGACTCATCACACATTAACCGCCTTAAGCATCAGAAGCCTTCACAGGTAGGAGCGGGACAGACAAACAACTTCACCCCCAAACAACCGCCCTTGTGCCTAACCTGCGGAGGCTCCCACTCTAGGGCATCCTGCAGGTTTAGAAACGCCATCTGCCTGAACTGCCAAAAGAAGGGTCACCTCGCTAGAGTATGCCAAGCAGGGCGCTCCTTGCCTCAAAGACCTCCACCACCTTCTATTTCCCAAAGGCAAGTGGAGGACTGCTATACCTGCTACCACGCTAACCATACTTCCCAAACCCCTGATAAAATTAAAATTTCTGTTTTCCTAGAAGGTAAACCCTGCAGGATGGAGGTAGACATGGGATCTGCGCTCTCAATCATCTCCTGGGACACTCTGAAGAAGATCCAACCCAGACTGTCAAGGAAACAGCTCCAAAGATGCCACCTGACGCTGCGGGACTACCAGGGCAAGAACATTCCTGTCCTCGGGAAAGGCAAGTTCCTCGTTCAATTCCAAGCCTTTAAAGGCCATTTGCCATTAGTGGTTGTTAACGGTGCCCTCCCCAGCCTGTTGGGACTTGATTGGTTTCCTTCTCTTGGCCTTAGTGTAACTGGGATCCATGCTGTCTCAACTTCTGACGTAGATACATTATTCTCTGATTTTTCTGACGTATTTAGCAGCAAGCTGGGTTGCTATTCGGGCACCCCCATCTCATTTTCTGTAGATCCCCAGGCAATCCCTCTCCGCCTTAAGCCACGCAGGGTGCCTTTCGCCATCCATCCTAAATTGGACGCAGAATTAGACAAACTACTTAAACAAGGGGTGTTAGAACCTACTGATTTTGCCAAATGGGAGACCCCCATAGTCACCCCACTCAAGAAGGATGGCAGTTTAAGAATCTGCGCAGACTATAAAACCACGCTCAACCATTATTTACAGGTCAGCGTATACCCCGTCCCTGTTATTCAGCACCTGTTACACACATTCGAACCCGGTACCATTTTCGCCAAGTTAGATATGTCCCAGGCATACCAACAGTTCCCTGTTGATGATCAGACAGCTGAATTACAAACCATAGTCACGCATAGAGGGGCATTCAAATGTAAGCGCCTCCAATTCGGGGTCAGTGTGGCCCCGGGTATTTTCCAATCACTCATGGAACGGATTCTCCAAGGTCTCCCAGGAGTTGTTCCGTATTTCGATGACATCTTAGTCTCAGCTACTAGCCGATCTCAACTCATTCAGAGGGTCAGGACAGTGCTAGAGAAGTTTAGGCAGCATGGCCTCAAACTTAAAAGGGAGAAGTGCGCCATCGCCACTAGGCAGGTGGACTTTCTGGGTTATAGGATAGACGCCTCTGGCATCCACCCAATTGAGTCCAAGGTGAAGGCCATCCACGAGGCACTCACACCAACCAACAAGACTGAACTACAAGCCTTTCTGGGGCTTCTAAACTTTTACGCCTCATTCCTCCCGCACAAAGCATCTGTCGCTGAACCCCTACATAGACTCTTAGATAAAGACTCACCCTGGCATTGGGGACCCAAAGAAGCCCACGCTTTCAAAGCAGTCAAATCCTTACTCACATCGGAAGCGGTTTTAGTCCAGTTCGATCAACGCCTTCCTCTGGTCCTGGCTGCTGATGCATCCCCTTTTGGGATTGGGGCTGTCCTAAGCCACAGACTCCCCAACGGCTCCGAGGCACCAATTGCCTTCTTTTCTAGGACGTTCTCCACGGCAGAAAGGAACTACAGCCAAATCGATAAAGAGGCCCTGGCTGCGGTTGCTGCAGTTAAAAAGTTCCACGAATTCTTATTTGGCCACCATTTTGAACTTGTGACTGACCATAAACCTCTCCTAGGACTCTTATCTGGAGATAAGCAAACCCCGCAGGTACTTTCACCCAGAATGACCAGATGGACTTTGTTTCTGGCCGCCTACTCATTCAAGTTGGTGCATCGTCCTGGCAAGAACTTGAGTCATGCCGATGCCCTCAGTCGCTGCCCCCTGCCAGTCCCAGTCGAGGACCCTGCACCAATTCATGCCATTTTTGAGGTCAACGAACTCAAACTTCCAGTGACAGCCGAAGACATCGCGGCGCACTCAAAAAAAGACAAAATAATCGCCCAGGTTCTGGACTGGGTGGGAAGGGGGTGGCCGGAAACTCAATGTACAGTTGACTTTGTTCCCTTTAAAACCCGCCAGCAGGAACTGTCAAGGCTACAGGGATGTCTATTGTGGGGTACGGCTCCCTTTCACCCCGCTAGCAACGGGATGGCAGAGAGAGCAGTTAGGTCAGCCAAGGAGGCACTCGCCAGGTTTGGCCAGGAAGACTGGCACTCTAAACTGTCTCGTTTCCTGCTCAGCCAACATACGACGCCTTGCACCACTACTAACAAATCTCCCGCCGAACTTTTAATGGGGAGACGCCTTAGAACCACCCTGGACAGACTACACCCCCACTACTGCCCAGACACCCCTTTAGGGTCTGACAGTCTGGTCAGAGACTTTGCCTTGCAAGACCTGGTATACGCCAGGAACTATGCAGGGGATCCTTTGTGGGTACCAGGTCAAATCGTGTCAGTCACAGGTCCAAGATCCTACAGGGTCCTCCTGGAAGATGGACGCTTGTGGTGAAGGCATGTGGACCAACTCAGAAGGCGACGTGCAGCTGACGCCAACCCAACCCGACCTGCCAGTGCCAACGCCTCCCTGCCGGTGCCAGACGGAAGCTCCATGTGGAACCCGATTTTCCCCAACGAACAGGAAGGTCTACTGGAGAACCCGAGTTTCCGGCCAGGATCAATGACTCAGCAGCCGAGCGTTCCAGTTTGCCAACCGGACCTCGAGACTCACCCGGGTCAGCCCGAGCAAGGGGACTCGCCGACTTCGCAGAACACCGCACCGGGGCAAGCCCATGCCCCAACGACCGTCGAGGCATGTCCCGAGGGCCTGGACTTGTCACCAGCCAACAGTTCACCCGAATTGCGACGTTCTGGTCGCCAGCGCAGACAGCCAACTTACCTACAGGACTACGCATGTTCCCAGCTGGGGGAAAGGAGTGTTATGTCCGTGGAACTGGTGGGAGTTCCCAACCAGGTCCGCTGTTTGAGCGGGAGCACCAGCCGCTCCCATTGGTTGGCTCCGTTTGACAGTCGGCTATATAAGCCGGCTGTCGAGCAGAGCCAGCCTGTTGTCGCCTGCTAGTCTGCAAGTTAGCAAGCAGACGCGACAACCCTTTATTCCCTGCAATAAAGCCTTGTTAGTTGTACGCTCTGGTCTCATGCCTCTTCCTTACCATCGCTCCACAACAGTAATATAATGATATTATGCACATATATTTATAGAGGATTGTGAATTGTTAGTATGATTTACTTGATTAGGTATTTTCTTTCTTTCACTGTGAGCTATTGAGATGTATTTGTGCCGGGATGTGTGTACTAAGAGAGCCAATCTCATTGCACACATGTTGTGCATTGACAGTAACAGAAGTGCTGATTGAACCTAGACTTTCATTTAGCCTCTTCATGATGCTGGAATATTCAAACATATAAAATTCAGTATTTCCAATAG
>NW_020769582.1:240420-272295 GCF_900518735.1 Pseudonaja textilis
ATCACATTTGGACTTCTGCCACCCCTTCAACTTATTTTTTGCTTTTTGTGGGGTGACCATGGATCAGCTCAGAGCAGAGATTGCCCAGTTAACCCAGCAAGTGGCTCTTTTGACTGCTCAGGTGGCACAAATGCAAGCTGCCCAGCCATGCTGAAAATGTCCAGTGGCAGTGCCAGATAAATTTGATGGTTCGTTGGCCCAATTTCCAGCTTTTTTTTGTGCAGTGCCAGCTTTATATGAGCCTTCGGCCTGAGGACTTTCCCACTGACCAGGATTGTTGTAAGGCTCTGCAGCACGTTGGCTGACATCTCTGCTGACCCAGCCCAACCAGGTGTTGGACAATTCCTCCAGGTTTTGCTGTCAGTTTCAGGCCATGTTTTTTTTTTTTAAGTATTTTATTAATTTTCAATAAACAAACATACACAAACAAAACACAAAACATAAAGACATAAAACTTCTTTTTGGAAAGTGGCCTAGTCCCGGGTTACATCTTTTGGTACAGACATAAATCAAATTCATGCTCACTTTATATACCTTTTCATATCTTATTTACCATTCTATATTTTCTGAATGGCTTCTCCCCTCTTTTCACTCTCTTAATTCTATTTTATTTATTTCATCTCAATTTAAATCACTATACTGATTTCTTTTGTCCATTCTGTAATCATCTATTTTTCTTTTCTTATTAACACAATATTTCTCCTATAATCACTAATTGAAGTATGACACTTTTATATCTTTCCCCTAAATTTAACACTTAAAATAATATATAATTCTCATTCTGATTCTGCTTAGCACATTCTAAAACTACCTACTACATTTTAAGATAAAAAGATAATAAATTTATAATATAGTTAAAACAATAATCCATAGTATATTAAACTTTATCACATGCATATTAGTATTTTGTTAAATCATATAAAAATCCAATTTTCTAACATTATGTCAAATAAAGATACAAAAATACAATCCTATGTACTTTTGCAGAATCTTTTTTCTAATCCTAGTCTTTTTACTACCACCACCCCATCTCTTAATCTCCACCCTCTTGGTCTCCACTCTCTTCTGTAAACACAAACTATTTCATTTAGCCTTTCTTCTTTTTAAACTTCCTGAGGTCTATCTTTCCCCTAGATTTAACACTTAAAATAATATACAATTTCCATTCTGATTCTGCTAAGTACATTCTACATATATTTTAAAATAAGAAAATAATACGTTTATAATATAGTTGAAACAATAATCCAAAGCAAATTAAACTCTATCATTAAATCTTAAACATTTTACATATTCCCTTCAATATTTTATTAAATCATATAATGTTCCAATTTTCTAACTCTATTTCAAATGCAATACTACAATGCAATCTTATGTGCTCTTGCAGAATCTCTTTTTAATTTATATTTTACCCTTTGTCTCTGAAAATATCTGTTTTTTACATCTTGTTTCAAGCCTTTGTGACTTCTCTTCCCTTTTTCCTTTCCTTTCTTGACCAATCTAGCCTTTTTACCCGCCCCCATCTCTTAGTCTCTACCCTCTTAATCTCCCCTCTCTGTTGTATTCCTCTTTTCTGTTGCTTTCTGAAATTGTATGGATTTTTCACCTTATTTTTCCCTTTTTTTGGTTGTTTTTTTAAGTCTTGAATTCTCCATTCTCTTTCCCTTCTTTCCCTTTTCTTCCTCAACTAAAGTTATTTGTTCATTAAAGATGGCTTCTTCTTCTTCAGCCCAGCTTTCTTCTTGTTGTAATTCCTGGTAGGTAGAAATCGCCATTTCCAAAAAGTGGAAAACAGATCCAGAAGAGCCCTTCCCTTCTTGTTCTTCTTCTCTTAACTTTTGAAATTCCATTTTCAATTCTTCAACAGATAATGCCATTGTGAAATTTTTTAAACAACCCAAAAGTTATTAGTCTTTAAAAAAATAGTTTCCAAAAGTCCCAAAATCACCAAGCAACCCTAATCAACACAAACTGTTTCTTTTAGCACTTTCTTCTTTTTGTACTTTCTCTTCTTGGGGTAGAATCAATTGCAAAGTTCCAAAATGTATTTTTTTGAAGTCTTATTACAGTTTATCTCTAGTCTTATAAGCTCCAAGCAATCTCCTCCAGCAACGTCTTAATATAAGTTCTTTATCTCTCCCTTCCCACTTATAGCAAAAAAAGAATTTTTAAATCTTTGATTCCAGTGTTCAGAAATCTTTAATACCCCCTTGGTTTTATTTTTCAAATTTAATTACCTTCTGTTGCCAAGATGGTTTTTTCAGATTTCCTTCTGCTATTTTCATAGGGAAGGAGAGTGAGAAGAAAAAAACTTTCCCTTTTAACTTTCTTCCACTGCTTTTTTATGATCTTCTTAGGGAACAATGTATCTTAAAAGAGTTGAATTTCCAGGGTATTTAGATGTTACTTGTAATCCCGATTCAGCCAAAAACTTTCACTTTCTCTGCTTCCTCCTGCACAGTCTTGTCCAGGTGAAAGTTTCTTTGTGGCGGCCATTGCTGACCGCCACTCCACCGCTTTTGGAGAAAGGAGTTCAGTCAGCTGAAGAGGGGGGTTACGATCCCCCCGAACACCTGCTGGGCCTCCTCTATCTTCAGTCACCTCTACGGGGTGACTATTAACCCCCAAATCCAGCTGGATTGGAGGCACGCCAGCGGCGAGCGCAGCAGGAACCACACACGATCGCGGATTCCTGCTGCCACTGAAGCCTTTCAAACCGGAAGTTTCAGGCCATATTTGAGGACCTTGTTCGAAGCCAAACAGCAAACAGACATTTGGGAGAGTTGAAGCAGGGGCGTGGCTCACTCATGGATTATATTGCTAGTTTTTGGGTGGTTGCTCAGGATGTATAATGGAATGAGGTAGCACTATTAGACCAGTTCCAGGAGGGTTTGTTGTCAGAGCTCCTGGATGACTTGGCGTGCACTGAATGCCCTTATACCCTTCAGGAGCTCATGCATTTGTATTTGTCTTCATATTGATGCTAGACTTCAACAGCAATGGGTGCGATGACAGACAGAGATCATATCTGTTTCCAGCAAGATGGCGCCCTTGGTGGAAGTGCCTTTGGAGGAACCCATGCAGTTGGGGGCTGGCTGCCCTCCCCTGACTCTAGTAGAAAAGAATAGACATTGTCATGATGGTTTATGCCTCTATTGTGGCAATCGAGGCCATTTTGCAGCCAAGTGTCCTGTTAAGACATCCATAGCAGCGATACCTACAGTGGCAGGAAATGAGCATTGCTCGGCCTATGGGGGTCTGCAGGTCGGGGTGTAAAGTCCATAGGCCCACCGTCTTCACCAACCTTGTCACCCTCACCACTTTTGACATCTTTGATATTTCCACCACAGTCGCTATTGGTGAAGCATCTTGTGCTGCCAGCAAGTGTGTTCGTGCCTGGTGTGGGAACGGTGGAGATCCCAGCTTTGGTCGATTCAGGGGCCACAGCCAATTTCATGGATGCTCATTTTGTCAAGCAGTGGTTCATTCCTCACCAGTAATGGTGGAGACAATTGATGGTCGGCCCCTTCATTTGGGACCTGTGGTTGCTGCAACCAAACCCCTTTGCATGCATATTGGGAAGCATGTGGAGGAAACCATGTTTTACATTGCCGCAGTGCCTCATTCTCCAGTAGTGCTGGGTTTGGAGTGGTTACAGGCCCATGATCCACAGATTCTGTGGTCATCTGGAGCTGTGCAGTTCCTTGATAGGAAGTGTGCCATCATTGCTTGCGCTCCTGTGCAGGGAGTGTGGCTACGCCTGTGGACCTGGATCTACCTGCGGAGTTGGTGGATTTGCTGATGTGTTTGGGGAGAAGGAGCTGGATCAGTTGCCTCTGCATCAGGCATATGACTGTCCAATCGAGTTGTTGCCTGGTGCAAAATTGCCAGTGGGTCGGATATAATCCCTGTTTGAACCGGAGTTGGCCATGTTGCAGGATTTTATTGACAAGAACCTCTGGAAAGGGTTTATCCAGCTTCTTCCTCCCCATTGGCTGCACTGGTGCTTTTTGTGAAAAAGAAATCGGGGGAGCTACATTTGTGTTTTGATTATCGCAAGTTGAATGCAATCACAGTGAGGAATTGGTACTCGCTTCCCCTCATCCCTGAACTGATTGAGCAGCTTCATCAAGCTAAGATCTTTACAAAGTTGGACTTGCATGGGGCCTACAATCTGGTTCACATTTGTGCAGGGGACGAGTGGAAAACAGCTTTCCAGACTGAGGTACAGGCATTTTGAGTATACCGTGATGAATTTTGGATTAACCAATGCCTCAGCTGTGTTCATGCATTTCATGCACGATATTTTCTATGATTTGTTGAATCAATTCGTGGTCATTTATTCAGATGACATTTTGATTTACTCAGACTCCCTGCAGGAACATTGGCAGCATGTGTGGCTGGTGTTGCAATGTTTGTGTGATAACCACCTGTTTGCTAAATGTGAGAAGTGTCAGTTTGCACAAACCACGATTGATTTCTTAGGATATTGTATTTCACCTGCTGGGGTGAAAATGGACCCAGAAAAAAATCAATCATTGCAGGAGTGGGAACCTTCACAGTGGGTTAAGGATGTGCAATGAACTACTACCACACATTTATTCCCCACTTTTCTGCCTTGACTGCTCCCCTTTCTAATCTGCTCAAGAAGGGGGAGAAGTTCCATTGGGGTGCTGAGGAGCAGGCAGCTTTCAAGGCATTGCTTATGAGCCTATCCTCAAACAACCTGATCTAGGACAGCCATTTGTAGGAGAAACAGATGCTTCCAATGTGGCTGTTGGTGTGGTGCTCCTCCAGGCCTATGCTCCCACAGGCACCTTGTTCCTGTGCGCTTATTATTCCTGGAAGTTGTCAGCTCCAGAGTGCAACTATATGATTTGGGACAAGGAGCTATTGGTGGTTAAGGTCACTTTTGAGACATGGCAGCACCACTTGGAGGGGGCATGTCACCAAATCGAGGTTTGGACGGATCATCGCAATTTGGAACACCTACATACAGCTCGGACATTGAGCCAGCATCTGGTGAGATGATCCTGATTCTTTGCTTGATTCGATTTCTGGGTGACCTATGTTCTGAGTGGATGGAATCAACCTGCCAATGCCCTATCTTGGAAGCCTGAGTATACCCAAAGGGAGGATACAATCTTGCCCTGGACATTGATTCCATTGGACCAGTTTGTGGCCACCGAGGAACCTATGGACCTTCAAGTGAGGATTCAGGAGGCGCAAGCAGCAGGACCCAATTGTGGCAGATCGACGTCGAGAATTGGATGAGAATGGGAGACAAGAGACTCCTTGGGTGTATATTGGAGACCTGTTGCGGTTCCGTGATTGCATTTATGTGCCTGGAGGTCCTTTTTGTGGCCTTATCCTATGTCAATGTCATGATAGTCCAGCAGCAGGACACTTTGGGGTGTTCAAAACACTGCACCTCATCTCTAGGACATTTTGGTGGCTGAGACTTAAACATGATATGTCAGGATATGTGGTGTCCTGTGGGATCTGTCGCCAAGCAAAGGATGCTCCTGGTGCGCCCCCTGGTCAGGATATGTGGTGTCCTGTGGGATCTGTCGCCAAGTAAAGGATGTTCCTGGTGTGCCCCCTGGTCTCATGAAGCCCTTGCCCATGCCAGAACGTCCATGGGGGGGCATTTCATTGGATTTCATCTTTGAGTTACCACCATGGAATGGTGCCACAACCATTTTGGTGATTGTGGATATGTTGACTAAAATGGCCCACTCTATTCCGTGTGCAGGTCTTCCATTGGCCAAGATAACGGCTCAATTGTTTATCTCCCATGTTTTCCAGTTGCATCGGTTACCAAACTACATGGTATCAGATTGGGGGGTACAATTTACGGCGCGCTTCTGGCAGACCCTACTCGGGAAAATGCAGGTTCAGGCATGTCTGTCGTCTGCTCATCACCCCAAAACTGATGGGGGAACAGAGAGATTGAATGCTATTTTGGAGCAGTACCTCTTCTGTTTCAGCAATACTCAACAAGAAATTGGGTGGAAGTACTCCCGTTGGCAGAATTCGCTTATAACAATGCTCAACATGCATCTATCCATGTGTCCCCTTTCTTTGCTAACTATGGGTTTCATCCACAACTTTTCTTTTTAGCCCCGTCTGATTCCCCAGTTCTGGCAGTGGATATGTTTTTGCAGGAGTTAAAAGCCATGCATCACATGGTCCGCGGTCAACTAGAGAGAGCCAAGGAAGACTATAAACAGTTTGCAGACCGACATCATCGTGATGTTCCACCTTTAGTGGTTGGCGATCGGGTTTGGCTCTCTACTTGATATTTTCCAATGATGTGACCATCGAAAAAGCTTGATCACTGTTACTTGGGATCTTTTCCAGTCGAGGCAGTGATCAATCCTGTGGCTTAGCGTCTCTCCCTGCCACGAACCATGTGTATCCATCCTGTTTTTCATTGTTCCCTGTTAGTCCCCATCTTAGCCGACAGTCCACATCGACCGACTCCATCACTACCAGCCCCAATAGCCCCTCTGGGAGAGGAGGAGTATGAAGTGGATAGCATTCAAGATTCATGCCAGTTGCAGGGCCGATTTCAGTATTTGGTAGCATGGAAAGGTTATGGGACCAGAGGACTTCACCTGGGTCGATGCCACTGATGTTCATGTTCCTCGTTTGGTCCAGGACTTTCATGCTCGGTTTCCTCAACGTCCTTATCCACCTGGGCCCGGGGAAGAGGCCCTGTGGGGGGGGATAGTGTCATGCCCCTGGTGGAGACTGACTCTGAGGAAGAGGAGGAACAGCCAACAGGGAGGAGACTGGGGAAGAGCAGAGACTGCTGAGCAGTCAGAAGAGGATCCAGGCCCATCCCCTATCCATCCTAGGTCAGGCAGGGAGGAGAGGATCAGGGAAAAGTGAGGTCTACTCAAGAGGAGATTACCATGATCCTCCTCATGGCTTGCAGGTGGGAGCTATGTATATAAGTTTGCAACTGTGCAGTTAGAATTTGCAGGAGTCAATTTACTGTTCAATTTGAAAGAGGTTTATCTTTCTTGGGGTTCTTCCCATGGACTTTTCTCGATTATTTTCCTGGAGTTTATGATTAGTTATCGTGGCTTGCTTTGGAACTCTCATCAATGCAGTTTGTTTTGGTTTTCTGTTTGCCTCATTAGTTACTTTTGTGACTTTAAACTGTGCCTAATAAAACAGTGAAATTAAGTTGAAGGCCTTACCGGACTTTAATATATGTTTTGGGTTTGGGGTTATTTTGAGAGACTACGGGTCATCACACTGGATGACTAAGAATCTCCATGTATAGTATGGCCTTTTTGTTTCTTAATACAGAGTATTTTGAAAGACATCTAGATTATTGAACATGTGGCTCCTTTATCTGGAGGGATATGTAAATCTGTGGGCAGCCTCTTCTTTAAATGAGTCATATAATTTTTATCAGAAGGAACTCATCAACAAAAACTGGTGGATGCTTTCCCAGACTTTTCTATTCCTCTCTTTTTGCACAGCAAAAATGTTATTTTGGCCAACATCCTTGCTCTTTGTCAATGTTCTTGCAGGTAATTCTTCCAGCATAGCATTCTTTTGACTATTCTTATTTATCTAGTAATATTTAACAGCTCTTACTGAACTATTTTCCTTTTCAGGTGCCCAATCTGAAGTTCAGTTGACTGAGTCTGGTGGGGATGTGAGGAGACCTGGAGAGTCCCTCCATCTCATCTGTCAAGCAGCTGGCTTCACCTTCAGTGATTACAGCATGCATTGGATGAGACAGGCTCGTGGGAAAGGGCTGGTATGGGTGGCACACATACGCTATGATTCTACATCTTTTCACTATTCTGATGAAGTCAAGAGTCGCTTCACCATATCCAAGGACAATGCCAAAGACCAGCTGCATCTGCAAATGAACAGCCTAAAGCATGAAGACACAGCTGTCTACTACTGTGCAAGAGGCACAGTGAGAGGAAGTGCTTCTGAAAGTGCTTCTGAAAGTTCTTCTTGGGGGATGCCAAGCTGAAACATATGAAGAATGGTTGCAAGAAATAGGTATGTCTAGTTTAATGGAAAGAAGGTCTAGAAATGACACAGTAGTAGTGTTCCAATAGTGGCTGCCACAAAGAGGATTCTCCAAGGCAACCTATTCTCCTGAAGGCAGGACAAGAAGCCATGGTTGGAAACTAATGAAGAAGAGAACCAACTTAGACCTAAGGAGAAATTTCCTGACAGTGAAAACAATTAATCAGTTTGCCAACAGAAGGTGTGGGTACTCCAACACTGGAAGTTTTGAATAACTGATTGGACAGCCATTTATCTGGAATGGTAGAGGGTCTCCTGTTTGAGCAGAGGGTTGGACTATAAGACCCCTAAGATCCCTTCCAACTCTATTATTCTGTTATTCTTAAACCAAGAAAGAACCTTCTCTTCCCCTGAGTAGTTCTCTAAGAAAACTCATTAAAATGATTTTGAATCGGAAGACCAGGATTAAGAATAGCACAATCTTGAATTGACCAAATGATTAAGTGCCACCTAGTTTAGTATCAGCCACTAGTGACTACATACACAACTTTTCTCCAGGGTTAGGATAAACAATAAGAGTCCTCCCAAGGAGTGGTGCCATGGCCTAGAGGTGAAGCTCTTGCCTCACAATCAAGTGGCTATGAATTCCACCCTAGGTAGAGGCATATTTCACTCTCTGGACACACTGAGAATATATTTGCTGAACAAAACCCTACATTGGCCACAGGAAGGGCATCCAGCCATTAAAACGCTCTGTTGGCTCCATTCAGTTGCCCAGACTCCACCCAGAGAAGGATTATGGGGTCATTAAAAGATGATGAATAAGACTCATCCCACAACTCCAAAAATCTGAAGATCAGCTATTTCTTTCCAGGTTAACCAAACACTGAAGATGCACAGAATTCTGTTACCTTCCCGCTGAAGTGGTCCCTATTTTTCTACTTGCATTTTTACATGCTTTCAAACTGCTAGGTTGGAAGAAGCTGGGACAAGTAAAAGAAGCTCACTCCGTCATGCAGTGCTAGGGGTTTAAACTGCTGAACGGCTGACCTTTCTGATTGACAAGCTCAGCATTTCAGCCACTGAGCCACCAAGTCCCTTATGTTGACTTTTGTTGAGTGATATGTAAATTCAGGGAGGGCTTTGTCTTTAAATATGATCCATCTTCTAAGGCTTTCCATTAAATTTCTCTCTTGTCATTGCAGTCATCAGAAATGATCATGTGGCTAACTCTGGTAACATTGCTAATAGTCCTTCTTTCACTAAGCATACCCGGTTCCTTCCAACATTCTTGGTATGTTCATGTTAGTTCATAAAAGTCAGGGCTGTCCCAAAGGCAGGTTTTTTTTTTCAAAAAGTACCTGAGCTTTCTTGGATGAGAAACAAAATGTTCCCACCCACACCCAAAGAAAACTCCCACAATAAAGTTGTCTTTTGGGGGAAAAAAAGAAACCACATTTGAACAGCCCTCTCTCAACTGGGGTGGTGGTGGTGGGTGTTGTCAGGGTACAATATCATATATCTCTAGTCTGCAACACAGTCCTGTTCCAAGAAGAATTCACACCCAATTGCACCATGCAGGATACAGATAAATGTCCAGGTGGCCTCTATGATTCACTAAAAGAATGCAAATGACCAACTATCCTCAAGGAGTTTCAATCCTTCCATTCCCCACTAGCCAGTCAGAGCTGAAGAAACTTCTTGGATGAGAAAAAAAATGGCTTCAAAGAAAAACAAGAAGGTCCCATTGCCTGTTGAAAAAGTACCTTCCAGGTCAACTATGACCTGAAAGACTAGGAATCTCTATGATTATTTGGGCATACATCTGGCAGATTATAGGGGAGAGATTTGAAATGAGCTGCTTGATATAGAATTGCTGATTCAGCAGTTGACTGGTTCATACCCAGTTCTTGCTAATGCATCTTTCAAGCTTTGCCTATATAATCACCTTTTCTTAAAGGAAACTTGTGCAGATCACCTATAACTCAATCATCTCTCCCTGACTCATTAGAATACAAGCAGAAACTAATCCTGTTATTGCTCCTCCATCTGTTTTACACTAGGGGGCAAAGTTGTCTGCAAAACACCACTAAACATTATTTCCCCAGTCCCTGCTTGCACAGTTTTCTCTGCAAATCAAAAAAGAATTCACTCCAATGCTCCTTGTCTCAATATGGCTCAAATTGAATTGACTTTCAGGATGCAGTCACTTTTATTTCCCTTTCTCATTCAACCAGGAAACCACTAAGCCATGATGTGATCGTTAACTTGTTCCTTCCAAGGTACTGAGAGAGACAAAAACAATTAATAAAATACTTGGATATCTCTATAACCAAACCCTGTCACAATTCTATCTCTCTGAAAGTCTTTTAAGGCATCATGGGAAGAGAAAGTCATGAAACTTGTTTCAAGAACTTAATTGTGAGCCTTCAAACTGCAGTACATCAATAAAACATCTTTAGTATTACATTTATATCCAGGCTCAGACTTCTTCTATTTACAATGAAGGCCTGTGGTTTTTTTAACTTTCTGTTTGTTATATATATTTGCATACTTACCTATGATTGGTTCGTCCGTGGCAGTGGGAGATTTGAAGAGCTGTCATTGGCCGCAAGCTGCGAGTTCTATCCTAGAAGAAATAAAGAAGGGAAAAAGGCAACTGGATCTCAGAGTCTCTTTCCCACTATGCAACACTGGTGACGAGGATGGGATACTGAGACAAAGGAACCCAGTTGCGCACATGGCAACGAAGACTGAGCAAGACGAAATGGCCGGAAACAACTTGCCACCTGTACCATTCAACCCAACAATTGAAGGCTCGGAATTGTACATTGATCTATTCCTCATGTTCCTAGAAGGAAGCGACCTCCACGAAATATCAGAAAATAGAAAAAGAGCCATTTTCCTCACCCATTGAGGTCCCACATTATTTAAAATAGCAAAGGCATTAGCAGCACCCACCAATGTAAAGACAATGGCTTGGCTGGACCTAGAGAAATTACTGCAAACTCACTACACACCAACCGTTTCATGCCTCATCAAAAGGCACAAATTTTATCGGTGCGATCAAAAAGAAGATGAGAATATCAAGATTTTGTTGCAGCACTAAGAGACATTGGCAGAGCATGCAAATTTATAAACATGGATGAAGCCATGAGGGACCGAATAGTCCTGGGATTAAAGGACCTTACACTAAGGGCCAATTACTAACAAGACCCAAGATAACACTAAAGGAGGCAATAGAAGAAGCCCACACAGCTGAAGCCACACAGAAATTGGCAGCTACCATAGGACAAATGAATAAAATACCAACGGAAAACCCAAAAGCTATAAATCAAATGCACAATAAGACACCAAAGGAAACTCACAAATCCACCACCACAACACACCACAAGGACATCGAGTCCCCATCAGAAGATGAAGAGGAAGAAGAAGAGGTAAATAAACTCCAGTTGGAAAAGGGCAGATGGGAGCAAAATGAAAAAAGGTCAGAATTTTGTTTTGCTGAGTGTGGGGGAAACTATTCACATTCTGAATGCCATTTATTCGATGCTATTTGCAGATATTGTGAATGGCGGGGACATATAGCTAGGTCATGCAGAACAAGAAATAACTATGGCCCTAGACAAAGATGGAACACACACACCCCCAGAGAGAGTATTGAGCCACAATCCTGATGTCCCTGTCAAATTTGTGTCCATATTTTTAATGGAGTTTTAGTTATGTTTCCTATATAGAATTCAAATACAAAGCTTCTGGATATAAGTACTCAAATCTGTGAAGATTTGGTTTCATGATTCATAATTCTCTGAAATTTAGGAAAGATAACAAAATTTTCCTACTTTCCATTTCTCTAAAAAAAATTATAACAGCATCATTATAACCATCAATACAATTTCCTGTAAACAAACCCAAAATCAGCTTTGGCTGCAGGTTCACCATTCTTAGGAAACTTCTGTTGGGCTCCCTCGAGTTTAATAATCTCTCCCAGATTCACTTCTACTGCTTAGAATACAAGGAAAAATTAAACTTAATACCTCTCCTCCATGTTTTTTTTTTACGCTAGGGAGCAGCAACGTCCCACTGAATATTATATATTAAAAATATGTTTTATTTGTAATTTTCCTTTAACAACCATACATATTTTGTGGACAGTGGGTCAATATACTTTTTATACAATGTTAACAATAATAATACAATTAAATATACATGATCCTTGTCTTCCAATTTCTAACCTTAACATGCACATTGTAATTATAATGGATTCTTTTATATACCAGTGTGTATAATACTATTTTCCCGATTTGTACTCATCTTTTCCCCCTCCATTTATTGGGCTTCTTCTACATTCACATCTTTGCCTTTAAACAATGCCATTCTCTCTTTATGATTCTTTATCACTTTCTATATTTTAACATAAATAACATTTCTTTGTACAATATATTTGTTGTCCCCTGTTGAATCACTAATATTCTAATATTTTTAAAATTACTCAATATTCCACCATAATTCCAATATTCCAATTTTCTAGAAACACCAATTATTCATAGTGGGGTTATATCTCTAGGTCCCCTGAATTTATAGTCCTGAATATTGTTTCCTTAATTGAAAACTTGTACAGTCCTTTCTGTAAACCAAATAAAAGTCCAACATTCCTTTCCTAAATGTAGTGAAAATTGAATTGGTTTACAATGCAGTCAACTTTATTCCTCTTTCTCATCCCACCAGGTAACTGCTAAAGCCACAATGTAATTTTTCTGCTGTTTCTTCCAAGGTATTGAGAGGGATAAAAGCTTGATGTCTTCTTTATTATTATGAATTGATCCCAGTCATGAATATAACCAGGGCTGGGCTGCTGGGAGTTCACAGGGGTTCCGGAGAGCCCCTAGCTAAAATTTTGTGCAGTTCCAAGAATCCCTAAATCCCACTCCCAGCTGACCCCGCCCTCTTGCCTCTTCCTCCCAGAAGTCCCCATACGGCCCATTTTGGATGCAGGTAAGTTCAGGGCAGATGCTGAGGCTTGGGAGAGGGTGAAAAATGGGCCTCCCAGAAGTTCAGGAAGGCTGGAAATGAGAGCTTCAGGAGCCCTGGGAAGTTGTTTTCCCCTTCCTGGAGGCTTGAACAAAGCCTCCAGAGCCCGGGGAGGGCAAAAACGCCCCCTGTCATGGTGCAGGAGACTGACTAGGCCATGCCCACTATGGTCACATCCACCCTGTAACCTTGCTAAAAATTTTGAAGCCCACCCCTGAATATAACACCAGTGTATCTGTGTAATCAAGCTCTGTCATAATTGTCTTGTTCAACTTTAATATCTTCTGAGGCTTTGTAGGAAGAGAAAATCATGCAAATTGCTTCAAGATCACGGGCCTTCAAAAGGTGGTATCCAAAATAAAAAATCTCTGGTGTTTTTCTTAGATCCAGGCTCAAGTTACTTTGATTTACAATGAAGACCTTATTGTGTTTATTTTCCTTTCTTTTGGTGCAAAAATGCAAGTATAAGTTCTAGCAGATGCTTAGATGGCATCATCACTGAGCTCTTATACTCACAGTCATCTTCTCTTGTTTCTCAAGGGGCCTTCTCAGAGATTCACCTGGTTTCAATAGGCCCAGGAGTGGTAAGACCTAGAGATAATCTCCGGCTGGTGTGTAAATTGACTGGGTTCTCCATCCAGACTCAGAACTATGTTTGGCATTGGTTCCACCAGCCTTTTGGAAAAACTCTAAAATGGATTGCAGGAAAAAATGGTATTCTCCCTCTGTGAAGAACCGTGCCTCCATTTTGTCAGATGTCGCCAAGAATGAGTTTTATTTCCAGCTGAATTCTGTGTCAGTTGCAGACTCAGCTGTCTATTTTTGTTCCAGAGAAGACACAATGAGATAAGTTGATCTAGGGTCTGAACCAAAATAGGAAACATTTCCTGGATTCTTATCAATATGAAATGCAAAGGAGAGATGAACACAGAGATCATTAAGACAATGGAGAACAGAGAAGAGCAAAGTTGGTCTATCACCTTCTTCTTTACATACTTTACATACTTTAGCACAATATATTTATTTTATTTTTATTTATTTTAGCACAATATATTTACATACTTTAGCACAATATATTTGAATGAATATATTTGGTCTATAAGATGCACAGACATTTCCACCCACTTTTGTGTGTGGGGAGTACATCTTATAATCTGAAAAATACATATAATCAACTAGTTGAATGATGTTGATTACTCCTGGCCCAGCTTCTGTTTGGTTAGTCACCAAATGTGGTTTAGTGTTTTCCCTCTGTGTTACAGACTGTGATTAAGGCTCACTATTGCTATGACATTTCATTGATAGCCTTCTTCTTTTATCAATTCTAAGTGGGCTTTCCATTCCTTAAAGTTGTTTAGATTTTTCTCTTCTTTTCTCATTTCAAGGTATCAAATGTCATCCCAAGTGATAGAGTATGAAAAGGCCTGATGAGGCCTTCTATATCACTTCTGTCTTCCCTCTTAGCATTTACTACATGGGCACAATGGGACTGAGTGATATATAAAATATCATATATTATTGAGGAACCCAAACTCTGCACCATAAAATGAGCTCCCTTTCCTTGCTCCAGCTTCTACTACCATGCCCACCCCCCATGCCTGGGTGCCAGATACCCGACAATCAGCTGCAGGCAGTGTGTATGCATTCACAGTGAGACTCTTCTGGATGAGCTCTTGTGTGCCAGCAGAAGTGACTCAGCGTGCTTCCTCCGAGGCTACCTGAACAGTTCCTAGGTCCTTGGTTAGGACTCGAGCTGTTGAGCTACCAACCAGCCCCAAAGGCTGTGAATCTCACCAAAGATTAACCACCACCACCACAACAACAACAACAACAATATATTGCATGCTGTTATGAAGATTAAGAGAATAAAAGCAATACAACTATTTTTTTTAAAAAGAAAGTAAGTAAAATAATCAATATTTTTTTAAGTACTGTTGAAAGGCTAGAAAATGCCTTTCTTCTGAGGATTTGGTTTTCCTGCTGGGACGGCTCTGGTGCAAGGACACAGACAACTGCTTGGAAGAGGGTTCCTTTTATTTTTCAGGAAGGCAAGAGATAGCAAGAAGTCTGTGTTCCTGGGGCTAGCCATCTTTGTATAATAAACCCCTGATTTTTATACCTTTTTCTCCTTTTGTGTGTGTGTGCTTGTGTTTGTATTTCTTAATGTTTTAAATCCTGTCAGGGGTTGTCTTCATTTCCTCCAGAGGGTAAACTCCATGGGGTGGTTTGATTGGATTATCAGTTTCATCCTAATGTTTTCTTATATTTGTTTGGTGGCAATCTCCTGTCTGCTATGGAATTTATTTCGTGTCTTTTGTCTATTTGTTTTGCTGATTTGGCATGACCTGTTGTTTGACTTGTTTCCCTAGCTTTCTTAATTACTTGGCTTTTGTCTAGGGGGCTTCTTTCAATACCTTTTATTAA
Source organism: Pseudonaja textilis (assembly GCF_900518735.1). The sequence continues at coordinate 255,880 of NW_020769582.1, forward strand.
ATCTCTTTTCCTATGCAAGTTTGTTTTATGGCTGGCCTGATGTTCCCTTTGGGCTTTTCCTGCTTGGGTGTCACCACTGTCCTCATGAAGTTCCCTTTCCACAGTACTAAACAATCAATGGTTAATGTTTGTTCCTAGTAGTTGAAGTAATATAATTGAACTGAATTACCTCTTTGACTTATAATTTCTTTGATCTACAATCAAAGAAATGTGGAGAAAAAGAACAGAGAGGTCCTTCTATTAGTAGAGATATGTAAATTCTGTTACAATTTCCTTTTAAAGTAAAGCAGAATTCTCTACAAGCTAAATGTAAAAACCTTTAGAGTATATGGATGCTTGAATGTATTCTGTAGAATTTCTCTCTGACTGATCAAAGATGACTTTTTGGCTAAGCTTTGCATTCTGGCTCACAATTCTCAGAGGTAAATTCTTCCTTTCTGGTTGTGGTTATACTTATGTAGCCTATCAGCCCCAGAAGCTGCTGATAAAATTCTACAGAGGAATTATTGAGTCTGCCGTTTGTACTTCTATAACTGTGTGGTGTGATACAGCAACTAAACAGGCCAGGTGCAGAGGAAAGAAAGAAAGAAAGAAAGAAAGAAAGAAAGAAAGAAAGAAAGAATTTCAACCAGGCTGCTTTCCACTGAGGATCTGTATACTGCATGGATCAGAAAGAAGGCTGATAAAATATCTACAAACCCTCACATCCTGAACATAAACTGTTTCCATTCCTCCCCTCAGGATGCAGCTACAGGGTATAAAAAAAACTAAACACAGAGATAGTTTTTTTCTCTCTCGTTCCATCACTCTGCTGAACAGCTAATTCTCACAATACTGGCATGTCTATTAGCTGTAATATTATTGTTATCCTTCTTGTCTTTTTTACTACCTCCTCTTTTTGGTGTCAGTATTATGATTATTATTACTCTGTTGCTTTGCATTTATATAGAGAGTTTCTGCACCAGAGATAAATTCCTTAGGTGTCTATCATACGTGGTCAAATAAACTATTCTACTCTATTTTCAGGTGTCTGATCTGAGGCCCAGTTGGTGGAGTCTGGAGGGAATGTGAGAAGGCCTAGAGAGTCCCTTCATCTCTCCTGCCAAGGTTCTGGATTCTTCAGCAGCAAGTGGGTGAGACAGACGCCAGGGAAAGGACTGGAATGGGTTTCCTATATACAACCAAGTTCAGTTAGCATTTACTATTCAAACAAAGTGAAAGGACGCTTCACTGTCTCCAGAGACAATGCCAAAAGCCAGCTGTATCTGCAAATGAACAGCCTCAAACCTGGGGACACGGCAGTCTATTACTGTTCAGGCACAGTGAGAGGAAGTGCACATAATTCTTCCTTTCTTCACAGCAGCTCTTTGTGTTACTTCAGAAATAGGAACATAGATTGATAAATTAGGACACAAGTGATTGGAGTAAAGTCCTCTGTTCAGACATGAAATGTGTGGGGTTTTTTAATGGGCACCAGGCAGATGGAATAGAATAGAATAACAGAGTTGGAAGCAATCTTGGAGGTCTTCTAATGCAACCACTGCTCAGGCAGGAAACCCTATAACATTTAAGAAAAATGGCTGTCCAATCTCTTCTTAAAAACTTCCAGTGTTGGAGCATTCACAACTATCCAGGGACAATGCTAACCGCCAGCTGTAACTACAAACGGACAGCCTGAAAACTGAAGACACAGCAGTCTACTATTGCGCAGCTTACACAGCAAGAGGAAGTGAATCTGGAGACCTGCAAAAATCTCCCTGTTATCAGTTACTGTGAAATACTCTGGTTTCAGGATAGCTATTTCTCCTTCTACTGATTTGTAGAGACAGAATGTCTTGTTATTAAAGTGGCACTTGCTTTCAAGTTCTCCAACATTTCTTCCATATCTACTTTTTGTAACAAACTGAATGGTTTAGCCACTGCAGCATAGCAATAGTGTTTAGACTTAACAGAGTCAGCATATTGCCCCCAACAATCTGGGTCCCCATTTTACCAACCTTGGAAAGAAGGAAAGCTGAGTCAACCTTGAGCTGGTGAGAATTGAATTGCCAAACTGCTGGCAGACAGCAGACAGCAGAAGTAGCCTGCAGTACTGCATTCTAACCACTGTGCCACCATGGCTCTTCTAACCATAACGCCCTACACAGCTTGCTTTTATCATTATCCATAACTAATTAGCTTGTGTAAGGTTGTTTGGTTCCCCTACATTCCAAACACAACCCAACAGATAGATCTGTTATGCTACATCTCCCATTATCTTGAAAGGAAGTCTAGGAGTGGAAGGGACTAGGAACAAAGGCTATTGAAGCAGGAGAGGATTCACAATGGGGATACCAAAACTGAGCATCTTGGTAAATATGGAAACTTTAGGAACTTTATTGACTATCTTGGTAACTTTCATACTTACTGGCATTAAGCCAGGTTTCACCTAGCCTGTACCTATACAGATAAGATTAACAGAGTTGGAAGGGACCTTGTAGATCATCTAGTCCAACCCCCCATTCAAACAGGAGACCCTACACCATTTCTGACAAATGACAATGCAATCTCTTCTTGAAAGCCTCCAATGATGAATCTACCACAACTTCCAAAGGCAAGCAGTTCCATGGGTTGATTGTTCTCTCTGTCAGAAAGTTTCTCCTTATTTGTAGGTTAAATCTCTCTTTGCTCAGTTTCCATCCATTATTCCTTGTCTGGCCTACAGGAACTTTAGAAAATAGCTTGACCCCTCCTCTCTGTGGCAGCCCCTCAAATATTGGAACACTGTTATCATGTCTCCCCTGGTCCTTCTCTGTAGGTTTTAACTATAGCTTATTAACAATTGGCAAAGGACCTAACTCTACATCTGATTATTTGCTTCAAAGTTTGGACTAATATGACCATTATGATGCTTTTTCTCCTCAGTTGTTCAGAACTGCCTCACAAGTCAGGTTGTTGATCTCTGAGAACAGCCGATGGGAAATGCTGCCACTTTTATTTTGACAGATATGTAAATGCAAGGACAGCTTCCTGTAGAAATGCAATCGATCTGGGCTGCTTCATCATGAAGTCTCAACTCCCTTAACTCAGATTAATACCAATCCAACTACACCACCATCAATACCATCCCCAAAAATGAAGAGAAAAATGATCATTTTGCTGCAGTTACTTTTATGTTCAGTCCTTTTCAGAGGTAAGGAGTGATTTCCTTCTTCAGGAAAAGAAAATGACCCAGATTCTCTATATATTATTGTGTATTAAAGTGAACCTTAATTCCTAGGAATTAAATCTCAAGGTCAAATGGAAGAATCTGGAGGAGGTGTCAAAAGACCTGGGGAATCGCTCCACCTCTCCTGCACAGGCTCAGGGTTTGACTTTGCCAACGCTGGCCTGCGATGGGTACGGCAGGCTCCAGGGAAAGGACTGCAGTGGATTGCAACTATTTGGTTTGACTCAAGTAAGCAAGTGTATGCAGAATCTGTGAAAGGGCGCTTCACCATCTCCAGGGACAATGCCAACCACCAGCTGTATCTGCAAATGAACAGCCTGAAACCTGAGGACACAGCAATCTATTACTGCACAGCTGGCACAGTGAGAGGAAGTGAATCTGAAGCTAAACAAAAAACTTTTAATGGAGACCAAGCTCTATTTTTATAGCATTATAATTTCAAAGCCTGGAGTGGTGTGGTGGCCTAGAGGTGTGAGCTCTCAGCTCACAATCAGGAGGCTGTGAGTTCGATCCTAGGTAGAGGCAGATATTTCTCCCTCTGGGCACAATGAGAATCTATCTGCTGAACAAAACTGCACATTGGCAACAGGAAGGGCATCCAGCCATTAAGCACTTTGCTAGCTCCATTCAGTTCTCCAGACTTCACCCCATAAGGAATTATGAAGTCATTAAAATTATTATTATTATTATTATTATTGTTGTTGTTGTTGTTGTTGTTGTTGTTGTTGTTGTTGTTGTTGTAGTAGTAGTAGTAGTTAATAATCATATTAATTCAAAGTCTCTCTCTAATTTCCTCAGTGATTTTTTTTCCCCTTGGGAAAAAATGAAAAGAAAATAAGATCTGTTAAAAACATTTTGTTTCTTGCCTAGTAAAGCAAATGTAAAAAAAATCAAAACTAACCAACCTTTGAAAGGACAGATACTGAAGCTGAAGCTCAAATGTTTTGGCTACCAAATAAGGAAGGAGAGAATAACAGGCTTGGAAGGGACCTTGTAGGTGTTCTAGTCTGCCTCCCTGCACAAGCAGGAGACTCTATACCATTTAAGACAAGTGACCGTTCACTCTCTCTTAAAAACCTCCAGTAATGGAGCACTAACAACTTCTGAAGGCAAGCCATTCCACTGGTTAATTGTTCTAACTGTTAGAAATTTTGTCTTTAGTTCTAGGTTGCTTCTTTCCTTGATTAGTTTCCATCCATTGCCTTGCCTTCAGGTGCTTTGGAAAATAAGTTGACCCCCTCCTCTTTGTGGCAGGTCCTCGAGTATTAAAAGTCTGCTATTATAGTACCCAGTCCTTTTCACTAGACTAGACAAACCCAAATCCCACAACCATTCTTCATGTATTTTAGCCTGATGACCCCAATCATCTTTGTTACTCTTTTCTGCCTTGCATCTTTTTTATGAGCAAAATTGGATGCAGCATTCTAAATATGGTTGTCAAGGTTCCTACTAATGAACCCAACCAATTCAGCACTCCAAGACTTGCAACTCTCTCAAAGAACTTTTTATTGAGTACATCATATTCTCATGAATGAAAGCAAAACCAACTCTAACCATTTCCCATAGTTTCAGTATAATTGATTCCAAGGATGATAAACAAGGGTGGGATTCAACTGGTGTAACAACCAGTTTGATCAGCGCATGCTTTGCGCACACATTGCATTTGCAACTTACCTTCTGCTGCAAGCACTGTGTGTAAAACAGCTGATGCATGGAAATCTGCTGTGCTACGCAAAGCAGCTGAGCTGGAGAACCCTGAAATAAATCACAGACTAGAGCTGGGATGGGTGGGTGGGCCCAACAGCTGATTGTAAGAGTGAACGGTCCACTGACAGCTGATCTTCAGAACTACTGAGTCACCTGAACCTGGCCAAACTGGTAGAATCCCATTCCTGATGATATAATATTATTGTCTGGGCTGACGGTCCAATTGTCTCCCTCCTCCCATACTGTGTGGCAGCTGAGAAACAGAAAGATCGCTGTGGTAGGTTTGGGCCATTTCAAAGTTAACAATGGTTTTATTAAGGCTTTATAGAGTGGTACTCATTGGAAAGCATGACTCTTTAGAAAAGATCCTGATGTTGGGAAAGAATAAAGCAAAAGGAGAAGGCAATAGAAAGGATGAGATGCTTAGATATCAATGCAATGGACATGAGTTTGAGTAGATGCCAGTAATCCATGGCAGACAGGGAGGGGGCTGGCATGTTGTGGTCCATGGAGTTCATTAGAGTCACAAAGAAACAACTTAGTGACTGAACAACAAAAAAATCAGATATGGAGGAATTGCACTAGACTGCAGGTTAATAAAATGTAGAAGGGAAAAGGTTTGTTGGAGCATGACCAAAGTTTTCTTTCACTGTTTTCTTCCTAGATGATATTTATAAACCACAAAAAACTATGGTTTCCAAAATCACACTGGTATGTGTCTCTGAGTGAGGATTTATTTAGTTTAATTTTCTAAGATGTGATGGCTAAATCGGGAAATATATCAAAATGTAGATATTTTACCCAAGTGAGGTTGTTTTTACTGAATGTTCCCATTATCAACCTGAAAACATATTCAACCATGAGTATCATCTTCCAATTAACTTCCCCCAAACTGCAGCCATTGAAGAAAAATCCACTCAGCACATACTTTTATTCAATTTCTATTGTGCACATGCAAGAGTGTACACAATATGTTGTACATACAACATTGTTAATAAAATGATACTGCTTGAATGTCATTATCATTATCATCATCAAAAAATGAGTACAAAATAAACAAATAAGAGAAAGAAATGCAGTCAAAAATTGTCTTCCAGGCAAAAGAAATCTAAAAATGGTAACCAAAAACAATAATAAGTCATAATCAAACAGCAATATTTAAAAAAAAAAAAACTATGTTTCAAGACTCAACTCTATTGTTTCAAGAGTTAATGAATATAGTTATAAGGGAACATCCATATATCAATATTTTTTATTCTACAGATGTAGAATAAGGTTTTATTCTTCAAAGGTTATTCCTTTGAATAACCACTGTGCCTCAGAATTCTTTTGTGAAATTTGCTTACTACATTATATTGTTTTGACACTGCACTATTTATACAATGATGTATAAAATAATTAAGACACCAAATGTCTGGATAACTTAGGAAATTGTGGATAAAAAAAGTCAAAAATATTACATCTATACAAATTATATTTATGACAGTAAATCATTTTGATTTTCTACCTAGAAGTGAATGTAACTTTTTAAAAAACTGCTGCATACATTATACCATCTGTTGCACATTAGAGATTTTTGTCTTTGAAGTCTGTATTGTCACTTGATTTTCTTTGTACCTATTGAAAAAAGGGAGGAAATGATAAAGGAAATTTAACTATAATTTAAGTATTGGAAAATAAAGAGGGGAAAAAAAAGAGACAAAGAGGAAGAGAAAGAAAAAAATGGAAATAAAGCCCCCCTCTGTATTTCTGTTAATTTATATTATTTATAAATATTTAAGTCTCCTTAGAAGCCAGGGTATAAATGTTTATATTTGTCATGCTGTGTGATGCATAGGAACTCTTCATAAAACTCATAATTCATGCATCTTAAGCATACTTTGCTTTTTTGTCATAAAAATGCTGTTGATCTGCATCAAAACCAAACAAGGATCATGAATGTACATGAATCAAAATATAGTTCATTGCTTTCCCACAGAAAAGACCATGTTCATCCACAGTTCAGTTCATTGCATGTATTTTATAAAGAATGAGAAATTGAAATATATGACTGCAGTTGAATGCACGCATCTAATCCAGCAATGAAAGTGGACTCCATAATTCTTCCTCCTAAATGGCTTCCCTGTGGGCAACATATGTAACATGGAATCTCAAATCTTCTTCCTCTATCAGCTGTAGTTGGTGTTCAGCTCAGGATGCAGTATGATTACATAGCATTTAGGGAAAAGATGCAGCCAAGTAATCCAGCAGTGGAAACTAGAATAGAGAAGATCTCCACAACTACCATGTATTTTCCTTTAGTGCTCAGATAGGTTGGTACAAAACTCAACCAAACACTGCAAAAAATCAGCATGCTAAATGTAATGAACTTCACTTCATTGAAAGCATCTGGCAACTTTCTGGTGAGGAAAGCTACAGTGAAGCTGATGATGGATAGAAATCCCATATACCCTAGGACAAAATAAAACATCATGATAGAACCTTCATTGCACTTTGTTTGATCTCTTTGGCTAGTGAATGCATACCCAAATCTGGATATGGGGGAGAAGTTGCCATCCACACCACACAAATGCCTGCTTGAATAAGAGAGCTCACAATAATAGTGAAGCGGGGAAAAGGCGGAGCCACGTCACTGCGATACAGCTGCAATCTTGGGGCTCTGAGATTGCAGCTGATATCTTCGCCCCTGGTCGGTCCTAATGGACCTAAACCATCCCGTAGAGACGGTGATAGTAAGGGGCACATTCTGCTGATCCCAGGGACATCGCAAAGTCCCTAGCTGATCCAGAAGAAGCCCTTTTACCATCGGCGGAGAGGCAGCCTTTAAGCTGCTGAAGCTGTGACAGCTCCGGAAGGAAGAGGCTGAAAGAGAGTGCATCAGCTGGTGAGAATTTTTTTTTTTCTCGGGGACTCAAGGACACTCTAAAAAGAGAAGAATCCTGTAAGACTTTGGACAAAACTGATGAAACTGATTTAGCGGCGATTTCTTAAAGAGAATGTCAAATTGAGGCTTGGCTTTTTACTTTTACTTTTGCTTCCATTGAACTTCCATTGTGATCTAGTAACTGTAACTAGACTGGTTTTTTCCTTTTATATTCACCTAATTTTTCTTTCTTCTTCCCCCCTTTTGACTGTTAATAATTTTTTTTTTAGAATAGAGGCTCCCTTTAGTAATTTTTTTTTTCTTAAATACATATATATATACATGTATATTTCCCTTTTTTAATTAGGCTTTTTTGGGAAGGAAGGGGGAGTGGATTAAAGAAACTTTGTAACACTGCCAACTAGAGGCTTGAAGATACTTTATTAGAAGTTGAAAGAGCTGTGAAGGAATCCTTTCTCAAGGACACTGGAACTTGATTAGATAGAGGGAAGAACACCGGAGAATGTTTTAACAGGTGTTCTTTGGAACTCCTATTATTAATTGAGTACTTGAAGTTTGGCTTTGGAACTTGTGGAGAAGCCATAATAAGAGCCTTGGATAACTAAATAAGATGCAGTGTGGTTTCTTTCTTATCTTTCTTTAGCTGTTTCATCCCTCCTCTTCAATCCCACAGTATTTTGTAATATTTGTATATTTATTTTCTTTTTCTTTTGTTTGACTTTATTTTTAATTTTTAAACTTATTTTTTTTTTAAGGGAAAGCCTCAGAATAGTTTTCCTTTTTCTTTTTGCTTATTGGGATTTTTGCCTTTTCTATTTTCTATTTTCATCTCTTATTTATTTTTATGGTTATTTTTTTATTTTTTGAGACCCTATAATTGGACTAAGGTGTGAAGAACCTGAAGAATTCTTTCTTTTTCCTTTTCTTTTTTTTTGATCATTGCTTTTTAATATTATTGGGTCTTACTCTCTTTTTCTTTTTTACTATTCTTAATTTTTATTTTTGAATCATAATTGACCATTTTACAATAGGATTAAGGTTTAGAAGAACCTGAAGAATCTCCTCCTTTTTCTTTTTAATCTTCTTTTTCTCCTTCTCTTTTTAATCCTGGATTCTTTGTTTTTTACTGGCTTTTTTAAAAATGTTTTTCTTCTTCCCAATTGGATTATAATTGGCTACCCTATTAATTGGATTAAAGGAGCTTAAAGATCCTGAGTTATCCAAATGAGTAAGAAAACTTTACCTTCTGGCAGTTCAACTTCTGCTCCTGCTTCTCCATCAACTGGAGGACGACTACCAATAATGGCGAAGCAAGATAAAGTACAAATGGATCTAGCGACGATTATACAAGGAATACAAGAACAGAGAGTATTGAACAAAGAATTGCAAAGACTGATGAAAAAATTGAAATTTTCCAACAAATGATGGCGAAACAGGAGGAGAGACTTCAAAAATTGAGGAGAAAGATAAACAAAGAGATGAGACAATTGGAAATATTGTTAGCAAATTAACAACGGTGCAACAAGATATAACTGGGATGTTGAAGTGGGAGATGGATAGGTCAGAATTCTATCTCAGATTTCAAAATATTGAGGAAGAAAAAGGACAAGATTTGGCGGCTGTAATGATAGAAATTCTGGCTGGAGCTTTGGAGATAACAGAGGAAAAGATGATGGATGGAGTAGATGAGATATATCGTGTTTTCACAAGATATGCAATGAGGAATAAGCTACCAAGGGAGATCCATGTCAGATTTACTAAAAAGTCTATTAAAACACAAATATTACAAGTCGCAAGAGATAAGGGGTTGAAATATAAAGGTAAAGAGATTATGGTTTTAAAACAAGTGCCCAGAAGAGTGAGAGAGATGAGAAGAGAATATCAATTTTTGACCAAAAAATTATTGGAAAAAGACGTGAATTATAGATGGTTGATCCCAGAAGGATTAATGTTTATATGGCAAAAACAGAGACACAGAATCGACTCAATTGAGAAAGCAGAAATTTTCCACAATGAATTTTTTGGAAGAAGAGAAATAGAGACAGAAAAAGAGACCATTTCAATTGAGCCTCAAGAAGACCAGATGAGACCGGGGAAAGAAGAAGGTGCGGTAGGTGGACAAATGGAGACCAAAGAACAATGTGAAGTAAGATCCACAAGAACTGTTAGACCTAAATATAAAACATAACCATGGAGGAAAAAAAATTGATTTCTATGAATATAAATGGATTGAACTCAGCTATTAAAAGAAGAAAAATCTTTCATAAATTAGAGAAGTCAAAATTTAATATAATTTGCCTACAAGAAGTACATATTAAAAAACAACATCAATGATTATTGGTAAGACCAAAACTGGGGAAAATTTTTACTTCCTTTTTTTTTAAAAAAAAATTTTTTTTATTGTTTTTTAACATACAAAACACAACGACAAAACATAAAAGTATCAGCTCCCCCATATTTTTGTACACACAGTAAGTCGGTTGGTCCATCAGTTTTGTGCATTCACCTCATAGTCACAATTACAATTACCTTATATAATACTCTTATCAATACAAATTAATAAATCATAGTATCGCTATTAAAAAAAAAGAAAAAAAATTGACTAAACTTTTATTCGGTCATGCCTTTGTGAGATAACTATATTTTAAATATTTTATTCTAAAACAAATCTTATAATCATACCAATTCTATCCCAAATAGGGAAAAAAAAGAAACAGAAAAACTATTATATATATATAGTATCAAAAACCAATAAGAGGAAAGGGAAAATAAAGTCATTATTATTCCTTATTATCTAACTTTTATATTTTAATATTTCATCATTCAACCATTGATAGAAAAGATCCCAAACTAAATAAAATTGTCTATCTTCTTGCTCTCTAATTTCAAAAGTCAATCTACTCATCTCAGCACATTCCAAAATTTTCTTTACAACTTCTTCTTGCAATGGAATTCTCTCATTTTTCCAATTTTTTGCAAATACAATCCTAGCAGCAGCCAATACATTTACAATCAAATATTTCAACTCTTTACTATAAATATCTGGTAGGATTCCCAATAGAAAAAACTCCGGTTTCAAGTCTATATGCTTCTTCGTCATTTTTTCCAGCCACATGTGGATTTTAGTCCAATATTTTCTAGCATCCTCACAAGTCCACCACATGTGATAGTATGAACCAGGTTTCTGATGACACTTCCAGCATTTTTCAGATTTGTTCTTGAACATTCTTGCTATCCTTGTCGGGGGAAAATGCCACCTGTAAAACATCTTATACAAGTTTTCTTTATAGGCTGTAGACATTGTCATTTTATAATTTTGCGACCATAATTTCTGCCATTTCTCTAAATCAATCCCATATCCAAAATTCCTCCCCCACGCAATCATAGTTTCTTTAACTTGTTCTTCCTCAAGCTTAATTTGCAATAAATAACCATACAATTTTTTAATCACCTTTTCATCAGTACCCATCAAAATCTTATCCAAGTCAGTTTGCTTATCATAAAATCCCTCTGCTTTGGAATCCTCATAGTACTTTGAATGTATTTGCAAATATGAAAACCAATTCATCTGTATACCTTGCTCTTCCAGTTTTTGCATCAATTTAAGTTCACCCTTTTCATCTAATAATTCCCCATAGTTAACTGTTTGTTCCTTTTTATAGATTATAGGATAAGAGAACGCTTCTATCGTCGATAACCAAACTGGAATTTTCAAATAACACTGTTTTTTTATCTTCTCCCAATTTAACCACAGAGACTCCCGTATATAATGTCTTCTAAAATACCCCTGTGTTTTGGTTCCCTTGTACCATAAAAAAGCATGCCAGCCCAACAACAAATCATGACCTTCTAATGTCAACAATCTGGTTTTCCTTAATGTTATCCATTCTTTAACCCACGTCAAGTTTGCAGCTTGGTAGTACAACTCCCAATTAGGCAGACCAAACCCTCCTCTAAATCTAGCATCCTGTAAAAGCTTTAACTTTATTCTTGCTTTCTTGCCTTGCCATATATACTTCAAAACAATTTTATTTAAATCCTCAAAATATTCTTTTCCAAGCCTAATTGATATTGTTTGAAACAAAAATAAGACTCTGGGTAAAATGTTCATCTTGATTGTTGAAATCCTTCCTATTAATAACAATTGTAAGTTCTCCCATTTTTTCAAATCTTGAGCTATCTGTTGTTTAAGTTTAATATAATTATTCTCCTTCAATGTACTACATCTTGATGTCAAATATATCCCCAGATACTTAACCTTGTTTGTAACTTGGATTTTTAACAGTTCTGCCAGCTCTTCTCTTTGTTTCAGCAACATGTTCTTTGACAAAATCTTTGTTTTATCTCTATTTATTTTCAGACCAGCCACCTCCCCATAGGCCTCTATCTTTTCCAACAGCTTCGAGGCTGTTTCTATAGGATCTTCCAAAATAAAGACTAGGTCATCTGCAAAAGCTTGTAGTTTGAATTCCTCCTTTTTGATTTTCATTCCTTTTATAGTTTTATCTTCTCTAATGTTTCTATTCAACACTTCCAAAGTCAATACAAATAACAAAGGCGAAAGAGGACAACCTTGTCTTGTACCTTTTCTTATATTAATAGAATCTGTATATTCTCCTTCCATCATTACCTTAGCTGTTTGTTCATTATAAATTGCTTCTATTGCTTGAATAAATCTTCTAGCAAAGCCCATCTGTTCCATTAGGAGTACCATAAACCTCCAATTTACATTATCAAATGCCTTTTGAGCATCTAAAAATATCAAAGCCATTTGCTTTTCAGGGTGCGCCTCATAATATTCCAAGGTGTCTAAAATTACTCTCATATTATCTCTAATTTGTCGTTTTGGCAGAAACCCATTTTGATCTGGGTGGATAAAGTTATTCAAATACTTTTTAAGTCTTTCTGCCAATATTGAAGCAAAAATTTTATAGTCTGCATTTAATAAGGAAATCGGTCTGTAATTCTTGATTTGAAGTAGGTCCACCTCCTCTTTTGGAATAAGTGTAATATAAGCCTCTGACCATGTTTTAGGAATTATCTTTTTTACCATGACTTCATTCATAACTTCTAACAGTGGAATACAAAGTAATTCTTGAAAAGTTTTATAAAATTCTACAGGAAGTCCATCTGGACCTGGTGCCTTTCCATTATTTTGTTTCTTAAGTGCTTGACTTAACTCCATCATTGTTATATTGCTTTCTAGCATTTCTTCAATCTCTTTAGGTATCTTAGGTAAATTTACATTCTGCAAGTATTGTTTAACTTTCTCCTCATCAATGTCTTCTTTCTTATACAAATGCTTATAAAAATCATAAATAATTTCTTTTTTTTCTTTGCTGCCATAACAAATTTTACCTTGGTCATCTATTAACTGCAGTATTTTCCTCGACTCTTTCTCCTTTCTCAATTTGTATGCTAGCCATCTACCTGGCTTATTTGCATCCTCAAAATAATTCTGTTTAGCATTCCTAATTTTCTGTGCCAATTCTTCTTTCTCTATTAAGTCCATTTTATGTTTGGTTATATCCAGTTTCAGTTTGACATCTTTTCTGTGTGGCATTTTCTGTAATTCTTTTTCAAGTCTCTTATATTCGTCATCCAAGGCTTTAAGAGTTTGCCTTTTCCTAATATTCTTTTTTCTTGTATAGTCTATTATCAAGCCTCTAACATAGACCTTCATTGTGTCCCAAACATTCTGTGTTGAGGTGTCTTCTTTTCTATTCTCTTTAAAGAAAAAGGCCAATTCTTTCTCCATCCATTGTATAAATTCCTTATCCTTTAAGATAGTATTATTTAATGTCCATCTCGATCTTTTCCTTTGTCCCTTCCATTTAATTGTCAATGGGTTATGGTCAGCCCAAGTGCTTGTTTCAATATTAACTTCTTGAATACTAGACATTAAATCTGTTGAAGTCCAAATCATATCCAGTCTGGACCATGATAAATGCCTATTTGAATAGAACGTAAATTGCTTAGATTTATTATTTCTTTCTCTCCATATGTCTTTTAAAGTTAATTCATCTATCATTTAAAAAAAGGATTTAGGAAGAGTTTTTCTGTTATGCTTTACTGCTGTTGCAATATAATCAAGTTTATTATCCACAATTCCGTTAAAGTCTCCCATCATAATTGTATTAGCATAGTCAAGTTCAGCAATCTTAGTATGTAATTTTCTATAGAATTCTTCCTGTTTATCATTCGGGGCATAAATTGCAATCAAAAGTATCTTTCTATTATTGTCCATTATTTCTACCATTAATATTCTCCCATCATCATCTGTATAAATCATTTTTGCTGGTATGGCCTCTTTAATATATAGAACCACCCCTCTTTTCTTGGATTGTGTCAAAGAGGTAAACAATTTCCCTAATTTTGGTTGTAATAACAATTGTTCATGTTGCTTTTTAATATGAACTTCTTGTAAACAAATTATGTCAAACTTTAATTTCATTAATTTATGGAAAATCTTCCTTCTCTTAGCAGCTGAATTAAGTCCATTTATATTCATTGTAATCAATTTTTTCTCTTCCATAATTATGTTTTATATTTAGATTTAACCACTCTCGTGGGTCTTGCCTCACGTTGATCTTTAATATCCACTTGTCCACCTACTGCACCTTCTTCTTTTCCGATCTCCATTTGTTCCTCTTGGGATTCAATTGATGGGACCTCCTTTCCTGCTCCTCCTTCTCTCCCTCCAAGAACCTCTGCACAAAACAGTTCTGCTTTCTCGATTGAATCAATTCTATGTCTCTGTTCCTGCCACGTAAACATCAATCCTTCTGGAATCAACCATCTGTAAGACACCTCTTTTTCCAATAACCTTTTAGTCAGGAATCGATATTCTCTTCTCATCTCTCTCACTCTTCTAGGTATTTGTTTTAAAACCACAATTTCTTTACCTTTGTATTTCAGTGGCTTCTCTCTTGCTACTTGCAATACTTGTGTCTTCATAGATTTTTTAATAAATCTAATATGAACTTCTCTGGGTAGGTTGTTTCTCATCGCATATCTTGTAAAAACTCGATATATCTCATCTATTCCATCCATCATCTTCTCTTCTGTTATCTCGAGCGCCTCCGCCAAAATTCCTACCATTATCGCAGCCAAATCTTGTCCTTTTTCTTCTTCTATATTTTGAAATCTGAGATAAAATTCTGATCTATCCAACTCCCACTTCAACATCTCACTTTTTTCTTGTTCGATCACTGTTAATCTATTATCAATATTTCCAATCTTCTCCTCTCTTCGTTTGCCCCCCTCTTCAACATTTTGAAGTCTCTCCTCATATTTTACCATCATCTGTTCCATCCTACCTGTTCTTTGTTCAATAGTATCCATTTTTACCTTAAGATCTTGAATTCCTTGCATAATCATCTGAAAGGATACTCTTTCTTGTTCTTTTTCTTTTTCTTTATCTTGCTTTAACAATGTCTGAATTGAATGCTGTCCAGATGGTGGGGAGGCAGACGCAGACATAGAGGCACCCGAAGATATAAGTTTCTTACTCATTTTAAGTGGTTCCAACTCTTCAAGTTCTTTCAAATTTTAATCCACAAAAAAAAAAAAAATGAAGTTATAATCCAAGATAAAAAGGCCAACAATAAAAAAGCCAATAGTGAGAGAGAAAAAAAAGAGAAAAAAATTCTTCAAATTCTTCCTGACCTTAATCCAAAAAAAAAATAATCCAAAAAAAGGAGTAAAAGTAAGAATAAAAACCCAATAATAATAATAAGCAAGACAAAGCCAAAAAAGAAGAAGGGAAAAAGAAAAAGAGAAAACAAAACAAACAAAACAAAAACCAAGAAAAATAAGTTTCTTCAAATTCCACACCTTAGTCCAGCCAGAAAAAAAAGAAACCTCAGTTGAAAAAAGGAAAAAGAAATAGTCCACTGATGTACATTAAAAAAAAGGAGAAAAGAAAAAACAGGATCCAAATGGGCAAGAGAAAAAATAAAACAAGTTAAATCAAAATAAAATAAAAGTAAAAAAAAAGAAATTCAGAGGCTTCCCTTTGCAAATAAATCAAGCTTAAAAGTAAAGACCTTGATGTTAGTGGAGGGGTTGGCAGAACTCAAAAAAAAATTAGAAAAAGAGAATAAGCAACAATACACTGCACTCTATTTAATTATCCAAGGCTCTAATTATAACTCCCTTCTCTTTCCCACAAGCTTCAAAGCTAAGCCATAAATATCCAGAAAGACACCTGTAATAATATTCCACAGAGTGCTTTCCTCTATCTTATCAGAGGATGTCCTTGAGAAGAAGAGTCTGTTTTTTTCAGTTCAAGTAAAATATTTCCGAGCCTCTAGGTGGCAGTGTTACAAAGTATCTTAGTTCTCACTTTCCCCCCTCCTCTCTGAAAAGCATAATAAACAAGGGAAAGCCAACGTGGAATACACAAAAGCGAAAGCACAAAAATCAAACAAAATCTAGAGGAGCCTCTAGCCCAAAAATAAAAAGTCCAGAAGAAGAATAAAACATATGAATATATATATAAAAAAACAGTCCAGCTATCCAATAAATAACAATAAAGTCCGGAAGCAAAGAAAAGAAAAAAAAATGGATTCTCTCTTTGACGTTTCCCTAAAAAGAACGCCGCTTAGTCAGTTTT
>NW_020769583.1:31731-42790 GCF_900518735.1 Pseudonaja textilis
CTTCCCTTTCTTCATCCCTTCCTCCTTTCTCTCACTTCCTTTCCTCCCATTCTTCCTCCCTTCCTCACATCTTTTCTGTCTTCTCCCTCCTTCCTTCCTCCCTCCCTTCCTTCCCATCAAAACCTTCCTTCCTTCTGCCTTTCTTTCATTCCTCCCTTCCTCCCTGTTTCTCTCTCCTTCCTTCACACTTTCTCCTTCCTTCATTTTCCCCCATCCCTCCCTGTTTTTCCTTCCCCCATTCTCTCTCTCTCTGCCCTTCCTTCCTTCCCTGTCCCCTTTTCTTTCATCAATCCATCCATTTTTTTCCTTCCTCCCTCCCTCTCTTCTCACCTTTATCTTCTCCCTTCCGCCCTCTCTCTCTCCTTCCTTCCTTCCTTCCTCCCTCCCTCCCTCCCTCCCTCCCTCCCTCCCTCCCTCTCTTCTCACCTTTATCTCCTCCCTTCCGCCCTCTTCCTTCCTTCCTTCCTTCCTTCCTTCCTTCCTTCCTTCCTTCCTTCCTTCCTTCCTTCCTCCCTCTCTCCCTCCCTCCCTCTCTCCTTCTTTCCTTCCTTCCTTCCTTCCTTCCTTCTCTCCCTCCCTCCATAAGGTAGACCAGACCAGAAAATCAGAGGCTGTTCTGGCAGAATTTTGCAAGCCCCAGTGTGGGGGAACTCCTCCTTAGGATGCCAGTGGGTCACAGAGGCTGCTTGCTGAGCCTCTTCTGTATATTATTTTGCTTTTTAGGGCTTGAATATGGTCCTTTTTCTTCTGGTCAAATAACAAATTCTTTGCTGCCCAGAGTCACTTGGTAGAAAGATGGGTGGCTTACAAATTTAATAACTAATCTTTCTTGTATATTTCTGCTAAGGTCATATCCCTTCCTCTCTGCATTGTCAGGCACATTTTATACATTGATCATTTTTAACAAGCAAGGTTTGCCCGGTTTGTAAAAGTGATGATTATTATTGATAAACATATAGTGCAACACTTGCCCAAATTAACGTGAATGTTAGTTTACCCTTCAGCAAAAATATTTAAAAACATTACTCTTTTGTAAATTACCAACAA
Organism: Pseudonaja textilis; assembly: GCF_900518735.1. The sequence goes on from NW_020769583.1 coordinate 32,779, forward strand.
TATTCTTTATTGGCCAAGTGTGATTGGACACACAAGGAATTTGTCTTTGGTGCATAAGCTCTCAGTGTACATAAAAAATACATTCATCAAGAATCCTAAGATACAACACTTAGTGATAGTCATAAGTTACTAATAAGCAATCAAATCACACTAGGAAACAAATAAAACAATATAAATTGTAAAAATACAATCAACAAGATTATAGTCTTAAGTGGGAAGAGAGAGGTACTAGGAAGGATGAGAATATAGTAATACAGTCTTAGTAAATAATTTGATAGTGTTGTAGGAATTAGTTGTTTAGCAGAGTGATGGCATGGGAAAACTGACCTTGTGTCTATTTTTTTTGGTGTGCAGTGCTCTATAGCGTAGTTTTGAGGGTAGAAGTTGAAATAATTTATGTCCAGGATGTGAAGGGAATTAACGTGAATGTTAGTTTACCCTTCAGCAAAAATATTTGTATACATTACTCTTGTAAATTACCAACGATGTAGGTACTTCTTGGAAGCGTCTTAGAAGGGCATTAAAAGAAAATGAAATACTACTGATTGATACAAGCTGGGAGACAAATTACATGAGATGTTATCTTAACAGGAAATTGTCAATTTTATTTGCTGGCAGTCTTTCCCTCTTGGAAGATAGGAAAAGACCAGATTAGCAGTTTTTTTAATTTGATTCTGACTGATAGGGACTAATTAACTGATAAAGAGAAAAGCAAATAATTTAGGTGAAAGTGTCTATGTGGTGTTAGAATTCTTGATAGTATTACAGCAAAAATTGAGTCTAGTGAAACGTCAGTGGTTTTTTCAAGAAATTTAGCATCAGTTTAAAAATAAAAACGGAAGTACAAAAAGGAGAGACTATTTATATTTCCTATTTCTTAACTTCTCCTTTCCTTCAGAGAGGGGCTCTGGGCTGTGTACAATATAATCAGTAAAATTAACCTTAAAAATCAGAATTAGTTTAAATAGTTTTAAAATTATAAAAATTATAAAATTCCAAAAGCTGGAAAATACTAAGATGTGGGATGAGCAGTTTGTACAGGTAGACGTGCATGGCTGGCTGGGGAATTCTGGGAGTTGAAGTCCACAAGCCTTAAAGTGGCCAAGTTTGGTCTAGACCAGAGGGACTTTGTGGGTTTCCTTGAGGTTCTCGTGGGCAGTTTGGCTGATGCCTTAATCATGTCATGGATGGGTTTTTATCTGGGATCTTAACCCAGGTTGCCACTATATGGCCTCTCTCTTTACATTGACCCAGAGTTTGTTAGCATTGCTGGTTGAAGAATTCTGGGACCTGAAGTCCACACACCTTAAAGTTGCTATGGTAGAGAAACCAAGTGGGCCTTGGTTTTGGGCCTTGTGCTCTTAAAATAATTTTATTTAATGGTTTGGAGGGTGAAACGGGGGAATCCTTGACTTATAACCGCAATGGAGGCCAAAATTTCTGTTATGTGAGAAGTTTGTTAAGTGAATTTTGCCTTGGTTTATGACCTTTCTTGCCACGGTTGTTAAGTGAATCATTGCTGTTGTTAAGTGAGTCCCATGGTTGTGAAGTGAATCCGGCTTCTACGTTGACTTTGCTTATCAGAAGGTCACAAAAGGGGATCGTGTGACCACAGGGAGGCTGCAACGGTCTTAACTTTGAAAAAATGGTAATAAGTTACATTTTTTTCAGTGCCATTGTAACTTTGAACGGTCACTGAAAGGAACAGTTGTAAGTCGTGAACTACCTGTATACTGTTTCGATTTGCATCGTAGCAAGATTGAGCAGAGCAACTATCTCCTTTTCAGACAAAAGTGACTCTCACAGGCAGTAAGAAAATAAGTTAGGAAATGGAGAATAACGGGATAACATTTACTGGAAGTGCACAACTTAGCATACGGATTGGAAGCACTCGGTTTAGCAGTTGGGTTTTTTAAAGACCCTCTGCCATAAGATGAACGACAAAGTATAGTCTGTATTGTTTCTCTGTGTCATATAATATGTAGGTGGGTACATGCATAATTTTTCATTTATTTGTTTATTTATTTATCTTGTCACGTTCATGTTGTGTATATTGGAGGTGGTGACCCTTTGAAAAACTGTCCGCAATGAAATTTCATTTTAAACTATACTGATTGGTGTATATTCAAAGTGACAATAAAGTTATTATTCTGTTCTATTCTCATTCTCATTCACATTCACATTCACATTCTCATTCTTATTCTCCTCTTCTCTTCTCTTCCATATTCTTTTATTCTATTATTATCTATTCTATTTTCTATTCTATTCTTTCCTATTCTCATTCTTTTCTCATTCTCATTCTCTTCTTCTATTCTATTCTCATTCTCTTCTTTTCTTATTCCTATTCTATTCCATATTCTTTTATTCTGTTATTATCTATTCTATTATCTATTCTATTCTATTCTTTCCTATTCTCATTCTCTTCTCATTCTCTTCTTTTCTTATTCCCATTCTATTATTTTTATTTACTTATTTTGTCATGCTTATGTCATGTATATTGGAGGTGGTGGCCCCCTGAGAGCTGCCTGCAACGAAATTTCATTTTAACGTATGCCGATTAGTGTACAGTGTGACACTAGTGTATAAAAGTTAGTCTAACTCGCGTCTGTATCAGCACAATCCTTCAAATGCCTGCCAAATGTGGAGGCAGAGATCTGTGTCCATTTCTAACCACAAGATGTCAGTAGAAGATGGGGATATTTCATTTTCAAAAGCTGCCCACTTTTAAAAAGCTACAGACCTAGGCGATTCCTTATGGTGGACATTAATTGCCATGCATGAATTGTGGAAAGGAATTACTCCCACGGATGATTGTGTGTGTGTGTGTGTGTGTGTGTGTGGTGAGGTGGGGGCAGAATTACATGCTGGGGCCCAAAGAGCCAAAAAGTGGATCGAAAAATAGAGCGAGCTGGAAGCGAGGCATTAAAAAAAAGATTCCTCTGGTTGTATAAATAAAATGTGAGGGGAAAATAAAAAAAACGAAGAGGAAAAGACTGACTTTCAGTCTTCCTAAATCCTGGCTTTGGATTCCGATACAAACAGTCCTCTCAACATGACCCTAATTTGGATCCGAATTTCCGTGGCTGAGCAGGGCGCTTGTTCGGTGTGTTACACCCAATTCCTATGACTTTTTTTTTTCCTTTTCTTTTGCCGCATTTTGTTAAATCAAATCACGGAAGCTGTTAAGGGAATCAGGCTTGTTAAGCAGATCTGGCTTCCCCCACCGGCTTTTCTTGTCAGAAGTCAGCTGGGAAGATTGAAATGGGGATCAGTTGATCCCAGGACGCTACCACTGTGGCAAACCTGGTGCAAACTTTGATCACGTGACCTTGGGGGTGCTACAACAGGCCTAAGTGTGAGAATCCTTTTTAAGGCATTTTTTTCCCAGCGCTGTTGTATCTTAGCACCGTCACTAAGCATGTGGTTCTAAGTTGAGAGCTACCCGCTGTCATCCTCTCTGCAAGAATGGAGTCTGGGCAACTGAATGGAGCTAGCAGAGTGTTTTACTTTTACTGGCCGGATGCCCTTCCTGTTGCCAATGCGGAGTTTTGTTGAACAGACATATTCCCACTGTGGCCAGAGAGGGAAATATCTGCCTCTCCCTAGGATCGAACCCAAAGCCTCCTGACGGTGAGGCGAGAGCTCCACCTCTAAGCCACGGCACCACTCTCTAGCGTCCTGCTGTGATACCATAAATATATATTATTTCTTCTTTGTGTAAAGTCTGTTTTTTTCTCTCTCTCTTTAGCAATCCATAGGTTATTTGTAACCTTTTCTTGGTTTACAAATAATAGGTCCTGTTGCTTCCATGGCAGGAACTACACTTTCTTCTTCAAATCACAACTCGATACATTGGGGAAGTCGCACAATCCTTCAGTGACGTTTTGTTACTAGATCTTACTCAGCCGTAAGCATAAATGGAGTTCAAACCCTAAGCAGAAGAAGAACTTAAAGCAGGGGTGTCCAATTTTGGCCACCTTCAGTCTTGTGGACTTCAACTCCCAGAATTCCCCAGCCATTAATGCAATATCAGGAGTTTTCAATTCCATGTGTGGCGTGTGAAGGATGTGTGTTTGTGTTTATTTTCAGTCATAATGTACGCTGAAGATGGTATTTAATTTCGTTGTATGAGGTGCAATGACAATAAACTCAACTAAATCATCCTTTAAGATGGGTGGATTCTGGGAGTTGAGGTCTCCATATCTTAAAAAGTTGAGAAACAGGGGTCTAGACCAGGGATATCCAACCTTGGCCACTGAAGACCCGTGGGCTTCAGCTCCCATAATTCCCCAGCCAGCCAGAATTCTGGGAGTTGAAGTCCACAAGTCCTAAAGTGACCAAGGTTGGACGCCGCTGCTTTAAAAAGCTTAAAATGTTCTCTGCATCTTAAAAAGCAGCCGACAAACGGTCCTTAGTTTTGAAGTCGAACAATAATTTTCTCCGATGCCCAAATCTTTCCAAGGCCGATTTGGTTCCTGTACATGCTAACCTAGTCCTTGTTTTTGTTAATTAAAATTTGACTCGCAGTGTCAACGCACAAATCCACCACGGCACAAAGGAAGTCGTTTGGGCATTCTGAGGCTTGGCTGAAACTGACTTGGACCGAGGGATGGAAACTTCTTGAGAATGGAAAGTTTTCCCCATCTTTAGCAGCTAGAACACTGACCATTACAACCGCTTCTTCTCTGCTTGGTAATAAAATAGTTTTCTGGCAAATCTCAAGGCAGCTTGTCCCCTTAAATAGAAAGGTATGCTTGCTTCCCCACTCCGTCCCAAGAAAATAAACAAGTACATCGCAAATATTTATAATACTTTAACCTTAATATTCCGTTGGTTTTTGCATTGTCAGGAAGGGGCTGCTATGGGTTCACCCGGGTTCGGGCAACGGCCGGTTCAGCAAACTGTCAAATCCCAACCCTGGCTGGCCCCTCCCACCCTCCCACCCCACCCCTCCCAAGAGTCTCCACGTGGCCCGTTTTGGATCCCAGATAAGGGCAGGGCCCACGGGGAGGCTCGGGGAGGTCGAAAAATAGGCCGCCTTGAAGTTCCGGAAGGTGAGGAACGAGCCCTTTCCGGCCTCCGGAGGGTCTCCAGAGCCCAGGGGAGGCATTTTCGCCCTCCCAGGGGCTCAAGGAAAACCTCCAGAGCTGCCCCCCTCCCACGAAAACGCCTCCCCCCCGCGTGCCATGGTGCAGGAGGCCGACTAGGCCACACCCATCATGGCCACGCCCTCCCAGCAACCGGGCAGAGAACCCATGGCTGAAATGTTTGGAGCCCACACCCTGGTTACTGTATAGGCAGGCCTCCGCTTAAGAGTATAACGGAGCCTGCTTACGGTCGCAAGCCGTGGCAGTCATAAAACAGGTCAGGCCTAAATTTATGCCCCCCTTTTTAACAAAAGGTCATAAAATGGGGCCAAAACTCATTGATCAAATGCCTCATTGAACAACAGAAACGTTGGGCTCGATTGTGGTCGTAAAGCTGAGGATTACCTGTACATTATGCGCGAGTCCCTGACTTTGGGCTTTAGCTAAGCCAGACAGTCATGCGCCAGATTCTCTCATCTCTCTAGGTGTATTTCAAGAATGTAGACTGTTTGGTTTGGCTTAGCATGCTCCGTGAAACCAGCTCCTTCTGCTTCTCTCGATAGCCGTTGCTAAACCAGGTCCTCGTGCTAAATGCTTATATATCCAAGTCAGAAGCCACTCATAAAGAGAGAAAATGTGACACCCAATTTATTTATTTTCCCGGCTGGTTAAGTCATTGCAGTCAAACTTGACTCTGAGCAAGGTTCAATTACGCAAATCTGCAACTCCGAATTAAGAAAAGAGGAATGAGCAGGATAAATGGAGCAACAGCAGCATATGAGCCTTGGTGCCGTGGTTAGAGTGCAGTACTGCGAGCTACTCCTACTGCAGTTTGGCAGATCGAATCCCACCAGGCTCCAGGTTGACTCAGCCTTCCCTCCTTCCCGGGTGGGTAAAATGAGGACCCAGATGGTTGTGGGGGGGGGCAAGAGGTTGATTCTGTAAACCGCTTAGAGAGGGCTGTAAAAGCCCTGTGAAGCGGTGTATAAGTCTAAGGGCTCTTGCTATTAAAATCAGAATTAAAAATCCATGGATTGCAGACATAAACCGGGAATTTAAACCCTCACAATCAAAGGAATCTGCTCTTTGTGCAGAGAAATGTTCACAACAACCCTCCTCTCAAGGCCTTATAGAATAATCATCTTTTTTTGTAGGAAATCGGAAAGGGGAAAGGGACACTATTTCCAGAGAAGGGACATGCTTCCACGGCCGGTCTCTGAGTGAGGGGACAAAGAGTTAATTTCTGATCGAAAGGAGCCTAGGTTTATTAAATTTTTTGGGAAACGGAGATTTTTACAAGGGGAAAAGAGTCCTGCAGATAAGCAGACCCTGAACCATGAAAAACTTGAAAGGTAACAAGAGATACGGGTGCTTTGGGGATAGTATTAATCTTGGAGTCTTTTGAAAGTCCCAGACATGAAGACAGATTATCCAAACAGACGTTTGATAAATTGATATCCAAAAATTCTTTGATGAAGTCCCTAATGAAGGCTCTTGAGTAATTTAGTAGCCTTGAGTAAGAACACTGGCTAAAGAACAAGAAACAGCAGAAACAAGCAGATGGTTTATTTACAGGCAGTCCTCGACTTACGACCACAATAGAGCCAGACATTTCCGTTGCTAAGTGAGACAGCATTGAAGTGAATTTTGCCCCATTTTACAACCTCTCTTGCCACAGCTGTTAAGTGAATGACTACCGCTGTTAATTTAGTAACCGTTGTTCAGTGAATCTGGCTTCCCCGTGGATTGCTTGGCAGGAGGTCGCAAAAGGGAATCACGTGACCCCGGAACACTGCGACCGTCATAAATATGAACCAGTTGCCGAGTGGCCGCATTTTGATCACGTGGCCTTGATTATATTGGAACATAAGTGCGAAGAAGAATCTTAAGTCACTTTTTTCAGTGCTATTGTGAAATCGAACAGTCGCTAAATGATCTGTTGTAAGCCGAGGACTCCCTGTATGCTATATTTACATACACACTTACACATATTTACACACAGAGAGAGAGAGAGAGAGGTAAGAGAAAGAAAGAGGAGAGAGGGAGGGAGAGAAGAGACAACGCCACCATTAAACAACCAGTGGCACCAATTCAAGCTCCAAAGGCAAACCAGGCGACTAACCCTTGGCCCCAAAGTGCAGAAAATCATAAATAATATTACCTGGTGGACATTAATATATCTTCCATTAGCTCGCTACCTGTGCTTCGCTACGAAACTACGTGGTCGGGCTTAGTTTTGGGGGAAGAAAATAAGGGGGTGGGAATTCTGCCTCTGCCTACCAGCATCCATTAGTATTCATCTGACTAGCGTCCTGTCAGAGTGTGAGAGAGTTGAGGGCTGTTTGGAAACTGAAACAGTATTTGCTGTGTGAGCAAGAAGGAGACAGCAAGGAGCCTGGGCGTGGCTTAGCTCAACTGTTCTGTACTAAAGCTGCTTGGTGCTGTGAAACTGAGACTGAAACTCCTCTGCTTGTGTTTTGCATTTGGAAGAGATTTCTTTTTTTTCAGGTGGGGAGGGGGAGTTGAACTCCTTAGCATCAGAGCATGTTAATAATAATAATAACAACAACAACAACCACAAACAACAACAACAACAACAACAACAACAACAACAATAATAATAATAATAATAATAATAATAATAATAATAATAATAATATAGGAAATGCTCTAAATGCTCTGATGGTCATTTTGAAAAATCCTTTCTTAGTGAGCCCCTAGAAGCCAAGAGGAACAAACGTGGCAAATTTCCAAGTTTGTAGGGTTTACAGTTCTGGAGATGTTGTGATGATGTGTGAGTGGTCTTTCCCTTTTATATACATAGATTAAATTGAATTATTGATTTGTCCTGCAGCCGGTTGGCCACAGTGAGTTGGCCGTGACGAGCTGGCCACGGTGAGTTGGCTGCGGCAAACTGCCCACAGTGAGTTGTCCCGTTCCTCTGGCCAGAAACTTAAGTCTGGAATTCATTTGATGTACCAAGAGAGTTTCCTTAAAAAGGCATCAGAATCAAACCCATCGGGCTGTGAGTTGGTAGTAAAAAGCGGTGACCCCCTCACCGCATCTTACATGGAAACAATCCGGTGTGCGTCGGGGCTGCTGAAATGAGTACAGCACAATCTGCACTTTCCCAAGCAGACCGTTCCCATTTTTTCTCTCCGGCTTTGGAATTAAAGTTCACTTTTATCTTGAAGGCCAGCCACATATTAAGCCCGCTTTATCGCCAGAGTTTTGCACAAGAGGTCTGGGGTTTTTCTGGCGGCTGCTCTCCACCTTACTTTTCATAACGCTTCTTGGCTGTCTTGTTTAGATCCAGTAGCCAGAGATAAGCCGTCCTGCCTGATAAGAGGGTGACCGTAGGGTGCATGTTGGACTTGGACCTAAGGAGAAATCTCAGGATGAGCACTGTGATGGACTTTATAGAAGTCTTGTGTGCGTGTGTGTTGCAATTTTTCTGCTGTTCTTAGGGCCCAGCAAGTCCTCTTAAAATGTGCTGTTTTAGATTGTAAAGTACAGATGAGAAAGAGGTGGACCTTTGGATGGTTGTCCCAAAGGTGATTTTTTTTTTTCTTCAAGAGGCAACGGGACTTCCTGGTTTTTCTTTGAAGACGTTTCGCTTCTCATTCAAGAAGCTTCTTCAGCTTCTGACTGGATGGTGGGAATGGAAGGATTTATCTTCCTTTCAGACAGCTGGTCATTTGCATCCTTTTAGAGGGTTGTTGAGGCCACCTGGAGGTTTATCTGTGTCCTCAGGGCCACCTGAGTGGTGCAAATGGTTCTTATAGTCTGCAATTTTTCTTCTGGGAAATTATTCCTACTCCCACACCAGTCCAAGGGTGTTCACCCCAAAGGGCATAGCTAAAAGTCTGTAGAGATTCTCAGTCCTCCAGGTCATGGTTGTCCCAAAGGTGCTTTTTTCTCAGGAGGCAACTGGACTTTCTGGTTTTTCTTTGAAGACGTTTTGCTTCTCATCCTAGAAGCTTCTTCAGCTCTGGCTGGATGTTGGGAATGGAAGGATTTCTATTCCTTGTAGACGGCTGGTCATTTGCATCCCTTTAGAGCAGGGGTGTCAAACCCAATTTCATTGAGGGCCTCATCAGGATTGTGTTTGATCTCGGAGGGCTGGAGGTGTGGTGGGCAGGAGATGGGACTTGTGTCGGGGCACCTGTGGTGGCCAAGTCCTCATGCAGGACTTCCCTGAGACCCTCCCTCACTTTCATTATAATCTACCTACCTTCCTTCCTTCCTTCCTTCCTTCCTTCCTTCCTTCCTTCCTTCCTTCCTTCCTTCCTCCACACCTCATTTTCACTGGCATGGGCCTGCGGGGCCCCCCCCCCCCCCCCCCGAGCTCCATTTTTGCTGGCAGAGGCACCACGGGCCAATCCTTCGCTGATTCCAGATTGGCCCCACAGGCCAATTCTAAGCATCCGGCAGGCTGGATCCATCCTGTGGGCATTTGAGTTTGACACCCCTGTTTTAGAGAGACGTTGAGGCCACTTGGAGGCGTGTCTATGTCCTCAGGGTCACCTGAGTGGTGCAAATGGGTGTGGAGCCTTCTGACTTGATGGTGGGGAATGGAAGGATTGATACTCCTTGCAGACAGCTGGTCATTTGCACCCTTTTTAGAGGGTCGTTGAGGCCACTTGGAGGTTTCTCTGTGTCCTCAGGGTCACCTGAGTGGTGCAAATGGGTGTGGAGCCTTCTGACTGGATGGTGGGGAATGGAAGGATTGATATTCCTTGCAGACAGCTGGTCATTTGCATCCTTTTTAGAGAGACGTTGAGGCCACCTAGAGGTTTATCTGTGTCCTCAGGGCCACCTGAGTGGGGCTAATAGGTGTGGAGCCTTCTGACCGGATGGTGGGGAATGGAGGGATTGATACTCCTTGCAGGCAGCTGGTCATTTGCACCCTTTTAGAGGGACGT
>NW_020769583.1:54034-74059 GCF_900518735.1 Pseudonaja textilis
ATAGCAACAGAAATTTGGGGCTCAATTGTGGCTGCAAGTCAAGGACTTACCTTTATTGCGGCTCATATTTTAGCGCTCAAACAGCAGGGAGCTCTGTAAAACCAGTCTATATTCCGTTTCTGTTCCATATTTACATCATGTCAAGGTTATTTCCTCGTCTCAACTTTAAAAATTGGCACTGGGCTCGTCCTGCCTCCTGCCAAAAGCATTATCCCAAATCGCTTTAACAAAACAACCGACATTATTGAAAGTCTAGCCTTTTAAACTAGAGAGAAAAACATCGGTCGGCCGGGCGAAGAGGAAGGATCTGGAGAATTACTGTCCGGTCTGAAAAATTTATTTTGGATAAGGACAAGTGCGAAATGAAGACGGCTTTCACCTTAAGCTCTGGGCAAAGCTTCTGGATAAACGATTAGCAGGAGAAGATTTGTGTGAGAGACCCGCAATAACTCATGAGATTAAAGGTTTGGGGTTTTTTTTTTTTTTTGTCTTATGATGGGAAAAACACAGCCTCTCTAGATTAACAGCACGATTTATTCAGGCCACCGTGTGGATTGCTTCATTTTAGCTTCGCGTTGACATTAACCGAGTCTCACAATTTCTTCAACCAATCATCTTTGAAATGAGCCTGGCTTTATATTCTGAGGAAAGGCACCACGGATGATGGACACCTTCTCTATTAAACTTATTTGGAATCCTTGGAGGGTGGTCATTTGGGGACCCCTTCTGTGCTTGGGTGACCGATGCCTCAATCTTCATATAGCATAGGTATTTGTTGGTTAGAATAAAAAGTGACTTATGACCGTTTTTCCACGCTTAACAGATAACAGAGAATCAAGAGTTGGAAGGGACCTTGTAGGTCATGTAGTCCAACCCTCCCGTCCAGGCGGGAGACCCTACACCATTTCTAACAGATGCTAGTCTAGTCTCTTCTTGAAAACCTCCAGGGATGAAACTCCCACAACTTCTGTTCCATGGGTTGATGGTTCTCACTGTCAGAAAATTTCTCCTTGTTTCCAGGTTGAATCTCTCCTTGTTCAGTTTCCATCCATTATTCCTTGTCTGGCCTTCAAGTGCTTTGGAGAATAGCTTGACCCCTTCCTCCTCTCTGTGGCAGCCCCTCAAATATTGGAAGACCGCTATCCTGTCTCCCCTGGTCCTTCTCTTCCCTAGACTAGCCAGGCCCAGTTCTTGCAACTGGTCATCGTAAGTTTTAGTCTCCAGTCCCCTCATCATCCTGGTTGCTCTTCTTATGACCGTTGTGGCATTCCCTAGAGCAGTAATCTGTACTTATACAGATTACAGATAATCAGAGTTGGAAGGGTCCTTATAGGTCATCTAGTCCATCCCCCCGCCCAAGCGGGAGACCCTACACCATTTCTGACAAATGGCAGTCCAGTCTCTTCTTGAAAGTCTCAAGTGATGAAGCTCCCACCACTTCCGAAGGCAACTTCTGTTCCATGGGTTGATTGTTCTCCCTGTCAGAAAGTTTCTCCTTATTTCCAGGTTGAATCTCCTGGAAATAGTATTATGTGAAGGGATATTCTGAGATTATTTTGCATTGGGTGGAGGGGCAGGTTCTATGGCTATTCTCCTTTTTCCCCCTCCATTTTTTACAAGCACACATCTTTTACAACTAAAGCATTCTCTCTGTTGTCCAATCCTGCAGGAGATGTCTTGGTATGCTGCTCCAAGCATGCGATGTTTAGAAATGATAAACCACACGAACTCAATTTTTATGATAGCAATGGCGGCCCGTTGAAAAGAAACACAAGCGAACTCTAAGCCATGTTTTACAAATTGCAAGGGCTAGATTTGCACAACACGCCACGCAAAATCTAAAACACACTTTAGCTAAGGAGCGCTATTTAAACCCAGCCTTGGCCTGTAAATTAGCCCTCTATGGTTTAAGCTAAATCATTATAGACTTTAAAAAAAAAAAAAAGAGGTCATAACCAACTACTCAGTACAGCATCTGCTAACTATTTCAGACAGCTGCTGTAACTTAAATAGCATTTGGAGTTCTTGGGGGGAAAAGAAATAGCACACTGAAGCAAAAAGCAACCGAACCAAGTGGCCCAGCAAAACTGAATTCTGCACAACCAGGCAGATCCTAACTGGATATAGGATCAGGAAGAGATCAGTAACAAAAGAGAACTTTAATCTGCAGCTTTGGTTCTTACATAATTTGTCGCACAGTCAGCCAAAAGTTTAGACTGGATTTGGCATTTTGATCCCCTACCCGAGTCCTTTCCAAGGATGTTTGATGGAGTTTTAGATTAGATTAGACTAGATTAGATTAGATTAGATTCACAGAGTTGGAAGGGACCTTGTAGGTCATCTAGTCCAACCCCCCGCCCAAGCGGGAGACCCTACACCATTTCTGACAAATGGCAGTCCAGTCTCTTCTTGAAAGCCTCCAAGTTTGTGCAAGATTTGGCTGACAAAAGTTAAAGCTACACTTATTACAATTCTTCATTAAATTTCTATGCTGCCCCATCTCCCCAATATGGCAACTTGCAAATTATAAAAAAGAAAAATAGAAAAACGATTGATAAAGTCCCTACAAGGTAAAGGAAACATTGATTTTTTTAAAGCATAATCCACCAAAGGGATGAGTAACTAAAAGGTGCCTTAGTTTTTACAACCTTTCTTGCCAGGGTCATTAAGCGAATCGTTGCAGCTGTTGGTGACAATGGTTGTTAAGTGAATCTGGCTTGCCCCATTGTCAGTTGGGAAACCATTTCTGGACTTTGTCCAGAAGAAAAAAAAATGAAACTTTGATTTTGGGTTTTACGGATTAGATAGATTTGTTGTCACAGAAATGCCTAGTTTATATTATTATGGAAAAGTAAAAAGTTAAGGTTAAATTCTTTTTCTCCCTTTTCCCTTCCCTCTTTTCCCTACTATTTACTTTTGTATTTTCTTTGTATGCTACACTATAAATAAATTTTAAAAACTGTTTGAAAGACCTTTGCTTGTGGGAAGGTTGCAAAAAGAGACACTAGCACACCGCAACCATCGTAAATAAAATTCAAACCATTGGCCACTTGCCAGTCATTTGACTTTTGATCACGTAACTATAGGGAAGGCTGCAAGGGTTGTAAATGTGGGAGAAGGGCCCGAAGTCACTTCGTTCGGCGCCCTTGTAACTTCCCACTGTCGCTAACCAAGCGGTCATAAGCCAAGGAGACTCCAGAAGGAGCAGCCAGCCTTTCTTTTGAGCAGACATACCACCGGAGTCAGATAAATTCGTCTCATGGCAAACATTCTGGTTTTTCCTGCCCAACTGGGCTCCCCTGGTGCAGATTAACCCCGAAGGAGGGAGAGAGAGCAGAGAAGGTTAAACAAACCAGCAGCGATCGCAGCCAGCCCAAAGGAACTTGCTGTCAAAGCTTCTTTAGAGAAGCAAAGGAAAAAAAACAAAAACGAAGAACCAGCTGGCATAACCATCATATTGAGATGCTCTGGCTAGACCAGGCAGCCTCCGGTCTCAAGGGGCAAATATTCTGCGCTTGGCTATTCAAAGGCAGGATTGGAACACACCCATTTCCGATCCCCGAGAGGGATGATTTGCTGGCGGCTGGCTCAGCCGCCTTGCATTTGTCAACCTGGTCACGGTGGAGAGACGAAGAAAGAAACGATAGAGACCATGAAAAAGGTCACCAGAGGCGTGCAAGGAACCACAGTGGGGAGGTGGCTGCGGAGGTTTATCCAGGTCAGGTGTACGGCTAAATGTCTGTGCAGGTTTTCTGTCATCCAGGTGGTGGTTGTCCCAAAGGTGCTTTTTGAAGAGGTAACTGGACTTTCTTGGAAGACATTTTGCTTCTCATCCAAAAAGCTTCTTCGGTTCACTTGGGAAAAACTGAAGAAGTGTTATAAAAAAAATAAAAGGTGTTGAGACTCTGGAAAGGGCGCAAGGAAGAGCATCAAAGAGGATCAAGGGGACTGTGGGCTGAAACATATAAAGAACGGTTGCTGGAATTGGGAACATCTAGTTTGATGAAAAGGAGGACCAGGGGAGACATGAAAGCAGCCTTCCGATATCTGAGGGGCTGCCCCAAAGAAGAGGCAGTCAAGCTATTCTCCAAAGCCCCAAAGGCAGGACGAGAAGCAACGGGCGGAAACTCTCCAAGGAGAGGAGCAACTTAGAACTAAGGAGGAATTTCCTCACAGTTAGAACAATTAATCGGTTAATTGAATTAACCAATTAATCAAATTAATAATTAAGTTAACAACTGCAGCAAGAAAGGTCGAAAAAATGTTGCAAACCTCCCTTAACTGTCTTGTTTAGCAATGGAGATTTTGGGGATCGTAAGCCGAGGACTATTCACAGTAAATTTGTTCGTGGAATGAAGACCCCAGTTTGAAAATGGAAGAGAGAGAGAGGCGAAAAGCTTAGGAGTTGAACGGAAAGCAGCGCTGTATGCCTTCAACCTGATTGGTTATGCAGGTGGTCCTCGACTTACCACCACAATGGAGCCCAACACTTCCGTTGTTGAGATATTTGTTAAGTGATTTTTTTCCTCGCTCCCCATTTTACGACCTTTCTTGCCACAGTTGGTAAGTGAACCACCGCAACCGTTAAGTTAATCACACAATTGTTAAATGAATGTGGGTTCCCCCACGGACTGCTCGTCAGAAGGTCGCAAAAGGGGATGTGACCCCGGGACACTGTGACCGACGCAAATACGAATCAGTTGCCAAACGTCTTGAGTTTCAATCATACAACCTCGGGGATGCCACAAACGGTGAAAAATGCCCATAAGTCCTTTTTTTTTTTTTTCATGGCCGTGGTAACTTTGAACATGCACGAAATGAGCCGTTTTTAAGTCGAGGTATTCGAGGTGTAGTAACCCTCCATTTTGACGGATTGAGAAAGCAGGCAGACATTTTTACCGTAAACTCTCGGAGCATTTTACTCAGACTCAAAATGGGGCTGGCTGTAGCTGCAGGGACCTCTCTGCTCTAGCCTGTTACGTGATGCTTAAGCTATAACGCACTTTAACTGCTCGCTTCCTCTCTTAATGTCATGTGGGTGCCTCAGTTTTGTTAAGCCTGATTTATTAGGTTCTACGAGCGCAGCCGCCACCTGTCCTTTGAACCTGTTCCTTCCTGATGAGATTTACAGCCGTTCCGAAAGGAGCAGATCTTGTCAAGAAACCGACTTCCCTGCAGCTGGATTTGGATGGGTGGCTGGAACGCTCGGTGTGTGCTGGACCTTTGAACCCGTGAACTGAAGACTGGGCAAAATAATAATAATAATAATAATAATAATAATAATAATAATAATAATAATAATAATAATGGAGGAAAGTTTTAAAGGGATCCAGTTTTCTATCCACCCCACCCCGCCTTTTTCTAAGCTTTGAAGTAGGCCAGTGGAGATTGATGGCTCCAACAGCTGGGTTTGTAGAAAGACAACCCATAATAGACATTTACTGATGGGGTCGTGTCCCGTCCCCCCCGGTCCACCCACCGCCGTCCCCCCCGCTTTCCAGGCGCTTGGGATCTTCCTGTTAAATCCCAAATTGGTTTCAATTTCTCCCCTAAAGGAAGTCGTGCCATTGTTCAGCCTTCCTCAAGTAAATATTTTGGAGTTTCTAATTTTCACAAGAGGCCTGTGGCCAGTCTAGAGAAAAGAAGGACTAGCGGGGACATGATAGCGGTCTTCCAGTATTGGAGCGGTTGTCCCCCCACACCCAAAAAAGAAGGGGTCAACTTATTTTCCAAAGCATCTGAAGGCAGGACAAGAAACAATGGGTGGAAACCGATCAAGGAAAAAAGCAACCTGGAAATCAGGAGAAATTGCCTGATAGAACGCTTAACCTATGGAACAGCTGGCCACCAGATTGGACTGCCATTTGTCTGACATGGCCTAGGTCTTCTGCTTGAGCCAGGAGTTGGACTAGAAGACCTCCAAGGTCCCTTCCGGCTCTATTCTGATGGACTTTTGCTGGAGCGTGAGCGGTCTCAGTTTTCCTCTGCATCAAGACCTTGGTTGGAGAGAGCAGAACAAAGATTTGAGAGCTAATTTCTGTCATTCCCCTGTCAGAACGGTGAACAGTTGCTAATCAATTGGTCGTATGTGGAGGACTACCTTTAGATATGATCTCCTAAGCCAGGCATGTAATTTAGCGCCAGATTCCAAACAGGAGAAAAAGAATGGTTGATTCATTTCTTCCCCCGTGCGCTCCTTTTCCAGAGCTTGCAAAGGGCTAGTGTCATAAAATTAAAATGCAGGTAGTCCTTGACTTTAAGAACAGTTCCTGTCAAAATCAGAACGCCATACTTCCTCATCTGGAATAAATGGTGTGATTGGTTAGCAAACAGAACTAAAAAGTATGACAAGAAACCTAACCCTAAGAAGCCTTAAGAAAGTAAAATGTAAATTTGTAAATTAGATAAGAATATAGGAATAACCATTATAGCGAAAGTTATTAATTAATATTGGATAAATCTAAATACAATGTGTTAAGATGTTCAAGATAAGAACTTGTATAGATGTCAAGAATGTTGCTGAAACTATGATGTTTTATGTTGAAACAATAGAAATTTAATAAAAACATTTAAAAAAAAGTCGGAACGGCACTGAAAAAAAATGACTTGTGACGGCTTTTCACACTTAACGACTGTTGCAGCGTCCCTGGGTCACACAATCCCCTTTTGAGACCTTACAACAAGCAAAATCCATGGGGAAGCCAGATTCACTTAACAACCATGTGACTCACTTAACAAAGGCGGCGAGACAAGTGGTAAAAGGGGGCCAAACTCACTTAACAAACTTCTCACCAAATTCTGGGCTCTTGTGGTTGTTTAAGTCGAGGACTGTCTGAATCAAGCCCTTCCAGGGGTGGTAGCGACGCATGATAAATTTTGGGCACTTTGTAGGTGTACTTTAAAGTCGTTTGAAGTACTTTTAAAGCAGCCACCTTAATTATTAAGACCGATGGAATCGGCAGCCTTAATTTACCTGTTTAAATTATCTGATCTTTAACACCACCCACTCACCATCCGTGAAGACTCCAGGCAGCCTGCAGAGAATTGGAAACCATTTTAAAAGCTTCTGGGAGGAATAAATTAGATGCCTCCCACCATTGCTGGCACTTAAGTGGGACCACACATAAACTTGACTCAGAGCCTTGTTCCTTCCCGAACTGCAAGTAGGATCGTGGCCACGGGGCCGACACACCTTCTGGGTGCCCCAACAAGGCCTTGTTGAATCGGCGGAGCTCAGATTGCGCTACGCATCCTGTTAGATGTTATTAGATGGATGGAAACCATGGGGATGAGGCATCCCTGCAAATGTTAGTTGCGAAGTCGTGTCCAACCCATCGCGACTCCGTGGACAACGTTCCTCCAGGCCTTCCTGTCCTCTACCATCTTCTGGAGTCCATTTAAGCTCAGGGACTCCCCCCAGCCCGCTCCTTCTCTGACAGAGATGACAGCTGCTCTTCAAAAATTTAAATTTAAATTGCGTCGATTTAAAGCAAGCCTTTTTTACTAGGGATTTAAACCGTGATTTAAACCATGATTTAAATCAACTTGTTTTAAATCAAATCCATCCTCATGATGATGATGATGATATCCATTAAGTCGTATCTGACTCGTGGCCATTCTCTGGGCCAGATCCCTCCAAGACCGTCCAACTAGGGAATAACCTTGGTGTCCTAAGGTGTAAAACGGATTCTTCCTTTTCTTTCAAACAACTCCTAAGCCAACCCAGCACTTTTGGTGTGCTTTCTCTTTCTGTTTTTTGATTATTATTTTTGTGTGTGTGTGTGTGTGTGTGTGTGTAATATCCTTCTTGCATCAACGATATGTAACTAAACGGGGGAAATCCCTTTTCTGCCCTCAGGTATCCTTTGCGGCGAGGAAGTTCGTTCACGTTTCTGACTCCTGGATCCCAGTGGGACTTTAGTTTGGTAAGTCAAAGTAAATTGATACTCTCCTTCATTCGTTTTCCTTGCCCATCCGTACCACGTTTGTGCCCCAAATGGTTCCCCAGAGTGGTGTCGACAGGATCCAGGCTTGGGATATATTCAGCTCTGCTTGGTTATAGACTGATGTTGGAAGAAAATATCCTTCTGGGTTCAGTTCCAAGTGGGGGACAAGACCCTGGAAGCATGGAGGCTGTTTGGAAAGATGCTTTAATGGTGGACAGCAGGCTTGGAGCTCCAAAGTGAAAAAGACAATCACATGCTTCAAGGTGAAAAAAAAGAAAAAGAGGGGGCCAAGATGCTGAGAGACCCTTAGTTATATACTCTCTATTAGGCCCCCATCTTAGTGTTTTCTGTACCTGGGCAAGAAATGTATCCCATTGGCTGTCAGACTCCCAGGGGCGGGGGAGGTCTTAGCTAACTTTGTAGGTTTTCGTCTGGACCACACGGCTTCATCTTAAGTGTTGGCTGATAACAATCTTCCCAGGCCAGGTGGTGAGATGGGCGGAGGCCTTTGTTATGTAGAATACTCTGGCCTTGGCCTTAGTGGCCCATTAGCAAGGGGAGGGGGAGGGGGGTGGGCTGAGTTTCTGCCTCTGAGGTGAGTTTCTGCTTCTGAGTTTCTACTTTTCTTTTTAGGGGAAATATTCTGCCTTTTTCATATTTCCCAGGATATTTCAATTTCCTAGGAGAGGGGCGGGTGCTAACTTCCCCCACCGAATAGAAAAATGGAAGACACCCCCCCCCACACACACACACTTTTGGGCCACCGTCTCCCCAGTTGTTCTTCTCAGTCTCCGCTGAAATAGGCGGCTGCTCGATTGCTCCTCTGCTTTCTTTAACAAACGGAGGGACGGTGCCAGGTTCAGATATCTTGGATAAATACCCACCGACAGTCCTACAGGCACGAGAGGCTACAGTTGGCCTTCGTGCTTCCTTAGAGAGAAAGAGAGAGAGAGAGAGAGAGAGAGAGAGAGAGAGAGAGCCTCGGAACAGCTGCAGGCGAGGGAAGTGTCTCATGCCCGTCAAGCACCGGTTTTCCTTGAGGATTTCTACTGAAAGACGAAGGGGAAGGTAGTGGGGGCACCTGATAGGCAGCCTGCCCGACCCCCCCCAAAAAAGTGAGCTCTGCCTTATTCAGAAGCAGCGGATCTCCGTGACAGTTCCCTGCATTCAAGGCTTGTCCAAGGAGCGGTTCATTTTGGTGGGAGTGCCATTTTGGAGGAGCAAAACTCAGACATTTTGAAAAGCGATCCGATGGCTAAGAGCAGGGGTGGGCAACTATGGCCCTTTTATGAATTATGGACTTCAACTCCCAGAATTCCTGAGCAAGCCGTGCTAGCTCAGGAATTTGGGGAGTTGAAGTCCACAAGTCATAAAGGGGCCATAGTTGCCCACCTCTGGCTAAGAGGCTTCCAATGAGCCCTGCTATTGCCCTATATTTACATCGTCAAAACAATTCAAAGCATCAGCCTGTCCAGTGAACTTCAGGATAGTCAGCTAGCCACTAATTTCGGAGGAGCCTTGGGATTTCCCGTCTGCTGTTTTTTCAACTGAGGTTTCAGCCGTAGTGTGCAACATTTGCACACTTTCTCCTTCATTTAGTGGCACCTGAAATTCAATACCAGCTGGTGATCTGTCGGCCAGGCAGCCTGCTTCCTCTAGAAGCGTTGCCAGGAGTTTTATATTATCTGCTGGGTTGGGCTGGTTTTAAAGCCAGTTACAGTCACCAATAGTACAGATTAACCTCCCTTGCCTCGTATTTTCCATTTATACCGAAGAGTGGTAAAAAAGACATCCAGTCAAACAACGGATAAGTCCTCTGCCACGCTCTCTCCCCCTCGGGTTTCCGAAATCCAACCTAAGGGAAAGGGCAAACGGGCTGGTCAATCCATGGGGACTATTCCTTGTTCAGGGGGAGGCAGCAGACAAAATTAGGGCCAAGGGCCAGAGCAACTAAGAAATCCAAGGCAGATGAGAAGGCTGAGCGTAGGCTTTACAACACTTTGGTAAGACAGGTGGGAAAGAACACCAAAGAGCAGAGGAAGTTGACCCAACTTAGTCCTCCTATGGAGAGTAATAGAGTCCAGGGGGATCAAACAGGTCATCCAGTTGGTCCCCGGGGGAAGGCTTAGTAGCAGAGACCCTGGGACAGTCGGTTAGAAACGTCCAAGCTGCAGAAATGCCAGGTTGTTCTCATTGGGGTGTCTCTACTCCAATGGTGCCTGTTGTCCCATCCACACCTGTCCCGACGTGTCAGCAGGGAGGGGTAGGTGGCGTGGCGCACAAAGTAGTCTCCGACTCGCTCCGCCAGCCAACTTTAGGGGCTCGGTTAATGCCCATGGAGGTACAACAGTGGTTGACCGAGGTAATTAGAAAGGGACTGGCGGGAGGAACTCAACAAGGTATCCCGCCAGCTCAGTTAGGGGCTACCCCAGTCACATATGTGCTCACGGGAGTTAACAGTGGTTCTTGCTCCCGTATCAGAAGACAAAGAAGAGGACCTCGGCCGTATGAGTGAGATTACCACCAAAAGCGTTATCATCTTTGGTGGACCTCTCCGGCCCTGGACAAGAACTCATTTTGCCAAAGTTTTGTCCAAATCCATCTCGCCCGAGAGAGAGACTCTGGCACAGGTCAGACGTAAGGCGAGCCCTTCACATATACCTGAAGAGAACGGCTACTTTTCGAAAGACGGTGGCTAGGTTTATATCCTTTCTTCAGAATTCCTTGGGTCAGAAAGTATATTCTTCTTCCATGGGCAGGTGGATTAGAACCACCATTGCCATAGCTTACGCAGAACAAGGTTTACCGGGTCCAACACAGCTCACGGCTCACTCCACCCGTAGCGCCGCCACAACCGCGACTTGGACCACGGAGGCTTCGGTGGAAGAAATATGTCGAGAAATTCGCCTTTCATTAGGCACCATCGTCTTGACTCTTTAGCTTCTGCTGATGGGGCTTTGGGACGCAGAAGGTATTACAGAAAGTTCTGCTGGAAACTCACAGTAGCAGCCAGAAACTTTCCCCGTAGGACGTTTGCTTTGGTATGTCCCATACCTGGATCCTCTCGACACCGCTCTGGAGAAGGAGCGTGGGTCTTACCTGAGACGCACCTTCTCAGGTGGTGGAGACAGGATCCTTTTTCTCTGGCCTCTCTGGTCTTGGGTGTGTGGGACAGTATAAACTACGGCCTGTGCCTAATGATGGAACGGCAAAAGCAACTGCAATGGACCTTGACTTCATTAAGAACTGGGGACGAATCTCTACCCGCTGTTTAAAAAAAAAAAGGAAATTAAATTGAGGATGAGAATAGACTTGCTCAGTTAACTGGAAACCTCGTCAGGCCAGGCAGCTTCTGCTCATCACATGCATTTCTAAATAGAGAAATTCCTGTTTGGTATCTGTATATATAAAGGAATTCATAATTCTTGTAATTAGTCTGTTTCTGTACCCTTTAAGATCTTTTCTTGGGAACTGTTCTGTTTACTCTTAATCTCAGCCTGGATTTCATTCTACCACTAGGGCGTATGGTAAAAGGAGCTATTTTAAGCTCATTTCAGTAGAAAAGGTGAGTAGAATGTCCAGTTATCTTTGGCTGTAGAAAAAAAAACTCTCCCCCAAACAGTCTTTAAGTGGAAGAAATTCAGTCCGAAAACAAAGTACATATAAACTGTAAATAAAAATCCACACAAACCACTAGCTGCAGCAATTAACTGGACAGGGCAGGAGAAGGAATTGCAGACTTCAGAGGCCAACAAAACACACACACAGTTGGGAAGACGCCAGATAAGCCTCAACAATAAAAGGTAACTCACGATTTGCTTCCAACAAGTTGCTGCGCATCACCTCCCGGTTTAAACACGGTTCCCAGCTGCAGCTAATGAAGGGAATCAGGACCCTTCCCTCCCCCGTAAGCCACGCAACTCACGTTGCTCCCTTCTCCGTTCCTCCCTGCGTGCCCTAGGATGAAGAGGGGGTTGGGCCTGGGTCTTCCTCTGAATTCCCTCTGCCTTGCTCTAACCTCTCCCTCGCTCTGCCCAGCCGGACTTTGGCCTTCACCAGTTTCTTCCACAGCCACCGGAGCCACACTCCCGCTCCCTATCAGCTGCTCAGCCTCCCCCTCAGAATCAGATTCTGACAGGGACATGACAAGTGGACCTGATCTTTCACACCTGACACTGCCAGCCAGTTGGGAGCGAGAGCAATATTTGACTTCCTACCAACTTCCCCAATGACTTTCCGGCCAGCAAAGTCATTGGGGAAGCTGGTAGGAAGTCAAAAGCCAGTTGAGAGTAAAAGCAACTTTTGACTTCCTACCAACTTCCCCAATGACTTTGCTGGCCGGAAGCTAACAAGGAGCATCAGCCATCACTCCTCCATGCTTGACTCGCGGAACTGCCTGCCACTTGGATGGTGAGGGGGAGGCAGCCTAGAGGGAGCCGTGGATTGCAAGGAAAACCATACTCCCGCTCCCCATCCCGGGGTGCCTCCGAGAGCCCCTCCCCCTAGGCCTTGACCCCCAGACACAATACGACACATGCGAATGCTCCGCCTGTCTTATCCCCACTACAGCAGTCCTGGACTTAACAACCATTCCTTTAGTGACTGTTCGACGTTAATGACGGCACTCAAAAAAGAGACTTAGGACCATTTTTCAGACTTAACGACCGTTGCAGCATCCCCCGCGGTGACTTGATCAAAATTCGGATGCTCGTATTTATGACGCTTGCAACGTCCCGGGGAGCCACGATCCCCTTTTGCGACCTTCTGCCCCATGGGGAAGCCAGATTTACTTCCCAACCACGTGACTAACTTTAACGACCTGCAGCGATTCACTTTAACGTCCAGGAAGGGGGTGAAACGGGGGCCAAACTGACTTAGCCAGTGTCTCGCTCAGCGACAGAAAGTTTGGGCCGAATTGTCGAGGGCCCCCCCTGGATACGTTCCCTTGACTGTTACGCCTCATTGGCCCTCCTGCCTCTGTTTTTGTTGGCGCTGTTGCATTCTGCAACGATTTTAATTGTGATCTCCAGATTCATCGCAAACCACCCAGAAGCTGCCCGAGTGGGTGGGCCAGGAAAGCGTCTATTCATTAATAAGGCCTGCGATTTCAAAGGGCCTTTTTTTTTTTAAAAAAAAGAGGAATGACAGATATATTGTCAGAAATAATAATGGCCCTTGAAGTTAAAATAAAATAAAATAAGCAACAACTCTGAACTTCTGCCAAAGACATTTCCATGTGTTTTTTTAGAAGATACTAGCTTGTCTCATCCTTGTGGAGAGCCATTTTAGAGAGAGAGAGAGAGAGAGAGAGAGAGAGAAAGAAAGAAAGAAAGAAAGAAAGAAAGAAAGAAAGAAAGAAAGAAAGAATCTGTATTTCCTTCCCCACCCCTTCCCGATAATAAAGTTAGTGCTTTTTGTCACTTTTACTGAGTCCTCAGTAACCAACAGCGGTTTTCACCCCACACCCCAAGTTTCTCACAGACTGTATTCCAAATTAAATACATTTTTCCAGGCAAGCGGATCTTGGGAGAATTGGACTGATGGGCCTCTTGTTCCTTCGCCTGTCGATGGTTTTCTCATTTTCTGCCTCCGATTTAGCCGAGGAGAGCCAGCTGGCTTCGCCGTCTGGGTTTTGGTTGTTTGTAGGAACCTCAGCCGTGCCGAAAAGAATTAAAGAGTCCTGTCGAGGCAAGCCCCATGAAACAAGTCTAGCCGGTCTTACAGAACAAACTTTTGAACTTCCTTTCAAGTCTGGAATTGGAACAGGGTAGTAGAGCTCGTTGTAATCGGAGAGGAAAAACTGAATGGCGGGGACTTTATATAATGCAGTGTATAGTCGCCTACGGTGGAAAAATAGCTAGAAGACTAAATATATATATACATATTTTAAAATGTTTAAGAGGCCCATCTCTCTCTCTCCCTCTCTCTCTCTCTCTCTCTCTCTCCCTCCCTCCCTCCCTCCCTCCCTATCTCTCATCTTCCACTTGTCCATTTTTTCCTCAACTTACGACCATAATGGAGCCCGCAATAATAGAATAGATTTAGAATAGAATAGAATAGGGAATATAATAACATAGAATAGATTTAGAATAGAGTAGATTTAGAATTGAATAGAATAGAATTAGAATAAAATAGAGCAGAATATAGAATATAAAATAGAATAGAACAGAATATAGAATAGAATATAGAATAGAATAGAACAGAACAGAATATAGAATATAAAATAGAATAGAACAGAATAGAATAGAACAGAATAGAATATAGAACAGAATATAGAATAGGAATAGAATAGAATAGGAAAAAGACAAGAATAGAATAGAAAGTAGGTTTAGAATAGAATAGGTATAAAACAATAGAATATGAATAAAACAACAGTAAAGTAGAGTAGAATAAAATAGAATAGAATGTGGAATGGAGAATAGAATGGAATGGAATAGAATGAGAATAGAAATAAAACGAATAGAATAGAATATTGAGAATAGAATAGAAGAGAAAATGAATGGAGTGGAGTGGAGAGTGGAGTAGAGTAGAATAGAATAGAATAGAATAGAATAGAATAGAATAGAATAGAATAGAATAGAATAGAATTTTTTTATTGGCCAAGTGTGATTGGACACGCAAGGAATTTGTCTTTGGTGCATAATCTCTCAGTGTACATAAAGAAAAAAATAAATAAAATACATTAATCAAGAATCCTAAGGTACAACACTTAGTGATAGTCATAGGTAAGCAATCACGCTGCTAAGTGAGAAATTTGTTAAGTGAATTTGGGCCCCTGTTACGAGTTTTGTCTCCACGCTCATTAAGTGAATCACTGCAGTTATTAAGTGAGTCACATGGTTGTTAAGGCTTCTCCGTGGACTTTGACAAAAGATCGCCAAATGGGGTCGCCTGACCCCCGGGGACCCTGCAAATGTGAATCAGCCACCAAGCATCTGAATGTAGATCACGTCACTGTGGGGATGCTGCAATGGTCGTAAGTGTGAAAAACGGTCCTAAGTCACTTTTTCCAGTGCCGTTGTAACTTCAAACAGCCATTAGGTGAACTGTTGTAGTCAAGGACTACCTGTATTTTTTCTCTCTGTGCTTTCCTTGCTTCTTCTTCCTGACAAAGAGGAGAGGACGGGAGAGATTCTGAATAGCAGAGTTGGAAGGGGACCTTGGAGGTCTTCTAGTCCAACCCCCTTACTGGAGCAGAAGACTTTCAAAGGACAAAATGTCTGTCCTTTTTTTCTTTTCTTAAAAACCTCTGAAAAGAAGAAAAAAAAGAATAATTTCTTCTTTTATCCCAGGGTATGGCAATAAATTATGATCACTTCCCTTAAGAATAATTTCTTTAACCACAGGATCAAAGCGGGGTAGCCAACATCATACAGTTGCATTACTTTTTTTAAAAAAATACTCAGCCCAGCCTACCTCACAGGGTGGTTGTTACGTGGAAAATGGAGGAGGAGAAGTTGCGTTAGATACGTTCCCCGCTTTGAGTTATTCGTAAAAAACAATAAAGGTGGGAAGCAAATAAATAAATAAGAAGTCTTTGTATAATACGAACTTTATCCAGGAAGGGAGGACAGAAAATTATATCCTTCTGGACAATGGAAACTTGCTCTCCGGGAGAGCAAGAAGCAATAAGATGAAAAGATAATTATAAGTTTTGTTGCTGTGCAAGAACTAACAGCAAGAGAGGGTTACAGTCCCGCCTCCACAATCGCTCACGGGGGAAAAAAAAAATCTTTTTTTTTTCTTTTATAATATTAATAAACATAATTATGAGTTCAGGAGCCCCAGCAAAGGTATCTTATTGCATGAAGTACGTTTTTCAAGTAATTCCAGGTGTCAGGGTTATATTAACATAGGCCTCTTGCCTTTCGTTTTCTTCCTTCCTTCTTTTTCTCCATAAACCCTTTCCATCACTTATATACAAGTAAAAGGAGGTTTTGAAACCTATCATTTCCATGTCAAGTCAGAATGACATTCATGGCCAAGATGACAGGAATCCCGCTGCTTTATAACCATCTTTTTTTTTTTTTTAAAGAGTTTTGAGGTGGTTTTTTTCATTTTACAACAAAATGGTACACTTAGCCAATCAGATCCTGTCCGTAGATTCCAAAGCGTCTTGTATAATGGCTGTTTTTTTTCTTCTTCTTCTTCTTCTCTTTTTGCAGAAAAGGAAGCGGAGGGAGAAAGACGACGACGCAGTCAGTATTTGTAGCTTCGATCTGAAGGTAATTAAAACGTTTTTAGCCTGAATGTCCGGCCCGTTAAAAAGGCAGCCTCCGTTGAACCCGACTGGGAAGAAATTCACGGGCTTGTTTGTTCATCTTGCTCACCAGACAAGACAAAAGCCGGAATTCTTTCCATCTATCTTCACAATCTCGAGTTGACATCTAATGGCAAACTGAACTAGAATAAGTAGAACGGAGCTGGAAGGGACCTTGGAGTCCAGCCCCCTCTGCCCAAGCAGGAGACTGTATTTCATCCTGGATAAATGGCTGCCCAATCTCTTCTTAGAAACCTCCAGTGATGGAACACCCGCAATTTCTGGTGGCAAGCTGTTCCGCTGGTTAATTGTCCTCCCTGTCAGGACCTTCCTTCTTAATTCCAGGTTGCTTCTTTCCTTAGTTAGTTTTCAACCATTGTTTCTTGTCCTGCCTTCTTCTTTTTTTTTGGGGGGGGGGAATAGGTTGAAACACACCCACCCCCCTTTTTTTTCCTTTGAGGCAGCCCCTCAAATACTGGGATATTGCTATCATGTCACCCCAAGGCTCAGGAATTCTGGGAGTTGAAGTCCGCAAGTCATATAAGGGCCCACAGTTGCCCACCTGTGGTCTAGAGATAAACTCAAAGCTTTCTAGAGTTTAGACCTTGTCTTACGACCATGAGTGAGCCCAGCATTTCCATGGCTAAGCAGGACATTTTGGGGGGAGCTTTGCTCCCTTTTACGACCACTTTCTCGCCGCAGCGGTTAAGAATAGTTGAAAGGCGAAGAGCACCTGTGCCCTGCCATGCAGGCTTCACGATGAAATCCTCCCAGATATGGCATAAATATAGAAGCCAGGTTAGGCTGCCATCCACCTTTTTGTCTGAAGTGTTTTTGTAAGATTAATGTGAGGATATTTGTATGTATGTGTGCAGTTTTCTTGGCCAGGTTTTTCAGGAGTGATTTGCCATTGCTTCTGTTCCTGGGCTGAGAGAAAGCGACTGGCTCAGGTGTTTTTGTGCCCAAGGCAGAATTAAGTTTCTAACTCAGGTTTCTAGCCTTGATGCCTTCACCACCCCAAACTAGCTCTCTTTAGGGCAGTTCTTTACTTAGGACCACTCCATTTGAAGTTATAGCAGCGCTGGAAAATGTGACTTACAACCAGGTCCTCGCCCTTACAACGGTCACAACATCCCCACGGTCACGGGATCGTGATTCCAGGGCCCCCGGCGACCGACATGCGTGTAACAACACTGGTAGCCTCCTTACGTTCTCACCATTTGCAACCTTCCCAGCTGGGGTCTGACAAGCGAAGCAAAACAGAAAAAGGTCACAAAATCAGGCACAATCATTTGGCGCCTCACTTAATGACCATATCACTTAGCGACGGAGGTTCCAGTTCTAATTTTGGTCCCAAGTCAAAAGACCCACCTATACAACCCTTTAATAGGGGATTCCGAATTTGTATTTATAGGGAAAGAATGGCACACACACCACAGTTTTCCTCAGCAGCCCTTGTGTGAAAAAAGCAAAAACAAAAGATGTTGAGATTCTGGAACAGGGCTCCCCAAACTTGGCCACTTTAAGACTTGTGGGCTGGAGAATTCTGGGAGTTGAAGTCCCCAAATCTTAAAGTTGCCAAGTTTGGAGACCTCTGCTCTGGAAAGCGGACAGAGAAGAGCAACGAAAAGAGGATTAGCGGAGGCTAAAACGTACGAAGAACAGTTGCAGGAGTTGGGTACGTCTACTCGAATGAAAAGAAAGACTAGGGTGACAACGATGGCGGTCTTCCAATATTTGAGGGGCTGCCCCAAAGAAGAGGGAGGGGTCAAGCTATTCTTCAAAGTAGGGCAAGACACAGGATCGAAACTCACCAAGGAGGGAAGCGACGTGGAATTAAGGAGACATTTGCTAACGGTGACATCCATCCACCAGTGGAACAGCTTGCCACTAGAAGTTGTGGGCGTTCGTTCCATTACCGGAAGTTTTTAAGAAGAGATTGGACAACCATTTGTCTGGAATAGTATAGGGTCTCCTGCCTGAGCGGGGGGTTGGACTAGAAGACCTCCAAGGCCCCTTCCAACTCTATTCTTCTGTTACCTGTGCACAGCCCTCATCTTTTCCCTGCACGTAAGGCTGCATATCCTTGGCAATATTCGAAAAAGTAAATATTGTGAGATTTGAATCCACTGAGCCCCTTGGTACTTAGGAGGGATTTAGGTCAGGGACAGCCTTCTATCTGGTTTTGGAAAATATGGGGTACTTCAATTGTGTGTGTGTGTGTTTTTAATATTATATTGCTTCTACTCCTTTCAAGATTTTGTAAGAAAATAAACCTTGAAAAGGAGACACAGTTCTTCTGGGAAATTATATGACGAAAACCTAAAAGTTTTTGTTGTTGTTGTTTTAGAGCACCGTCTCTTTCTTAGAAAGTCAGTTCTCCATTATTATCGAATCATCTGGCCACTGATGATTTCATCTAAGCGTTCAGAAAAATTTCGTTTCCTGAGAAGGGGTTTCTGCTTTCCTGGTCTTAGATTTTTGGTTAGCTGGCTTCAGATCACGGGAAGTAAATCTCAGAAATGAATGAATGAATGAATGAATGAATGAATTCTTTATTGGCCAAGTGTGACATAATTCCTTGGACACACAAGGAATTTGTCTTGGTGCAAATGCTCTCAGAGAAGATACATTTGTCAAGAGTCATAAGGTACAACACTTAATAATAGTCATAGGGTACAATAAGCAATTAAATCCTACTAGGAAACAGTCAATATAAATCGTAAGGATACAAGCAACAGAGTTACAGTCCTATAGTCACAAGTGGGAGGGGATGGGTGATAAGGAGTGATGAGAAGATGAATAGTAATAGTAGTGCAGACTTTGTAATAGTTGAACAGTGTTGAGGGACTTATTTGTTTAGCAGAGTGATGGCATTTGGGGAAAACCTGTCCTTGCGTCTAGTTGTTCTGGGGTGCAGGGCTCTATAGCATCGTTTTGAGGGTAGGAGTGGAAACAGTTTGTGTCCAGGATGTGAGGGATCTGTAAATATTTTCACAGCCCTCTTTTGGACTCGTGCAGGATACAGGTCCTCCATGGAAGGCAGGCTGGTAGCCATTGTTTCTTCTGCAGTCCTAATTACTCTCTGGAGTCTGTGTCTGTCCTGTTGGGTTGCAGAACCAAACTAGACAGTGATAGAGGTGCAGATGACAGACCCAATAGTTCCTCTGTAGAACTGGATCAGAAGCTTCTTAGGCAGTTCGAGCTTCCTGAGTTGGCGCAGAAAGAACCTTCTTCGTTGGGCTTTTCTGATGACGTTTTTGATGTTAGGGTTTGAGGTTTGAAAACAAGCATAACTGCGTTTCTTTCCTGGAATTGCATGTATTTCACTGTCATCTTTACTCTCTTTTGTAGACTAAATGAGGGGTCCTTGGTGCTCTCAGAGCTGTGGGTGGTTTTCTGCCACACATTTCAATACCCAAATTAGGCAACATCATCAGTTCTGATCTCCCAGTTGACTAGCACTCCTGAGGTTATGTAATTTGTTTGGGTGATAAAATGCCTGCGAGAAAATCATTTAAGCTCGGAGAGCACTAAGGGCCCCATACAATCATCCTCCTCCGCCCCCACCCACCCCCTTAGCACTGATGATGTTAACTAGTTGGGTCATGAAGTGCTTGCAGGAAAACAAGTGAGCTCAGACGGTGCCAAGGACTCCCAAGCAGTTGTCCTCCCCCCTCTGCCCACTCCCTGCAAACCCCCTCTCTCCTAGCACTGAGGGTGTAAAACATCTGCCAGGAAACCAAGGTCATGGAGCACCAAAAACCCCACAGTTCTCCTCCTCCTCCTCCTCCTCCTCCTCCTCCTCCTCCTCCTCCT
>NW_020769583.1:102967-115448 GCF_900518735.1 Pseudonaja textilis
GAAGGAAGAAAGGAAAGAGGGAGAGAAAACGAAAAGGAGGAAGGAAGGAAGAATAGAGAAGGAAGAAGAGGGAGAGAAGGAAGGAGGGAGAGGAGGAAGAAAGGAAAGAGGAAGAGAAAACGAAAGGAAGAGAGAGAAGGAAGAGACAGGAGAAAGGAAAAGAGAGAGAGGAGGAAGGAAGGAAAGGGAGTGACAAGGAAGGGGAGGAGAGAGAGAAGGAAAGGAAGAATAGAGAATAAGGGAGAGAAGGAAGGAAGGGGAGGAAAGAAGGAAGAGAGGGAGGGAGAGCGGGGAGAGAAGGAAGCAAAGATATAGAGGGAGACGGGAACGTGGGATGGATGGATGGAAGGAAGGGGAGAGGAGGAAAGAAGGAGGGAGGGAATAGGGAAGGGAGGCAGAAAGCCCACCCTCCCCCATCAACTGTGGATGCTGGCATCCCATCCCCCCTTCTGGGCTCTGGAGGAGAGAAATTTGGGAGGTTTCTAGAAGTCCACAAGCTGTGCATAAGCTGTGAAGAAAAATCAAACAACACACACACACACACACACACACACACCCTGTGGTGTTTCACCCAGTCTGCTCCACCGAGATTTTGCTTCGTACCCCCTGATTGAAGAACCTGTCATTGGCCACCTTCCCGCCCCATCCTCCTGTCGTAAACTATGGTTTGCAAACTGCCTGGGCACGATGCTTGTAACCGGTGTGTGTGTGTGTGTGTGTGTGAGGAACCCAACTGAAGAAAGCTTTGGCTTGTTTTTGAGCTCCCTCTTATCTGACGCCACCCGTCTTGTGGCGAAGTCAAACAAAGATAGCGTGCAGTAACGCAACCCACGCCCACGGGGAGCAGCACAAAAGCACACAATATTCCTTACCGCTGCCGAGATATCCGTGCAGGGAAGGATTACAGGGAGTCTCGATGTACAGCCGTTCATTTAGCGACCGTTCAAAGTCAGCACGACCCAGAAAAAAGTGACTCGGTGACCGTTGTTGTTTTTTTTTTCACACTTACAACCGGTGGCCGCAACCTCATGGTCACCATTCAGACAGTCAGCAACCGACTCACATTTACGACAGCCGGAGTCTCCGGGGATCTCGGGGGGGTCCCCTTCTGCGACCTTCCGACAAGTCAATGGGGGGGGGGGGGGGGAAGCCAGCTTCCCTTAACAGCTGCAGCGGTTCGCTTAACGACGGTGGCAAGGAAAGTCGTGAAAAGGGGGCGAAACTCAACTTCACAAAGTTCTCGATAAATATCAGGGGGTCAATTGTGGTTGTACGCCGAGGACTAGCGGTACAGAAGGAGAACCAAGGTCAGGCCTGTATCCCCAACCAGGTTTGTTTGGGCCAGGATCGTTGCCTTTAGCCCGGCCTGCCTCTCGGGGCTGTTGTTCTCGAAACCATCTTGGGAGGCAGGGACCGGGGCGCTCTCGTGTCCTTGCCACCTCGGTGCAAGCGGAAACTCAAAGGTTACTCACAGATTAGCAAGGTTTTGTAATCGAAACGGGGAAAGGAGTTGGAGTCTGGGACCAGGAAATATAATCAAAAGGAGAACCAGATCGAAAGGGGGGTGAGAAAAATAAAATAACCCAGATTAGATTCTCAAGGGCACCGCGAGAGAAAACACTTTCCCTGGAGTAAAGCTTCCTCCTCCGATATGATATAACGGGCGGTTTGAGTTTCTTTCTTTTGCTTGGCCGTTGGATTCTCGTCCGTTTTTTCTAAGGTTCGGCTTTCTTCTTGTGCCACTTGCCTTCCGTCCTTCCATCTTATCTTTATTTTTTATTTTTTTGCGCCTTTGGGAACTCGAAGGGAGCCCTCGATTTAACGTCGAGAGTCGAGCCCTAAACGTTGGGTGGCTAAGCGAGGCGGCGGGCCGAGTCACGTTTTTGCCCCGTTTTGGCCGCCCTTCTTTCGCACCGCCGTTTGCTCAGCGAATCGCCGCGTTGCGAACCGCCGTAAGGGCATGCCGGCGTCCGAAGCGTGATCGCGTGACCGCAAGGGAAGTCTGCAAGGATCATGTGCGTGTGTGTGAGACGAGGTCACAAGTCCCTTTTTTCAGCGCCGTTGTAACTTCGGTCCCTAAATGAACGGTTGTAAGTCGAGGATGACCCATATTCCTTCATTTTTTTTACGCAGGGCATTATTTCCCTACAGGGGGAAACGTATTTTCTGCTGTTTTTCCCATCTCCTTCCAAGTGCCTTCGACGATTTCCTGCAACCTGTTTTGTTTGCCACATACCTAGAAGTATTGCGGTGTGTGGATGTTATCAATTCTCCAATATTTGCCTAAAGGCAGCGTAGTTTGAAAACTTACACGCGTCACGAAGCTTCAGGAAGAAGTTGGAAACCTGTAGCCTGAAATAATCCTCCTCCTTCCTCCTCGCTCCTGTGGACGTTGTTATTTTGGTTAACAGACCAAGAAGCGTTGCTTCTTGTTTGCTTCTAAGGCCATTGCTTAAAAATATGCAGAGAGAGAGAGAGAGAGAGAGGGATGACTGGTTTAAAATGAGAAAGAGAGAGAAGGAGAGGGAGAGAGAGATGAATGGATAGAGATAGAAACACAGATGGAGTGTGTATGTGTCACAGGGGGCGAGAAAGGGAGGTGAGTGGATGGATAGCGATAGAAGCATGGATACATGAATGGGTGGCTGTGTGTATAACAGAATAACAGAGTTGGAAGGGACTTTGGAGGTCTTCTAGTCCAACCCCTTGCCCAATGAGAAGACCTTATACCATTCCGGACAGATGGCTGTCCAGTCTCTTTTTTAAAACCTTCAGTGATGCCTCACCCATAATTAAGGGAGATAAAGTCTTTCCACTGATTAATGGTCTCTTGGGTATGTGTTTGTATATAGGAAGGAAGGAAAGGAGGGAGGGAGAGACGGAAGGAGGAGAGAGAGAAAGAAGGAGAGGAGGGGTAAGGAAGGGGGAGACGGAGAAGGGAGGGAGGGAAGGAAGGAGAGAGGGAGGAAGCAGGGCGAGAGGAGGAGGGAAGGAAGAAGAAAGGGAGAGAAAGAAGGAAGGGAAGAGGAAGAAGGAAGGAAGGAGAAGGGAAGGGAGGCAGGCAGGAGAGAAGGAGGGAAGGAAGTCAGGAGAGAAGGAGAGGGAGAAGGAGAAGGGAGGAAGAGAGGAAAAAGAAAGAGAGAAAGAGGAAGGAAGGAATATATAAATTTCTTTTAAAGGGCCCCCTGTGCTTTGGGTCAGGGTGCCTTGAAGAAACGGCCAACGGTATTTGATGTTGCACTCTCCTCCCCCCCACCCACCCCCCAGCACTCTTAAATCCTGAGTAAACCAGTGGTACAACGTGTTCTCTCCTTTTATCTCTTTGCAGGAGCCTAGTAATAAACGTGTCCGATCTCTGGCCCGTGTCACTTCCTTGGCAAACCTGATTTCGCCTGTACGAAATGGTGCAGTGCGTCGCTTCGGGCAGACCATACAGGTAGGTGGGCCCAGGAACGGGGAGAAGACGAGTGGGTGGTTGAAGGATCTTCTGGATCCAGACAGGACTTTTGGGTGCCCATCTCCCCCGTGCCGGGACGTTTCCCCGTTAAGGGAAGCTTCCTAAATCCCTCATGGCATCTTTTTGAAGAGGGGAGGAAGAACCAAAGCCAAGTTGAGGATGTGGGTTTGTTTATTGGCTTCGAAGCCGCCCGTTCCGACTTGAGCAGCTTGCACTTAAAAATAGAAGAACAATGCCCATTTTTTTTTCTTTTTTTTTAAAAAAATCCTCAATGTGTTGGAACAAAATGCACCACAAACAACCGCCCAGAGCATCGCAGGCTGCCCTCCCCTGCACCAAAACCTGGTAGAGCGGCCAAGTTTTTTTGGGGAAAAAAAAAATGTTCCGGAATATCGTCGGTCTGTTTTGGAAGATTAGGTTTTCAGGAGCATCGGAGAAGCAAACGGGGATTTCCGCCTTCCTATAAACACCGCTGGTTTCGAATTCTTTGGGCCACCGTTCCGTGCAGAACTGGAGGGGGAAAATAAAACTCCAGTATTTGCAAGGAGTAGATGAGAGTCACGGAACGTCGGTTCCCCTCCGGCTGCATCCCTTTTGTAGGTTTAACCCAGTGGTGGTTTTTCCAATTCTGCTCCCACCGATTCCGTGGGCTTTGTGCGCGCGCAGAGGGTTTTTTGCTACTGATCTCCTCCTGCAATCCTGCACCCTCCCTGTCTCTTCCACGCCTGAAGGGTGGCTATTCGCTTTGCTGTGCGAAGCAGCTGAGCTTCAAAACCAGGAAATAAAGATCAGAATAGAGCTAGGGCCGGTGGGGAGGCCCAGCAGCTGATCGTCAGAGCTACCAGTTCAGTCAAACTGGGCCGAACCGGTAGAATAACCACCACTGGCCTAAAGGCATCAAAAGTCCAGGCCAACCTCACGTTGGGCCAGGCCCAGAGGGAGAAATGTGGGCGCATTTGGTTGCTACCTGCGTGGAGACTGGAAAACCACCTGTGACATATTGTCACAGGGATTGCAACTTGGTTGTCCACCACAGGGATGTATCTTCAGCAGAACCTTTTAACAGATAATCAGAGTTGGAAGGGAGCCTGTAGGTCATCTAGTCCAACCCCCTGCCCAGGCAGGAGGCTCTGCACCATTTCTGACAGATGCCAGTCCAGTCTCTTCTTGAAAGCCTCCAGGGATGAAGCTCCCACAACTTCCAAAGGCAACTTCTCTTCCATGGGTTGATGGTTCTCACTGTCAGAAAGTTTCTTCTGATTTTGTGTAAGGTGTCCAACCTGCTTTCTCTAGAATAGTGGTCTCTAAACGTGGCCACTTTCAGGCTTGTGGACTTCAACTCCCAGAGTTCCTGGCTGGGGAATTCTGGGAGTTGAAGTCCCACGAGTCTTAAATGTGGCCCATTTTGGAGAGGCCTGCCCTAGAGGCAATCACTACCGAGCATTGCTAGGACGTTATTGCTGATACAGGTGGCCTTCAACTTACAACACCCGTTTAGCGACCATTCAAACTTAACAACGGTGCTGAAAAAAGGGACTGAGGACCAATTTTCACCCAACTGTGGCAGCACCCTGATACTCAAGTGATCAAAGTTCACACAACCCGGCTCACACTTATGACGGCTGCAGTGTCCCTGGTGGTCACACGATCCCCTTTTGCGACCTTCGGACAGGCGAAATCCACTGGGAAATCCTGGTTTAGGCTCAGTTTTCTGTTTTGTTATTTCTTCTAGCCACAATTGAATTACATTCCAATATTTTTTGATTTCTGGGCAGGTCCACCACATATGAAAATACGTACCTTTTTTCCTTTTTACACTTCCAACAGCTTGGGCTTAGATTGAACATTTTTGCTAGTCTAGCAGGAGGAAGATGCCATAAAATGTACCATCAGAGGTTGTTGTTATAAAAAAAAAAATTGACTGTGCAGAGATGGACAGGCTAACAATGAAATTAAGAGACAAAGAAGAGTCGATATATTATTATAATGTCTGGGATGCCTGGTATGAATGGTTTAAGAATAAAAAGAAATCAAAATGACAATTAGGTAAAGAATAAGAAACTATATGAATACTTATATCTATATTCATAGCTATATTTATTTATATATTTCGCTGAAATTGTATAATGAAAGAAATGTGTACATAGAAAGATGATAAGGAAATGTAAAAGATGTCTTGATGTCGATATAATAATGTATAAAATTTTATTTTATGCTTTTACATTTTGAAAACTAAATAAAATTTTATAATAATAAAAAAAAATCCACGGGGAAGTCAGATTCACTTAGCAAGCGGGCTTCACTCATTTAACAACTGCAGAAGATTCACTTAGCAAATGTGTTAAGAAAAGTGGGCAAAATTCACTTAACACATTTCTCACTTAACAGCATAAATGTTGGGCTCAATGGGGAGCTTAAGTTGAGGACTACCTTTATGTATCTTTTAGGGGAGGAGGTGTCCATCCTAACTTTCTCTAAAGTGACCCGTAGTGAGTCCCACACAGACACTGTTCCTGAACCGGGATCCAATTGACTACACCTAGGATGGATTACGTTTGGTTCGAGAAACTGTGCCGTTGTTTTCAAAGCAATCTGAAAATGGGGCAGGGCTGAGGTTTCCCCCTGTCCTGTCCCATCTATCTTTACCTGCCCAGGTGGGGATTGTTCGGACAGGAACCGAAACCGCCCCTGCAGGTAGCACAGAACGCAAAAGGTTGACAATAAAATGGAATTTCTCACGCCCATCGATGCTAACGGACCATTTTTTTTCCGCCCTCCTTACCTCATCTCTTCCCTCCAGTCGTTCTCCCTTCGCGGCGACACCAAATCCCCAGCGAGTGGTCAGAAGCCCTGTGGCCGGTTAACGGCCCCCACCCCTCCCAAAAGAAGGAACAGTGTCCTCTGGTCCGAGACGTTGGATGTCACAATGAAGGAGACGTTGAGCGCCAAGGAAATCAAACGCCAAGAGGTGAGGCTGGGCTCTTGAGCCACAGGTACTCCTGGGTTCACGGACGACACGTTTAGGATGCTGTCCGAAAAACGAACAAGAAGCATTTTTATTGGAGGGCAAGAAGGCGGCTTAAGGAGTGGAGCTCCGGTCAGTAAGTGGTAGTATTTCTGCATATCCTTCCACCACCGCCCCCAAGGCATGGCATCCTGTGTCTTGACTGAGATGTTCTCATCTGCAGAGGATGGTAATTTCGTGCTGCTAAGTAATTCAGAGAGCCAGTTTGGTCTAGTGTGAAGGAATCGGGTTAGAAACCAGGCGAGGGTGAGTTCTAGTTCTGCCTTAGTAGGCATGGAAGCCAATTGGGTGACTTTGGACCAATCAGCAGGAGGTGGGGAGTTCTCGTTCTGCCTTGGGCGTGAAAGCCAACTGGGTGATTTGGGCTAATCATCAGGTGACGGTGAGTTCTAGTTCCTCCTTTGGCATGAAAAGCAACTGGGTGACTTTGAGCCAATGACCAGGACATAGTGAGTTCTAGTTCTGCCTTGGGTATGAAAGCTAACTGGGTGATTTAGGCTAATCATCAGGTGACGGTGAGTTCTAGTTCTGCCTTAGGCATGAAAAGCAACTGGGTGACTTTGAGCCACTGACCAGGTGACGGTGAGTTCTAGTTCCGCCTTTGGCATGAAAAGCAACTGGGTGACTTTGAGCCACTGACCAGGAGATAGTGAGTTCTAGTTCTGCCTTGGGTGTGAAAGCCAACTGGGTGATTTGGACTAATCAGGTGACAGTGAGTTCTAGTTCTGCCTTGGGTATGAAAGCCAACTGGGTGATTTGGGCGAATCACCAGGTGACGGTCAGTTCTAGTCCTGCCTTAGGCATGAAAAGCAACTGGGTGACTTTGAGCCAATGACCAGGAGACGGTGAGTTCTAGTTCTGCCTTAGGCATGAAAAGCAACTGGGTGACTGAGCCAATGACCAGGAGATAGTGAGTTCTAGTTCTGCCTTGGGTGATTTGGGCTAATCATCAGGTGACAGTGAGTTCTAGTTCTGCCTTTGGCATGGAAGCCAATTGGGTGACTTTGGGCGAATCACCAGGAGACGGTGAGTTCTAGTCCCGTCTTACTCATAAAAGCCTACCTCTAATATTTGAGGGACTGCCCCAAAGAAGAGTGGGGAGTTCAGCCTATTTCTCCGATAGGCAGAATAAGAGTCCGGGAACGGAATCAAGGAAAGAAATATAAAAATAAGAAGACATTTTAATTGACAGAACAATCAATCCAGGGAACCCCTTGCCTCCCAAAGTTGTGGGCGCTCCACCCCTGGAGGTTTTCAAGAAGAGACTGGACAAGCTATTGGTCCGAAACGGTTTCGGGGGGTCTCCTGCCTGAGCAAAGGGGTTGGACTAGAAGACCTCCGAGGTCCTTTCCAACTCCACGATTCTGTTTCTACACCCAGAAAGTAACCCCATTTGTGGCTCTCGGGGCTTGACAGAAAGCAGCTTCGCAGTCTTAACAAAGAACTGAAAAGAAACGTAGCGGTTTGTGAATTCTTCCAAAGGTGGCGGCGGCGGCGGCGGCGGCGCTTGTTATAATTCGGCCTTCCGTTTTCCTTCCGCTTGCAGGCGATCTACGAACTCTCTCGGGGAGAGCAGGACTTGATTGAGGACCTGAAGCTTGCCAGAAAGGTAGGGGTCTTTCTCCCTGCTCTGTTGACTTGGACCGATAACCTTGCAGGTGACTCACTTCCGTCAGAGATTCCCAAGCAGCCGATTAAACCTGTTTTTTTTTTCCTCCCACAACTCGGCCTTCCTCCTCCTCCCCCTCCTCCTCTTCCTCTTCCAAATAGCAGCGAGAGAGGCTGTTGACTCTACAGCGAGTCCTCGACTTGGGACCGCAAGGGGGAGCAGAATTCCCCCTGCTAAGTAGAGCGATGAATTGATTCACAGCCGATTTTATCTTTTCTTTTCTTTGCTGCAGTCAATTAAGCGAATCTGATTTTACGATATATATTTTTTTCGCTGCTTTTTTTTGGTTGTTGTGAAACCAATCCTGGTAGTTGTTGAGTAAATCACGCTGTCATTAAACGAATCTGGCTCTTCCCCCCCCCCCTCACCTCCCCACCCCCCCAGTTAACTCTGTTTGTCACTAGTCCTGTATGGTGGTCACATAAGCCCCGGGGTTCCGGCAACCGTCGTAAGTCCACCCATCTTGAAGCTGGCACGGTTGAGAGACACCTCTCTATTATTTCCATCGGAAGTTTCCCAGCTGGAGATCCAAGCGTTCCCCTTTATTAGAATTAGAATAAAGAATTAGCATTCTTTGTTGGCCAAGGGTGGTTGGACACACAAGGAATTTGTCTTGGTGCAAATGCTCTCAGCGGACATAAAAGGAAAGAGACATCCGTCAAGAGTCAAGAATCATCAGGTCCAACACTTAATAATAGTCATAGGGTACAATAAGCAATCAAATCATACCAGGAGACAATATAAATCATAAGGATACAAGCCACAAAGTTACAGTCCTACAGTCACAAGTGGGAGGGGATGGGTGATAAGGAGGGATGAGAAGATTAATAGTAATAGTAGTGCAGATTTTGTAAATAGTTGGACAGCGTTGAGGGAATTATTTGTTTAGCAGAGGGATGGCGTTCGGGAAAAAACTGTCCTTGTGTCTAGTTCTTCTGGTGTGCAATGCTCTATAGTGTCGTTTTTAGGGTGGGAGTTGAAGCAGTTTATGTCCAGGATGTGAGGGGTCTGTAGATATTTTCACAGCCCTCTTTTTGACTCCTGCAGGATACAGGTCCTCCATGGAAGGCAGGTTGGCAGTAATTGTTTTTCCTGCGGTCCTAATTATCCTCTGGAGTCTGTGTCTGTCCTGTTGGGTTGCAGAGCCAAACCAGACAGTGATAGAGGTGCAGATGACAGACTCGATAGTTCCTCTGTAGAACTGGATCAGCAACTCCTTGGGCAGTTTGAGTTTCCTGAGTTGGCTCAAAAAAAAAAAAAACATTCTTTCTTGTGCTTTTTTTAAAATCCAACTTTCAGCTAAGAAGGTAATCCTCCCTCCCTCCTTCTCTCTCTCTCTCTCTCTCTCTCTCTCTTTCTCTCTCTCTCTCCCCAGGCTTACCATGACCCCATGCTGAAGCTGTCCATCATGTCCGAAGAGGAATTGAGCCACATCTTTGGGGACCTGGATTCCTACATCCCCTTGCATGAAGGTAAATCACTTCCCCGCAAACTCAGGATTCCTTCCAAAGTCCCGAATAGCTCGAGGCCAGACCCACCCAGGATGACTCAGAAAGAGGAACGTGGACCCAGGAACATGTATCACTGCACAAACAGTTTCTTGCTCAATTGAAAATGTTCCTATCAAAAAAAGCAGAAACAACCTTAGACTAGTCATGGATAAAATTAACTCCAAGAGTTCGGTGGGTTGTGCACCTGGCAACCGACCATCAATGGTGGCTCCTCCAGCTGTTTTTTTATTATTATTATTTATTATCATTGATCGTTGTTATCTTTTTTAAACACCCCCAGTTCCCCTTTCCTTTCATTGGTATGATCGTGTTTCTTTGCTGGAGATAAATTCCTTGTGTTTGGCCAAATAAAATTATTCACATTCAATTTTATCTTCCAAGATATGGATGGTTGAAGGAGATTGAGCAGAATAGAATAAGAATAAGAATAGAAAATAGAATAGAATAGAGAAAAGAGTAGAATAGAGAATAGAATTGAATAGAGGATAGAATAGAATACAATAGAGAATGTAGAATAGAATAAGAATAGAATAGAGTAGTGTAGAGTAGAATAGAGAATAGAATAGAATCGAGAATAAAATAGAGAAAATAGAATAGAATAGAATAGAATAGAATAGAATAGAATAGAATAGAATAGAATAGAAAATATGAAATGGAATGGAATAGGAGAGGGAAGAGAAGAGAAGAGAGAATAAGGAATGGAATGGAACAGAACGAAGTAGAATAGAATAGAATAGAATTCTTTATAGGCCAAGTGTGATTGGACCCACAAGGATTTTGTCTTGGTGCAAATGTTTTATTTATTTATTTATTTTTACATTTACTTGTGTATTTTAATGTTTCAAATTTCAATAAAGGTTTAAAATTAAAAATAAAATAAAATGTAAAAAGTTCCATTTCTCTTGAGAGGGCTTGACTGAATCTCTCCACGCGTGTGCCTTTTTGCCAATTCTCCTTTTTCGCCTTTCCCTTACAGACTTCTTGGAAAAACTGGGGCAGGTGACCCGGCCGGATGGGTCGGTGGAACAAATCGGACCCATTCTTGTGGAATGGGTGAGTGAATCCTTTCCTCCCGCCAGTCATTATTTTATTCACAGTTTTATTCGGTTTCCAGATCTCTCTGGCCTTTCTGCTCGGTTTAGTTATTTATTTATGGAGAAGATTTACCTGCCACCCACTCACTCTCAGTGACTGCAGGCAGCTTGCAAACAAGAAATATATAATAATAATAAAAAGAATTTTAAAAACAATAATCCACCTCCCTCCACTCCGGTTGGCTTACAGATTGTGACTTTGTCCCCCGTCCCGCTGATCCGTTAAGATCCCAGAACCGATAGTCTGAATCTTGCCGAACTAAAGCCACTACTTGCATCCTTAAACACAATACTCCGAGAATTAGGGAAGAGCCATCTTTAAATCTCTTCCTCCCAAACTATCTGAACCGGGTGCGTCCAACCTTTCGGCTCGCCTGGACAGCATTGCGTGAAGAGGGATTGTCCTGGGCCGCATATAGAACACATAATCCCGCTAATGTGCTGTACGGTATATCTAGATATAAAGAGGGTTAAAAGTTGACGGCCTTGTGGGGGGCTGCATTACTACTAGCCGTCCGATCTAAAGTTTGCCATCTCTTGGTCCTCTGGAACACAGCCCTTCCCTCCTGGGAATCCAGACTGCAATCCACACCACCTAACGCGTCTTCCAGCTGGGTCTCCCTTTCATGGCCCTTTTTTTTCCTGTGGGGACCCGATCCCTGTTGGTAAAAAAAAAAAGAATGCAGAATAGTTAGAACCCTGAGCTCACTTTCTTCATTAAGAGCCCCTTCCTCTTCCTCTGCTCTTTTCTTCCTTTCTCTCCTCCTTTTTCCTCCCTCCTCCCATCCTCCTCCTCATGCCCCTCCACTTCTCCTCCTTCCTCTTCTTCCTCTCTTCCTCCTCCTTTCTCTTCTTTCTCTTCCTCCCTCTCTTCCTCCTCTCTCCCTTCCTTTTCCTCTTCTTCCTCTCCTTTCTCTTCCTCCTCCTCTGTCCTGCTTCTCCCCCTCCTCCTTTCTCTTTTTCTTCTCCTCTCTCCTCCCTTCCTCCTTCCCATCCTCCTCCTCCTGCCCTGTCTCCTCCTTCCTCCTCTTCTGTTTTTTTTTCTGCTCCTCTTGCTCCTTTCTCTTCTTTCTCCTTCTCCCTCCTGCCCCCATTCCTCCTCCCATCCTCTTCCTCCTCCTCCTCCACCTAAATTTGGGCAGGGGCTTGGCTTCACGTGCGAGGCCCCAGGTAGAGAAAGAGCCAGGGTCCCTCCCTCTGCAGCCAAGGCCGCTCCTTCTAACCAGCAGGGCCTTCTCTCCTTCCCCAGC
The DNA here is from genome assembly GCF_900518735.1 of Pseudonaja textilis. Next base: position 114,974 of record NW_020769583.1, read on the forward strand.
TCCCCGGGCTGAACGCCTACAAGGCCTATTGCAGCAACCAGCTGGCAGCCAAAGCCCTCCTGGACCAGAAGAAGCAGGACGCCCGTGTCCAGGACTTCCTGCAGCGTTGCCTGGAGTCTCCTTTCAGCCGCAAGCTGGACCTCTGGAGCTTCCTGGACATTCCTCGCAGTCGCCTGGTCAAGTACCCCCTCCTCCTGAAGGAGATCCTCCGGCACACGGCCAACGATCACCCCGACGTCCAGAGTCTGGAAGAAGCGGTAAGGGGCTCGGCTCGGCTCCCTCTGGGTGTCAGGTAGAGGGGGGGAAATGGGGTCCTGGGTGCTCTTCTCAGACTGGTGGGTTCCTTGCAGGCGTTTCATGACCCAATGAGGAAACGTCATCAGTGCTAGAAGGGAGTGGGGTGGAAGGAAGGAAGGAAGGAAGGAAAAAGGGAGGGAGGAGAAAGAGGGAGGAGGAAGGAAGGAAGGAGAGAGAG
>NW_020769583.1:130306-145464 GCF_900518735.1 Pseudonaja textilis
CTTCTTCTTCTTCTTCTTCTTCTTCTTCTTCTTCTTCTTCTTCTTCTCCTCCTCCTCCTCCTCCTCCTCCTCCTGCTTCTTCTCCTCCTCCTCCTTTTTCTTCTTCCTCTTCTTCTTCTCCTCCTCCTTCTCCTCCTCTTTCTTCTTCCTCTTCTCCTCCTCCTCCTTTTTCTTCTCCTCCTCCTCCTCCTCCTCCTCCTCCTCCTCCTCCTCCTCTTTGCATCCATGTTCTCCCTGCCTGAGCAGCTCAGGAGTTTTGAAGCATTGTTAGAGAAGTCAGCAGTTTGGAGGTTCGAATCCCTAGCGTCGCATCCCGGAGTGAGCTCCCGTTACTCGTCCCAGCTTCTGCCAACCTAGCAGTTCGAAAACATGTAAAAAAAATGCAAGTAGAAAAATAGAGACCCCTTTGGTGGGAAAGTAACAGCGTTCCTCCATTTGCCTTCTTTGGCGTCGAGTCCTGCTGGCCACATGACCACAGAGATGTCTCCGGACAACGCCGGCTCTCTGGCTTTGGAACGGAGGTGAGCACCGCCCCCCTAAAGCCAGAAATAACTAGCACATATCTACAAGGGGAACCTCTACTTTTATCTCTTTTTAAAAAAAATAATAAGCCGTGGAAATGTGCAAATCAGAACTTTTGATGCTCTGTTTCCCCAAAGTCCCCCATTTTTAAACCTGTCTCAAATCCACAATGAGAGATGGAAGGAAGTCTACGGTTGGGTTGAGGTCATTTGGCTCCCGGCCACGAGTTGGGTGGATGTGATTTTTACTCTCTTTTGCTGCTACCCCAGACCTTTTCCTTCCTCGGGGACCCACTGCAATCATTTTGGGGGGTGTAAGGGAAACTTTTCTGGGGGGAGGGGGAGAGAAATGTCATATTTTTCTCCCTCAGCCTGTGAGCGGTTCCAGGACATGATTTAATACATCTGGAGGGAATTAAATGGAAGGCAGGGGTCTGCCTGAAGCTTTCCATGTCGGAAAAATAAAACCCCAGTTTTTTTCCCTTTCTCTCTCTTTTTTTTTTTTCCTCCTTTTTTTAATGGCTGGCACGCTCACGTTTTGGAAAAGAAGTGAGCGTGGCCTTCATTAAAACGGAGAGCGAAGGTCAGGAATTTCCAAAGAAAAGTAAAACAACGGCGTGGAACATTATCTCCACTGGCAAGCATACTTTCCCTGTTTTTATTATGTCCAACCATTTTTGTCTGGAGGGGAGAACTTGCCCATTGTGTGGAAAATTCCTCAAAAAACAGAAGCTTGGTCCGTCCTCGACTTATGACCACAAAGGACCCCAATGTTTCTGTTGCTGAGACAATAGTCACTTGAATTTCCCTCCCTTGGAAAAACCTTTCTTGCCCCGGTTATTAAGTGAAGCACCACGGTTGTCAAGTCAGTCACATGGCTGGGACGCTGCGACCGTCGTAAATACGAGTCAGTTGCCCGTTTGATCACATGAGCGCGTGGATGCGACGACAGTCGTGAGTGTGAAATTGCAAAAATATTCTGGGTGTTGAAGCTAGTTCATGCTATGCTTTATATTTATAGAACTAAATTTGACACGGCTATAGTGTGATACAGTGTGATGTAGTGTGGGACCTGGTGGCTCAGTGGCTAAGACGCCGCGCTTGTCGATCAGAAAGGTCGGCAGTTCGGCGGTTTGAATCCCTAAGCGCCATGTCACGGAGTGAGCTCCCGTTACTTGTCCCAGCTTCTGCCAACTTAGCAGTTCTGTAAAGTGGACTGTAGACCGTAATAGGCCATAAAGTGGGTGTGCGGGGTCTCTAACAATGCTTCAAGCTCTAAGCGCATAGCGCTTATAAGCTCCATCTTGAATAATGGGAAGTGGGCTTCCTATACTCTTCTCCACTGTCCTCACCACTTTCCATAGGGACTTTTGATCTGAGGCACTGCTGCCACCAAACCAAACAGGGATGTGGTTTTGTTAAAACCAGGGGTGGGATGCTACTGGTTCGGCCCGGTTCTATAGAACCGGTAACTTCGAAGAGCAGCTGACACCAAACCGGTTCACTGCAACGACTTTCTGGTTGTCTGTTTGGTCCACCCGCCTACCCGGGCTCTTGGCTGTCTTTTATTTCCTGCTTTTTCAACCTCAACTGCTTTACGCGGCACAGCAGAGGTTGAAAAAGCAGGAAAGAAGTGGATTTTCAAATGCTGCACACCTGCGCATGGCGCTTGTCAGCTATCCGGGCATCACAGTTGACGATTTTTTTTTGCAAACGCTGTCCATGTGCACGCAAAATGCACTCTCACCGAACCGGTTGTAACACCAGTTAATCCCACCCCTGGTTAAAACGCTCTCCATCGCGCCTCGGTAAAAAGTAGCCAGGACAGTAGGAGAAAGACGTGGTCTCCTCATCCGACGCAGGAAACGCAGGCGCTGGTTTGCACGCTTCACAAAGGACAACATGTAGAGAGACTAGTTCTGATTGTTAGTTATCTGCACCCCCTGATACTTAACACTATCTGGATCATTTCTGTAGCTGCATCTTTGCAAGCAACATTGCTTTTCTGCAAAGGAAAGTGAACGCAAGAGAAAACAGAAGAGGCAAAATTAAGCACAATGGGTTTTTAATTAGAACAGCGCTCGAAGAATTTTAAACATGCCGGTATGCCCATTGCTGACTTGTTCTCTTTTTCCATCTTGCATCCACATGGAAAGCTTCAAACTTCGGCCTCTTTTTGGGGAACTTTTCATTTCTTCAGATCTATTTTTAACCAATTTGCTGCTGCGTGGGAAAGATAATTTTGTTAGGAGAACCACTGACAAAACATAAAGCCCAAACTACGGACACTCTTCCATTTATTATTTGTTTAGTGATCGTTCGAAGTTTCCACATCGCTTAAAAAAGCGATTTAATAACTTTTTTTTCCACACAGCCATTCTAGCATCTTCCAAGGTCATGTGCAGAGGTGGGCTGCTGCTGCAGGTTCGGATGGGTTCACCGGAACCCCTTGTTCCAATTCTGAGCAGTTCGGATAATCGGCAAATCAGACCACCGTCTGGCCCTGCCCCATCTGTTTTTCGGGCCATTTTCAGCTGTTTTTCAGGTGAAAAACAACCTGAAAAAGGCCTGAAAAACAGGCTGTTTTTAGGCTGTTTTTAGGCCAGTTTTCGGGCCATTTTCAGGCAATTTGGGGGTTGTTTTGGGGGCATTTTCAGGCCATTTTCAGGCCATTTTTCAAGACATCTTTCAGGACATTTTTCAGGCCATTTTTGAGCCACTTTCAGGTCATTTCCTGGCCATTTTTGGGCCATTTCCAGGCTGTTTTCAGGCCATTTTTTTCAGGCCATTTTTGAGCCATTTTCAGGTCATTTGGGGGCCATTTTTCAGGCCATTTTCAGGTCATTTCCTGGACATTTTCAGGCCATTTTGGGGGCAGTTTTCAGGCCTTCTGGCTATTTCCAGGTTATTTTCTGGCCATTTTTAAAGTCGTTTTCAGGCCAGCCATTGGTGGGATTAGCCCCAACCAGCTGAATCCTCCCTCTTCCTTTGAGGCGGGTGGCCGAGAACCGGGGCTGGGTGTGATGGGTGACATCACCCATCCAGTCACATGACCAACTGGCCACACATTGCCTACCCAGCCAGAGAACCAGTTGTTCCAAAATTTGCATCCCACCACTGGTCACGTGATCAAAATTCAGACACTTGGCAACTGGCATGTACTTATGACAGCGGCATTGTTTCACGGGCCCCCTTTTGCGACCTTCTGGCAAGCAAAGTCAATAAGGAAGCCGGATTCACTTAACAATCATGTTACTAACTGAGCAACTGCCTTGATTCCCTTAACGACTATGGTGAGAAAAGTTGTTAAATGAGGAAAAGATTCATTTTACAACTGTCTGACTTGGCAGCAGAAATTCTGGGCTAGACTGTGATCATAAATTGAGGATTATTTGTATATCCAAATAATGAAGTGGAATGAAGTGAAAGACCTTGAAAATTTAGCACGGGGTACCTTCCACATAGATTAGTGGACTTCCTTATTCAATCTGTTTTTGGATTATGGATTTCCTGTCTGGCCGCTCACCGAGGGTCAGATTAGGTAATCATACCTCTTCAGCCCTTATTCTTAACAATGGTACACCACAGGGTTGCGTGTTGAGTCCCTTACTCTATACTCTTTATGGACATGACTGCTTTCCCATTCATGCTAGTAATACTATTGCTAAATTTGCAGATGATCCAATAGTGGTGGGACTCACTTCCACGGAGGATGAGTCTGGCTACTGAGATGAGGTGGACCAGTTGCTTTCGTGGTGTGGAGACAACAACTTGGTCCTCAACACCAATAAGACCAAGGAGCTGATAGTGGACTATATAGAAGGAACAGATCAGACCTCCAGCCCTGGCTTCTCAAGGGAGACCGAGGGGAGCAAGTGGCCAGTTTGAAGTTTCTGGGTGTTACCCTAAAAGAGGACCTGACCTGGGGGGCTCACATTGCAGCCCTGGTCAAAAGGGTCCAACAGAGATTATACTACCTGAGACTTCTCAGGGAACAACAACTGAGTGAAAAATTGCTGGTGACCTTCTACCGCTGCACCAGAGAGAGTATCTTAACTTTCTGCACCTGTTTGCCAATTGCACCGGGGCAGATAGGACAGCGCTCCAGAGGGTGAATGTCATTGCCCAGAGGATCATGGGTTGCCCTCTCCCCTCTTTGGAAGAGCTTTATAGCTCCCACTGCCTTAAGAAAGTTCAAAACATCCTCAAAGATCCATCTCATCCTGGGCACCTCCTTTTATTTGAACTATTACCCTCTGGCAGACGGTACAGGAGAATAAAAACAAGGACAAATAGGCTGAAAAACAGCTTCTATCCCAGGGCAGGAGCTCTGTTGAATTCTGCTGTATAGTGTAGTGTTGGTGCGATATCAGGGGTTTTCATTTCAATATGTGGAGTGTGAAGGAGGTGTGCTTGTGTTTATTTTCATGGTCATGGTGTGCATCGAAGATGGTGTTTGATTTCATTGTATGAGGTGCAATGACAGTAAAGTAAACTAATGAACTAACTAAACTAACTTCTACGTACTTCTGGAGGCCTACCTTCCCTAAGTGATGTTTTTCTCACACTGACCGACCCACATCCAAGCCTGCGGGGCGAGAGGAGTGATCCTTCTCGTTCCTTCACCACATCCTCCACCAGTTTTTCCTGTTCCTCCAAGGAGGATGAGTTGTGCGTGTGTGTGTGTGTGTGTGTTGTGTTTGAGAAGAATGACTGACGTGCGTGTGGGATCCGAGAAGCAACATGGCCAACCGGCTCTCGGAGGGAGACCTGAGAGAACTCAAGGATGCCTTTGCGCTCTTCGACCAAGATGGCGACGGGCTGATCACCTCCAAGGAGGTGGTGACCGTGATGAGATCTCTTGGGAAAAACCCCACGGAATCTGAGGTGCGGAGCATCGTCGGTGAGATCGAGGCCTACAAGGGCAAAGTAGATTTCCCAAGGTTCCTCTCCATGATGGCCAGGAGGACAAGGCATTCCGACACCAAGGAAGAGATCCAAGCTGCCTTCCGCGTCTTTGACCGGAATGGAGACGGCTACGTCAACACGGCAGAGCTGCGACACGTCTTGACCGCCGTTGGGGAGAAGCTGACGGACGAAGAGGTGAAGCTGTTGATCAAGGAGATGGACAGGAAAGGGGACGGGAAGGTCAACTATGAAGAATTTGCGCGAATAATGGTGGAGAAGTAACGTCAAGGTACAATTTCTTCTCAGGTTGGTGATTCTTCCAAAGGTGCTGTTGTGAAACGGATGTTTGGAATGGCCACCTTATGTCCAATAATTAGAGGAGAAGTCCAACGTATACTACAGAGTACATAATAGCAGGGTTAGAAGGGACCTTGGAGGTCATCTAGTCCAACCCCCTGCTCAAGCAGGAAAACCTTAACCATTCCAGGCAAATGCTTGTCCAGTCTCTTCTTGAAAACATCCAGTGTTGGAGCATTCACAACTTCTGGAGGCAAGTAGTTCCACTGATTAATTGTTCTCACTGTCAGGAAGTTTCTTCTTAGTTCTAGGTTGGATCTGTCTTTAATGATCTTCCATCCATTGTCTCTCCTTCCTTCCTTCCTTCCTTCCTTCCTTCCTTCCTTCCTTCCTTCCTTCCTTCCTTCCTTCCTTGTAATAGACTCATATGTCTGAAAGGGATCTTAGAGATCTTCTAGTCTAACCCATGTTCACGCAGGAGACCCTATACCATTCAGGACAAATGGCTGTCCAATCTCTTCTTTAAAAACCTCCAGTGATAAGGCACCCATTTCTTTAACAAGAGATCTATCTAATCAGTAAAACCCAAAATCAAAGTTTCTTCCCCCCCCCACCCCACCCCGAGCACAAAATCCAGAAGCGGTTTCCAAGGAGAAGCAAATGTAATTGTGTTTCTTTTTCTTTTATCAAAGCAGATGATTGGTTTGCTATGGAGTTTTTACACTGTTGTGGTGTTGTATGCTACCCAGAGTCACGTGATTGTGAGGTATTTGTGGAGTATATAAATATGCTGAATAAATAAATGCAAATTGTTTACAAAAGATGATTTGAACTTGAAACGTTTCAAATTTGAAACGCGCATCCAGCAGGCACGGAACTCTTCCGTAGTCAGAACAATGCCGGGATTCTTCCGTTAAAGTTGGAAACTTCCAATACGCATTGACCTCAACGTGATTCATATTCAAAAATGCTTTGAACACCTCGGTGTGCCACCCAACACTTGGTTGTAAGCCAAAGGCAATCCAGAAGGGAGACATAGTAGGGTAATCTCAACATTCACACAGCAGGCAGGACTATAAGAAATTTGTCAAGCGCACGAGGTGGAAAGAACAATAATATAGCGAAGAAAAATTAGGATACTATAATTTATCTGAGAACAAATTTCCTGACAGTGAGAACAATTAATCAGTGGAACAACTTACCTCCGGAAGTTATAGATGCTCCAACACTGGAAGCTTTTAAAAAGATGTCGGATAACCATTTGTCTGAAGTGGTGTGGGGCTTCCTGTCTAAGCAGGGGGGTGGACTAGAAGACCTCCAAGGTCCCTTCCAACTCTGTTATTCTATTCTATTCTATTCTATTCTATTCTATTCTATTCTATTCTATTCTATTCTATTCTATTCTATTCTATTCTAATCTCTATTCCAATTCTATTCTACTCTAGTCTATTCTCTAATGAAGGAATTCTAGCAACTGCTGTGTTTCAGGAACAAATCTTGGATCATTTTTTTCCCCGAATCTCGGCAACTTTAAGATGTGTAGACTTCAATTCCCACAGAATGGTGGGATTGAACTTTCACACATCTTAAAAGTTGCCCAGATTCCAAAACATTGCCCAGGACAGAGAAACAGTACTTAGATTTGGAACGTAGAACACAGGGACCTCAGAGATCTTCTAGTCCAGTGGCTGCCAACCAGTGGGCTGGAGACCCACTGGTGGTCCATGAGAAAATTTTGATGGTCCGCAGAGAAATGTCACCACCAAAGCAATTAATCCAGGCTGCGCGGGAACACAAGGCTGTGCCGCCCACATGTTCCGTGGGAACACAAGGCTTGCATTGCGAACAACATGAGGTAGTGAGGGGAGGGGGGAAAGGGGGGAGAACTTGCCCCACTCGCCCCGCGCGTCTGGCCTGGCCACCGGGCTGCTTCTCCCTGCTTCTTTCTTCTTCTGCTTTCGGCTGCACGCAAGGAAAACAGCCGAAGTCTTTCTTTCTCTCCCTCAAACTCCGCCAGAAGTGAGTCTTTGCAAGGCCTCCTGCTCCAAGAGGCGCCGTCGGCAAAGACTCATTTCTGGCGGAGTTTGGGGGAGAGAAAGAAAGAGTTCTGCTGCTTCTGCTGTTTTCTTTGCATGAAGCCAAAAGTCTCTCTCTCTTTCTCTCTCTCTCCCTGAGAACAGAGCTGGAGACAGTATCCTGCGATCCCAAATAAAGAACGATCGATCGGTAGGAAAATGGGGTTGGAAATTTTCCTGCAGACTTTTTTGGGGGATTTTCACAGGGTCTCTGCTGTTTTCTGCAGAGACCCTGGGAAAACGTCAGCCAAGCCACCGTCAGTCAAAATTCATATTAGTGGTCCGCGGAATTTAAAATTACGTGTTTGGTGGTCCCTGAGGTCCAAAAGGTTGGTGACCCCTTTTCTAGTCTGACCCCCTGCTCAAGTAACCCAACTGTTGAATGAAAGCCAAGGATAATCCAGAGTGGAGAAACGGTAGGGTCATCTCAACCATTCACACGGTAAGCAGGACTATAAGCAGTTCTTCAAGCTCACAAGGTAGAAAGAACAATAACAGCTATTGGCCTAGATGGAGGAACAATACTTAGACTTTACTGACTGTGAGAAATGACTCTCCCAGGTAAGAACAATGTGTGGGACATCCTTAACCTTGTGATTTCACATTTCATTTCAATGGAGGAAATTGTTAATGCTTGTGTGATTAAATTAAAAGGTGGACCTGACTCGACAGAGCTACCTCAACTTCCGTGGGGCCTTCAAGAGAGGTTGCAGTGAACATTCTCCATATTCCCAGCCAGCATGACTTCCAAGTTGTCTTCTCAAATCAGATTGTTGACTTTGGCAGGGCGTGAAGAAGGCGTCGCGAATGAAAACGTTCGATATTAAACATGACTTCACAAATATTCTTTCCGTCTTTCGTGGATTTGTTCTGTGGGGTCCTTGGTGCTGTCTGAGCATGGGTTGTTTTTTTTGCAGACGATTCTTTACCGAACCATGTAAGATCATCAGTGTTAAAAGGAAGTAGGGTTTGCTGGGAGGAGAAGACTGTGGAATCCTGAGGACTCTCTGAGCTTGGCTTTTTTCATAGATGTTTCATGACCCAACTAGGTAACGTCATCAATGCTAGAAAGAAGTGGGGTTTGCTGAGAGGAGGAGGAGGAAGAGGAGGAGGAGGAGGAGGAGGGATTGTGGGGTCCTGGGTGCTCTCTGAGCTGGGTTGTTTTATTGCAGATGTTTCATGACCCAACTAGGTAACATCATCAGTGCTTGAAGGAAGTGGGTTTGCTGGGAGGAGGAGGAGGAGGAGGAGGAGGAGGAGGAGGAGGAGGAGGAGAAATAAGAAGATCCCTGCAATCTTCTCATCCATCCATCCTTCCATCTATCTGTCCATTCCTTCCATCCATCCATCCATCCATCCATCCATCCATCCATCCATTCATTTTATATGCCACCCATTTGACTTACAACAGAACAAGCTTGTTGAGATAAAACACTAAAACATTAAGGTCATAAATATTGATGTTAAAATTAATATTAATAGAAAGAACAATGAGAAGGAAGGAAGCAAGGTACAAACAGGTGGAGGTAAAACCTTTATGGAACCAGAGCTTGTAGTTTATCGGTGTTTATTTACTTGCTTAGCCATTATGCTGGGACAGGTTTTGAAAAGGGAAGAAAATAAGATAATTGGCAGATGAAAAGTTACAGACTGGAGTGGAACAAGAGGACAAACTGTCATTCAAGCTGAACCCTGATCAATTACTCAACCCAACATCGCAATGAACACTTGCAAAGATCAATCCAGCCTGGAATTTGGTATTTCACTACAGATAGTCCTTGATATACAACCACAATTAAGTCTCAAATTCTTGTTGCTAAATGAGATATTTGTTAAGTGTCAGGATTCCGGCAGTTACCCCAATTAAATTAAGTTAAGTTAAGTTAGTTAAGTTAAGTTAAGTTAAGTTAAGTTAAGTTAAGTTAAGTTAAGTTAAGTTAAAGTTAAGTTAAAGTTAAGTTAAATCATGAGTCTCGAGCCAAACTTCCAAAATTTCAAAAGGATTTATTGGGAGTTACCATGTCCGGCACTGCCTGGGTGCAGCCGACTCTGAGACACATCATTCATTGTCCCCCTTGACCCTGGTTTCCCCCACCCCACCCCCTGGGTGTATCATAATCCATATTCTCCAATGGGACACCTACATAGCCCAGAATCATCAATCATGCTCTCCAGTTAGAATTTTGCATGGCACAAACTTCAGTCGCCTAGTTACAGTCTTTGGAAACATTTATGGAATGCACTTTCGGTTTGCAAGCTGCCTCACTGCTCCCCACTCCCTTTCTGCTGGCAACTCTAAAAAAGACCCTAGAAATATTTTATGAGTTGACATGTGAGTTTTTGCCCTATTTTACGACCTTTTTTTGGCCCCTGTTATGCGAATCCCTGCAGTTGTTAAATTAGTAGTCCGGTCGTTAAGTGAATCGGGCTTTCCTCCCCCCATTGATATTTGCTGGTCAGAAGGTCACAAAAGGGGATCACGTGACCCAGGGCGCTGCAACCGTCATAAAGACGAGTCAGTTGCCAAGCATCTGAGTTTTGATCACACGATCCTGAGGATGCTTGCAGTGATTGTAAGGGTGAAAAATGACCTTAAGCCACTTTTTTCCAGCACCGTCATAACTTTGGTCACTAAATGAACTGTGGTAAGTTTGAGGACTACCTGTAGTGACTACTTAATTACCCCTTAAAAAAAACACCTTCCAAGATTATGAATCCAGATCTTGCTTATTCTTAGTTTCGGGAGCAGAGAGGTATAAACTTCTTTCGAAGCTGGAAGCTCGATGTTGTGGCCTGTCAGCTGCTGGCCCCTCCAGTAGCCAAATCAGAGGAGGAGGAGGAGGAGGAGGAAGAGTCAGGTTCGGCATCGGGGCAACTGGGGAGCTCCGAAGGGGGAAGAAGGAATGGAGCTGTCAGAGAGAGAGGGGGGGGGAGGGAGAGGGGGCAGGGAGGAAGAGAGAGAGAGAGAGAGGGAGGAGAGGCTGAGCCGTCCGTCAGCCCTCAGGTGGAGAGTCAACAGCCCCCAGGTGTGGAGGTGGCTGATGTGGAAGAGGTGGAACAGCCGGGTCCAGTGCCTGACGCATGGATGTACAAAAGGCAGAGGAGAGGAGAGCAGTGGAAATCTATGAGCCGGTCCTCGGGACGGAAGAGCCACCACTGCTAGCGAGGCTCCATCCTAGTTCTGGGGATAAAAGGCAGGGGGCGGAGATGAATAGGTGTGGCAGATAATTATTCATCTTCCAGACGGACAGACTTGTTAGTCGGCAATGAGAGAGAAACTATTTGGCCGGGATGCCGGCGCTCCTAATAAAGGAATCTTTGAGTTCACTTCAGAGGGCTTGTCATGTTTGAGGAGCTGGGTCAGAACGCTCCATTCAAAGATTGTGCCGAATAACAAATACAGAGATAGCCCTTGCTTAATGACTGGTCACTTAGCAAATATTCAAAGTTATGACGGACTTCACCAGAGTTACTGACAACCCTGTTCTGGAGGGTCACTTCCTCCGTGGGATCACATGATCACGTTTTTGGTGCTTGGCAACCAACTCACATTTGTTTGTGGAGTCCTGTGGTCAGGTGACCACACAATTTCTTCATGTATGTTTCCCGCAAAATAAAACCTTCTGACCATTGTGATGACCCAGGGTGGGATACAAAATAAACACAGTCACAAAAAAACAGGGGAAGCCCCTTTTATTCCTTCCCTTTGCTTCCAAGCTCCAAATATACTTGACTGGAGACAAAAAAAACCTCCCCCACAAGCAGTTACAAGAAGGAGGAAATGCCGTTTAAATTATAAAGAGTAAAAAACAACACAAACCAGGCAAGATAAGGGCTGGAGGACGTCCACAGATAACAGAACACACATTGGGAAGGAGGCCAAACTCAGAGAGGAACCATAAACTAGAGATATTTCCATGCTTTGTTTCCAGCGCTCGCCCGTACGCATGTCCACCCTCTTATTCAGTTGTCACAGCTGCAGCCCATGAAGGGGATCAGGGCCCTTTCCTCCCCCATAGACCACTTCTCTCCCTGATCCTCTCCTCCCTGCGTGCCCTAGGATGGAGAGGGGATGGGCCTGGGTCCTCCTCTGACTGCTCAGCCAGCCTCTGCCCTTCCCCAGCCTCCTCCACCACCTCCGGAGCCACCCTTCCACTCCCTGTCGGCTGTTCCTCCTCTCCCTCAGCGTCCGTCTCCACCAGGGACATGACAGCCATTAAGTGAAATGGGTTTGCTTAACCGTCACTGCAAAAATGGTAATAAATTTGGCGTGGTCATCTGGTGACCTGCTTAACGACCACCACGATGTAAGACTGTAATTCCAGGCTCAATTATAGCCGTAAATCAAGGATTACCCATAATGCATCATTGCAGTTCCATAAACCTACCCACTTTCCAGATTTAACTCTGTGTTTTCCAACCTTGGCAACTTTCAAGTGCCGTGGACTTCAATTCCCAGAATCCCCCAGACAGCATAACTGCTTAAGGAAGAAAATTCACTCCTACACCATTCCTGCCAGGTGGCAATCTACCTTCTTCCTAAAAGGAAGAGAGTCATTATCTTTAAAAACACATTCTTGTCTGCTTCTCTAATCGCTCATCCATCAGGAATTCATTTCAACGCCTTAGCCCAATTTGCGCCTATCGCTCACTTTGGAATCTCCATTTCCATATTGTTGTGATGTTTCAGTTGAGTATTAATTACAAGCTCTAGCCAGGAGTAATCATTACAAGAGATAATCTTCACAGAGGAGCACACACAACCCCCAATCAAAGAGTATCAAGCTCAGAAGGGAGATCATTGGAAGGTACCGATTGTTAGAGAAGTAAAAGGAAGGAATGCGAAGTGGGTTTATTTGACCGAGGTTAAAATAGATAACGTTGCTATCGCTAGTGAGCCTTAACAGACATTTTGCTGACAGCAGGATTAAAATGACCAGGCTGTAAAGATCTATTTATCTATATAAAAAAAAGATGGGATACACGGAGATAATTTTTGTTGTATTTTAAGAGAAGTTGAGAAGTTATCAAAATGGTTTGTATTTGTGAAGAAGGGAGAAGTCATTTTGCTACGACTTTCTGTTTTTGGCCTGTACCGTAGTAGTCTTTCCAAAATTGATAAATACATAAATAAAAATATATTCTTATATTTTTCTTTCTTTAATACTTTTCTTTTTGGCACTAAATCTTTTTTTCAGTTTCTATAGGTAGTCCTCAGTGGCGGATTTCAAACAGTTTTACCACCGGTTCGGTGGGCATAGCTTGGTGGGCATGCTTTGCGTGGATGCATACACTTTGCGTGCGCGCGCACGCCAAACACACATTTTGCGCAGGCACAGAGGTGTTCCAACTCACCTCCCGCAAGCCTGCATCTCTCCCGGGTTGCTTCAGCAGCTGACGCAAGGCACTCTGCTGTGCCGCGCAAAGCAGCCGCGCATCAAATTCAGAGGATAAAGGTGAATATGGCCCAACGGCAGAGTGGCGGAGAGAACTGGTTTGGTCTCCTTTGCTCATCACTGATACCGGCTCGGCAGAACCAGGCCGATCCTGTAGAATGCCACCACTGTTGACTTACAACCAGGGGTGGGATTCAACCAGTGTAACAACCGGTTTGGTGAGTGTGTACTTTGCGCGTGCACAACGGTTGCAACTCACCTTCTGCTGCAAGCTCTGTGTGTAAAACAGCTGACGTGCAGCAATCCACGCAAAGCAGCTGAGCTAGAAACCCTGGAAATAAAGCACAGCTGGGGCGGGCAAGTGGGCCCAACAGCTGATCATCGGAGCAAACCACTCGCAGTTGATCTTCAGAGATATTGGTTCAGCTTGACTGAGCTGAACTGGGCCGAACTGGTAGAATCCCACCGCTGTTTACAGCCATTCTTTTAGTAACAGTACAAAATTACAACAGGCCCAGGAAAACAAAGTGACTTACGACCTGTTTCACGCTGACGACCGCCGGAGAATCCCCCATGATCACAGGATCAAAATCAGGACGCCTGTCAACTGGCGTGGGCTTGTGACGGTTGCGGTGTCCCTGGGGTCCCGTGATTCGCTTTTGTGACCTTCTGACAGACAAAGTCAACAGGGAAACCAGATTCTCGTCAAAACCAGGTTACGAACACGTGTAACGATTCCCTTAGCAACTGTGGCAGGAAAGGGGGCAAAACTCACTTAACAACCATCCTGCATAGCAACAAAAGTGTTGGGCTTGATGGTGGATGACGTATGTTGAGGACTGTAACCGTTTTCATTTTTGTGTGTGTGTGATTGGCATTTTTAATTTAAAAAATCATAAAATAAATGTAGGAAAAGGAGTGTTTGAGGGCCATGAGATGATTGTATGGCAGTGGTGGCATTCTACCAGTTTGGCCCGGTTCTACCGAGCCGGTAGCGGCAATGCGTAGCAGAGACCGAACCGGTTCTCCAAAGTGTACGTTTTGCAAAGTGCGTTCACGCATGCAAAGTACGCCCACTGAAGCCCCACTCGCCGAACTGGTGGCAAAACTTTTTGAATCTCATCCCTGTTTTATGGCGTTGGCTTCATGAGAACATCAGGGTTAGAGTAGCATCCTGGTGCCACACACATCCTGGCTTGTTACGCAACAATAATGAAGATATCCTGACCTTTCCACCCATGCTTGAGGTTGCCATGGATTATGGGATCCCTCCCTACCTCATCAACCAACCCAACAACCACCCACCTTCTTACCTTGTGGCAAGGTGGCATTCCAGAAGGTTCCCGAGCTCCCAAACCTGGGCCTGAAACCACAAGCAGGGTGGAGACTGGACTTGTGGTTCTTTTCGCCTCCTACTATCAGACACCAGATTTTCCTGTCTCACCAGAGATAAACCCAGAGTGTTTCTCTTCTCTTCAGCAGAGAGAGAGAGACACACACGCACACATACACAACGTTGGGTACAACACGGCCGGCAAGATGTCCCACAAGTTCACCAAAGCTGAGATCGAGATCTTCAAGGAGTCCTTCAGCCACTTTGACTTGAACGGCGACGGAGTCATCACCAAGAAGGAGCTGGGCACCGTCATGCGGTCCCTCCAGGACATTCTTCAGGAGACCTTCACCGACCAGGAGGTGGAGGACATGCTGAAGGAGGCTGACCTGGATGAAGACGGGAAGGTCACCTTTGAGGAGTTTGTGAAGATGCTGGCCAAGAAGGGGGCCTAGTGAAGGAGGAAACCCCCGGCTCTTTTCTCCTTGGTACGGTGAGGAAGCGGGGGAGACGTGGGGGGGCGGGGGCAGCCAGTGAGGATGTTTCTAGGGTGTATTGTGGTTTGGGCTAAACCTGGTTTCTTTGCTTCTCTCTTTCTCCTTTCTCTTTCCCTCTTCCTTTCTTCTGC
>NW_020769583.1:171393-182681 GCF_900518735.1 Pseudonaja textilis
AGAAAGAAAGAAAGAAAGAAAGAAAGAAAGAAAGAAAGAAAGAAAGAAAGACCGATCTCCTTTTGTGACCTTCAGACAAGCAAAGTTGGATTCATTAAGCAACTGTCTCATTAATTCAATCCCTGAACCACGGCGGCAAGAAAAGTCGTAGAATGAGACAAAACGGACTTAACAAATGTCTCGGTTAGCGACAGAACTCAGTTGTAGTCGCAAGTGGAGGAATCAGAATCAGAGTGGAGCTGGAAAGGGACCTTGGAGGTCTTCTAGTCCAGCCCCTTTCTCAAATTGGAGACCCTATACCAGGGGTGGGGTTCAAATTTTTTAACAACCAGTTCTGTGGGCATGGTTAGGTAGGCGTGGCTAGGCGGGTGTGGCTATGTGACTGGGTGGGCGTGGCTTCCTCCTCCTCCTCCTCCTCCTCCTCCTCCTCCTCTTCTTCTTCTTCTTCTTCTTCGAATCGTAACAACCGGTTCTAGAGAACCACTCCGAACCGGTAGAATTCCACCCCTGCCCTATACCATTTCAGACAGGTGGCTGTCCTGTCCCTTCTTAAAACCCTCCAGTGATGGAGCCCCCACAACTTCTAGTGGCAAGCTGTTCTACCGGCTAATTGTCCTCACTGGCCCCCTGTATTTGCAAAACTAGCTTGTTTTTTTTTAATCCTTGGGTTGTTTTTTCCTTCCTGGACACAAGTGAGGCTTATGATTTAAAGCACCAACAGCTTGGCAGGTCTCCCGCTGTCACTCATGCACCCCGTCTCTGGCCAGCCCCGATTAATGTGGTTGCCACATTACATCCCTCAGATTCCAGGGGGGACCGAGATGGATTGGAGGTGTTGTAACTGCAGCCCCAACATTGTTTTCTGCCCCAGCCAAACAATGCCCAGATGCTGGTTTATGGATTGCAAGGATCCAGAGGGGAGATTAGGATCCTATCCTGGTCAGGCATACATTGGGAGGGTGGATGCCATGTTCCGTTCGCTGAGCAACGTGCCAGCACTCCAGTTGCTATATAGCCATGTTTCTCATTCTAGGCAGCTTTAAGATGAGCGGACTTCAACTCCCAGAATTCCTCAGCATGTCATGTTTAAGATGGATGGACTTCAACTCCCAGAATTCCTAAGCCAGCATCCTTTAAGTTGGGCGGACTTCAACTCCCAGAATTCCTCAGCCAGCAACCTTTAAGATGGGTGGACTTCAACTCCCAGAATTCCCTAGGCAGCATCCTTTAAATTGGGCAGACTTCAACGCCCAGAATTCCTCAGCCAGCATCCTTCAAGATGGGTGGACTTCAACTCCCAGAATTCCCTAGCCAGCCTGCTTTGAGATTGATGGACTTCCACTCCCAGAATTCCCCAACCAGCAGGCTTTGAGATGGGTGGACTTCCACTCCCATAATTCCCTAGTCAGCAGGCTTTGAGATTGGTGGACTTCCACTACCAGAATTCCCTATCCAGCAGGCTTTGAGATGGGTGGATTTCCATTCCCAGAATTCCCCAGCCAGCATGCTTTGAGATGGGTGGACTTCAACTCCCAGAATTCCCTAGCCAGCATCCTTCAAGATGGGCGGACTTCAACTCCCAGAATTCCCTAGCCACAATAGTTTAAGATTCCCATGCTGGGGAATTCTGGGATTTGAAGTCCACCCATCTCGAAGCTGCCAAGACTAAGCAATGCCCCTCCTTTCGCAACTTTTGCAGAAGTCCACGGATGCTCCTTGTAGACAAATTACCCAGAATCCCCTGGAGAGTCACTGCTGCAGCTTTCCCCAGTTGCTCCCTGTGGGGAAACGGGGTTGATCCTGTTTGCTAACTGGCCCAGGGCCACCCACAGCTTCCTTGGCAAAAGAGCCGGCCTGGGGGCTCAGCCCCACTGGGCAAACAGGTGGGGCTGGGCTGGGCTCTTGAGTCACCAAGGTTGTGCCAGGTGTGCCAGGTAAGCCACCGGCAGCTTTGCTCTTTGTGAATCAGCGGGTGAGGAATTCATTCGGATTATTGCCAGTTTATTGCCCGTTAGGGAAAGGAAGGGAAGGGAAGGGAAGGGCCTGGCGTCTCCCAGGAAGGGCATGGCCATTGTTGACAGAGGATCTTCTCTTCGTTTTGATCAAGAGGACGTTTTCCTTCCTTCCTTCCTTCCTTCCTTCCTTCCTTCCTTCCTTCCTTCCTTCCTTCTCCTTCTTTGCTCTCTTCTTTCTCTCCCCTTTTCCTTTGCTTTCCTTTCTTCTCTCCCTCTCTCCTTCCCTTCTTTCCTCTCTTCTCTCCCCCCTCTTTCCTTTTCTTTTCTGGCCCAAAGTCACCCAGCTGGTTTCAGGCCTAAGTCAGGACTAGAACTCACCGTCTCCTGGTGATTGGCCCAAAGTCACCCAACCACCTTTCAGGCCTAAAGTGGGACTAGAACTCACCGTCTCCTGGTGATTGGCCCAAAGTCACCCAGCTGGCTTTCAGGCCTAAAGCGGGACTAGAACTCACCGTCTCCTGGTGATTGGCCCAAAGTCACCCAACCAGTTTTCAGGCCTAAAGCAGGACTAGAACTCACCGTCTCCTGGTGATTGGCCCAAAGTCACCCAACCGGCTTTCAGGTCTAAAGCGGGACTAGAACTCACCGTCTCCTGGTGATTGGCCCAAAGTCACCCAACCAGCTTTCAGGCCTAAAGTGGGACTAGCAATCACCGTCTCCTGGTGATTGGCCCAAAGTCACCCAACCACCTTTCAGGCCTAAAGCGGGACTAGAACTCACCGTCTCCTGGTGATTGGCCCAAAGTCACCCAACCAGCTTTCAGGCCTAAAGCGGGACTAGAACTCATCATCTCCTGGTGATTGACCCAAAGTCACCCAGCCGGCTTTCAGGCCTAAGGCAGGACAAGAACTCCCAGTCTCCCGGTGATTATCCCAAAGCCAACCAGCAGTTTTCCATGAGCTAAGGCAGGACTAGAACTCACCACTCCCAGTTTCGACCCTGCTGCTTGAACCACTAGGCCCAACTAGCTCTTTAAGCGCCTGCGCTTGTAATAGATGCCGTTGAGACCCAGGGAACAATCCTAGTGCATCTTTTAAAACACGCAGGCTGGGCGGGGCCTTCGCCGGTCCTTCCGAGGGGCGCCATGACACCCCTTCCTCAATTCCCCCACCGTGCACACCCACCCACCCACCTGGCCGCTACGATAAGACCGACATTCGCCTGGTTTCTATTTTGTTTTTCTTGGCCCCGGGCGGAGAACAATGGGGCCCGAGAGCACGCCAGGAAATAAATTCTAATTCAAGGCATGAAAATATTGCCAAAAGCAGCCGTGGGAGCCAGAAATCATCATAATAAAAAATAATAAAGCATTTTCAAAATGGAGGAAAAGCCAAATAGGAAGTCCAAGGGGTGGGTGGGCAGTGCAGAGTGACCCACTGGGCTCTTCCTAAACTTGGCAAAAGCCAGGATAAAACAAAAACAAAAACAGACCCAACATCTAACCCCAACACAGGAAATAACCAGGTTAAAAGAGAAATGGCATGAAAGGTTGGAAATTTTCCACCCTGTTGTTCAGTCCTCCCTGATTTAATTAACTAACCAGACACCATCCTACCGTGGGCTCCTGGCTGAGTGGTTTATACTGGAAGTTCTCAATTTACGGCTGTTCGTTTAGGGACCGGTCAGCACTGCAGAAAAAAAGCAACTTATACAGCCGGGTTTTTTTTTACACTTTATGGCCTTTGCAGCATTTCTTCCTGGGGTTCCGCCTGGGGTGGGATTCTAACCGGATTGGAGCGGTTTTATAGAACCGGTTGTTATGATTCGGCGCAGTTCGGAGAACTGGCAAATCGTGTCCCCTGGCTGGCCCTACCCTTTTCCGTCCAACCCGACCCTCCCAATCAGCCTTATCGTGCACGCACAACTTAACACACATGCCCGACATCGCTGATTGCGTTCTTCCCTGTCACTTCTTAAAGTATTTTTCCCCCCATTCCCAATGATCAGCTGTTCTGACAATCATCTGTACCGACGATCAGCTATTCCGATGATCAGCTGTGCTGGGGTCCCCCTTGCTGTCTTACTGCTTCACCCAGGAGGCTGCCCTGAGGTCCAGAAGGCAAAAGAATTGAGGAGGGAGGAGGAGGAAGAGGAGGAAGAAGAGGAAGGGGAAGAGAAAGAGGAGGAAGAAGAAGATGAGGAAGATGAGGAGGAGGAGGAGGAGGAGGAGGAGGAAGAAGAAGAAGAAGAAGAAGAAGAAGAAGAAGAAGAAGAAGAAGAAGGGAAGAAGAGAAGGAGGAGGGGAAGAAGAAGGGGAAGAAGAAGAAGAGGAAGAAGAAAAAGAGGAGGAGGAGGAGGAAGAAGAAGGAGGAGGAGGAGGAGGAGAAGGAGAAGAAGGAAGAAGAAGAAGAAGGAGGAGGGGAAGAAGAAGGGGAAGAAGAGGAAGAGGAAGAAGAAAAAGAGGAGGAGGAAGAGGAAGAAGAAGAGGAGGAGGAAGAGGAAGAGAAAGAGGAAGAAGACGCACCCACCCAATCATATGGCTACGCCCACTAGCCACATCCACAGAACCGGCGGTTAAAATTTTGGAATCCCACCCGCTGGGGTCCCGCGATCAGAATTCAGAGGCTTGGCAACTGGCATGTACTTGTGACAGTTTGCGCAATTTCCCCTTTTGTGTCCTTCTGATGAGCCAAGTCAATGGTGGGGGGGATGAAGCTGGATTCGCTTAACGACTGTGTGACTAACTTAACAACGGCAGCGATTCGTGTAAGAGTGGTGGCGAGAGAGAGGTCGTAAAATGGAGTAAAATCCATTTAACAACGGCCTTGGCTGCTTTGCCGCAGGAACTTTGGGCTCCTTTGCGGTCGTAAATTGAGGACTACCTGGATTTAGGAACAAGTTAGAAAAATTGTGAGTCGATCTTGGTTTATGCCCATCCCATCTCTGTTCATTTCCCCCCCCCCCCCAATTTAGAAAACACATTTTGATTGGGTCAGATTAAGACTTATTGGCTGCATTTGGAACACCAGGCTAAATTTGGTTCTTTTTGATCATAATTCACTTTTCCCCCTAATTTAATCCAGTGTTTCTCAATCTCAGCTTGTCTGGACTTCAACTCTCAGAATTCTTAAAGTTGCTGGGCTGGCTGGGGAATTCTGGGAGCTGAAGTCCAGCCAGTTTACTGGAATGGCTGGGGCATTCTGGGAGTTGAAGTCCATGGAGTTTACTTGACTGGCTGGGGAATTCTGGGAGTTGGTCCACACATCTTAAAGCTTCTAGGCTGGCTGGGGAATTCTGGGAGCTGAAGTCCACCCAGTTTACTGGAATGGCTGGGGCATTCTGGGAATTGAAGTCCATGGAGTTTACTTGACTGGCTGGGGAATTCTGGGAGTTGGTCCACACTGCTTAAAGCTTCTAGGCTGGCTGGGGAATTCTGGGAGTTGAAGTCCACACTGCTTAAAACTTCTAGGCTGGCTGGGGAATTCTGGGAGCTGAAGTCCACACTGCTTAAAGCTACAGAGATTGGAAAAAAGACTGGTTATGTGTTATGTTAGTTAACGCCAGTGTCAAAACTTAGAAAACAGCTTAGTTCAATAAACTAGGCTCAGGGTGTTGTGTGAATACAATATTTGGTTACTCTTTCACTCAGTGCAAATTGAAACTATTTATTTTTCTCTCACAACAGCTAAAGGTAAGGCAAAGTTTCTTGTGAAGGGTCAAAAAAGTACAGTTAGTCTCAACTGTGCTCCTAAATTGAGAAAATTCTGTACTGAATTTTTGGCCGTTTTTGCAAAGAATCATAAACATCAGTCAAATATTGCTTGATTCAAGTGATCTTTAGTCAGGTAAACATATAGCAGTTAAACATACATACGTAAATATACTCATATAAATGTGGGTAAAGCAAAGAGGAAGCTTGCCTCCTGTGTTTGATTCCACCATGGTACTCAGATAGCCTGCCTCTCTCCATGGAGGTTTTACGAAGCAAGGCTCAAAAAAGGATCCATTTGGCCGCCTTTAAAATCACTGGAAGGAATCTAGAACAGATCCCAAGTCAAGCAGGCCTTAGGCAGCTCACCTTTCTCCAAACTAGTAGCCTCCAGGTAGTCAAAATTACAACTCTCAGCACTTACTAGGGGTAGCAAAGCATAGAGTGGCTTTTGAAATACGAAAATACATTTTATTAACATTGGAATAACGTGCAACTTTTGATACGCATATACTTAATTTTTAACAACACACATCCGGTTTGCTTTCCACCTAATCTTCCTCAAAGCTGTTTTGCAATTTTACAATTAGTTTACAATTATTAGTCAGAGGGGAAACAACTCTTGCAAGGTTTTATTATACTTGGAATCGAGGCAAAGGGAATATGAGTGATTTTAGCCAGTTTCAGCTTCTTCCTTGAAGTTTGTTTGGTGTTCGAGATAGATCCGCAGCCTTCACTCATCTTGAGTTGATGCCACCATGATGGGACTCCATAGCATCAGCACAAAACTAGCAGCTTCAAAGACAGGATGGAACGGACTTCATCTTCAGTTGTTTGTTTCTGGAAGCTGACCAACTCAAGATTGGCAGTGAAGAACATCAGTTGTCAAGTGGACAATAGATCTTCAGTTGCTTGTTTTAAGAAGCTGACCAATCCAAGATTGGTGGAGAAGAACATTGGTGGATGAGTGGACAATACATCTTCAGTTGCTTCCTTCTGGAAGCTGACTAAGCCAAGATTGGTGGAGAAGAACATTGGTGGATGAGTGGACAATACATCTTCAGTTGCTTCCTTCTGGAGGCTGACTAGTCCAAGATTGGTGGAGAAGAACACTGGTGGATGAGTAGACAATACATCTTCAGTTGCTTCCTTCTGGAAGCTGACCATCCCAAGATTAGCGAAGAAGAACATCAGATGGTGGAGAAAGAGATTGGTGAGGGAGAATATTTTAGGTTCAGTTGGACAAGCAAGTTCATGAGAAGAAAAATTACAGGAAAGGTCTAAGAGATCATGGGAATGGCTTTAATTTCAGATTCATTTTCCTGAAGATTCACGAAAACTGGCTTTCACTCCAGATCAATTTTAACGAAGGGTCATGGGAAGCGCCTTGTCCTTTACTTGGTGTCCTTGAGCCGAGATTCAAACCGGACCATCTCCTGAGCTTTGTGGACACGGTCCTGAATGTACTGGTGGGCCTCATCATCGTCAGCTTCCTCATGACTCGTTTCAGACGTATACATCAGATCATGATCAGAGATGCCAAACATCTCCAAGGAGTAGAGGTAGGCGATGTGTTCGTCTAAGACGGCATCTGAGTTCCTCTGGGTTCCGTGCAAAGACTGCAGTTGAAGTTGAGTCAATGACTGACTCGTGTCGGTCAGAACAAAGAGCTCCCTCAACTCCTGCTTGGTAAAATAACGATAGGGGTTCTTCTTATCTCCCGTGCTTTGCCGGATTAGCGAGTCCTTGAAGACCTGACGCCGGTAGATTTTCTCCTCAACCGTCCCGCACGTGATCAGACGGTAGATCACAACGTTCTCCTTTTGCCCGATCCTATAAACGCGGTCTACGGCTTGCATATCCGTGGCCGGATTCCAACTCGGATCGAAGATCACCACTCGAGTGGCAGCCGTCAAAGTCAGGCCCACGCCCCCGACTTGGGTGGTCAGGAGGAAGACTGAGTAGCTTTGGTCCTTCTGGAAGTCCCTCACCCTCTTTTCGCGCTCCAACAAACACGTGACGGTGCCATCAATGCGCATGAACTTGATGTGCCGCTGAGTCAGGATGCCTTCAATGATGTCCAACATTTTCCTCGACAAGGAAAACACTAGAGTTTTATGGCCTTCTTCCCGAAGCTTCTCCAACAAGGCAATGAGGAACGTCAACTTCCCGGATTCTTGTATCAGAACCTTCTCAGGTATGTTTTGGATCTCCTGCGTCAGGCCCACCGAGTCTTCTTCGTCCCCTTGGCTTGAGTTTTCCAAACCAAGCTGGAGACAAGCTTGAGAAGACAACAGCCGGGGGTGGTCGCAGAGTTTCTTCAGGAGGGTCAGCTCTGCCAACGGCGAACGCGTGGTCATCAGAAGTTCTTTAATGTGATCCAAGGAAAGGAAATTCCTGTAGATTTCTTCCTGTATGCGTGATAAGTAGACCCAGACAATAAAGTCATTTTTTCTCGGAAGAGAAGGGACTTCGAGGGTGTTAGGACAAGGCGATCCCATTGGTTGGTCCGATCTCAGCTTCTGGATTTCATCCTTACTTCTCCTCAAGAAATGAGGCTGTATGAGGGACATCAAGTTCTCCGCGATCTTGAGGCCCAGAGCTTTCTCCCCCAAGGTCGCGTCCTTCTCCCTCGCTCTGGTGATTGGGTTCTCGTACTCCATCTTGAACGTTTTGGACGTGCCAAGGAGGCTGCCCTGACAGGCAAAATCAAACAGAGACCACAACTCTTGCAAGTTATTCTGTACGGGGGTCCCCGTGAGGAGGACGCGGTTCCTAGCCGGGATGGCGCTGAGGGCTTTCGTGGTCTTCGCCGAGGGGCTCTTAATTTTATGAGCTTCATCTAAAATCAGGTAGTCCCAGATGAAGGCTTGCTGGTCGCAACTGGACAGCTGTTCCCAGTTGGCCAGGGTCATCTGGTAGGAAGTCAAAAGGACTCCCTTTCCCGTTTGGATCTGGTGCAAATGTTGCCTGCGTTCTTTCTTGCTCGTCCCGTGGAAGACCTTCACGCGGATTCCCGGCGCCCACTTGGCAAACTCTTCCTTCCAGTTATTCACCAGCGTGACGGGCATCACCAACAAGACAGAACGGACCAGTTGGGCATCGAACATCCCCGAAAGGAAAGCGATGATCTGGATGGTCTTCCCCAAGCCCATGTCGTCAGCTAAAATGCCCCCTTTGCGCCCTTCACGGTAGAGGCGGTACAAGAATGCGACGCCGTCCTTCTGGTGTTTGAAAAGCCGGTCGTGCATCTCGCGGTAAAGCCGGAGCCCACTCCGAGCCACGTCGACACTCTCGTCCGAGGCCTCTTCTTCATCCAAGGCCAGGCTGTCCAACTTCTCCTCCACCTGTCCTAGACAACTGGTGAGATCTTCGCCGAGGTCCGTCTCCGGCTGCGTCTCCTCGTGACTGGGGGTGGGTTTCTTCGCTGACCCCTTCGGGATCTTCTGATGCTCATGTCTGCAAAACACAATTTCCTTTGAACACTCTGAGAAAAAGCAACGGACGGGAAAACGGCCAACAAACAAACCCAAAAGAAAGGTAGAAGGAAATTTTCTCCTCAAAATCCTTGAGGGGAATAGAGTTGGAAGGGGCCTTGGAGGTCTTCTAGCCTAACCCCCTACTGAAGCAAGAGACCCCTATACCTGTGATGGCAAACCTATGGCACGCAGGCCGGAAGTGGCATGCAGAGCCATGACTGCCGGCCTGGTAGCCCTCGGTCCAGAACAGGCCTACTGCGCATGTGTGTGTGCCGCCCACCCAACAGCTGATTGTCGGGCATCTGGTGCACATGCTCGAGTGGCGGGGGTGGGTGGGAGATGCACACGCACACACAGAATCGCGTGGTGCCTTGGGGGGGGCGGGTGTCATGTGTGCATTGCCTTCTGGGTGCTGGCAGAGGAGCCCCAAAAAGGTTAGCCACCACTGCCCTATCCTATTTCAGACAGGTAGCTGTCCAACGGTCATCTTTTTACCAACCCCATAATCCCTTGCGGGATGGAGTCTGGGCCACTGAATGGACCTAGCA
The DNA here is from genome assembly GCF_900518735.1 of Pseudonaja textilis. The sequence goes on from NW_020769583.1 coordinate 181,085, forward strand.
GAGTGTTTAATGGCCGGATGCCCTTCCTGTCACCAGTACGGAGTTTTATTCAGCAAATATATTCTCACTGGGCCCCAGAGAGAAAGAAAGATCTGCCTCTACCTGGGATCGAACTCACAGCCTCCTGATTCTGAGGTGAAAGCTCCACTTCTAAGCCACCGTACCACTCAAAGACTATGACTAGTAAATCATTTCCTTTTAATGACCCCATAATCCCTTGCGGGGTGGAGTCTGGGCCACTGAATGGACCTAGCAGAGTGTTTAATGGGCGGATGCCCTTCCTGTCACCAGTACGGAGTTTTATTCAGCAAATATATTCTCACTGTGCCCAGAGAGAAAGAAATATCTGCCTCTACCTGGGATCAAACTCACAGCCTCCGGATTGTGAGGTGAAAGCTCCACTTCTAAGCCACCGTACCACTCAAAGACTATGACTAGTAAATCATTTCCTTTTAATGATCCCATAATCCCTTGCGGGGTGGAGTCCGGGCCACTGAATGGAGCTAGCAGAGTGTTTAATGGCCGGATGCCCTTCCTGTCACCAGTATGGAGTTTTGTTCGGCAGATATATTCTTATTTTGCTGTCCAATCTCTTCTTAAAAATCCTCCAGGGATGAACCCACCCACCCCTTCTGAAATCCGGTATCGCTCCGTGCAACGTCTTTGGCCAATTTGGGCAAAGAATTCGGGGAAGGTGCGCCACGCACCAAACCTGGCTTGTTTCAATTCTGGTTCAGCTTTTGGAACCGTTTGGGCCAATCCGGACTTTTAAGGCAGACTCTTAAGAGTCCACAGGGAGTCCTCGACTTACGGTCACCCTAGGGGCCCGACATTTCTGTTGTTAAGCGAGGCAGTTGTTAAGTGAGATTTAGTTAGAGAATTTTTTTTCGTTTAGAGAAATGCCGGACTGAATTGTGGTCATAGAAGGTGGACCTATCGGTGATCTGCTGGGATGGTTTGCCACCGTGCTTATTGTGAGCTCCAGATTTTGAAAATTTAAAGGCAGGAAGTCTGTGAAGATCGTCAGTCCTCCAGGTCACAGTTGTCCCAAAAGTGCCTTTTTTTTTTCTTTTCCCAAGAGGAAACAGGACTTTCTTTGTTTTTCTCTGAAGACATTTCACGTCTCATCCCAGAAGCTTCTTCCGTTCGGATTTGGTCGGTGGGGAATGGAAGGATTGACACTCCTTGCAGACAAAGCTGGTCGTTTGCATCCTTTCAGCGAGTCGTTGAGGCCACTTGGAGGCTTATCTGCATCCTCAGGGCCAAACTGAGTATTGCAAACGGGGGTGGAACCCACTTGCAGTACAAAAGGACGGTGCAATTCCACATCCAATTGCCCCACTCAGGTGTGACCCTGAGGACACAGATCAACCTCCAAGAGGCCTCAACCACCCTATGAAAGGATGCAAATGACCAGCTGTCTGCAAGGAGTGTCAATCCTTCCGTCCTCCATCATCCAGTCAGAGCTGAGGAAGCTTCTTGGAGGAGAAGCGAAACGTCTTCAAAGAACAACCAGAAAGTCCAATGAGAAAGTCTGTCTGTCTATCTATCTATCTATCTATCTATCTATCTATCTATCTATCTATCTATCTATCTA
>NW_020769584.1:0-12466 GCF_900518735.1 Pseudonaja textilis
TACTTACACACATCCCTCCTGAAGTGCCTGCAAAGGATGTTGACTGAAATCAATGGGATCAGAAAATGTAAACAATGCAGAAATAATGCCAGCAATGTTGATATCTCCAAGTTGATGATATGTGTGATGTATAGGAATTGGCTCCTGAAGGTCACATTGAAGGCTAGGATCCTGGAACACCACCTGAGGTATTACTATTAACAACAACTCCATGAAAACAAACATCTTCACAAGTGTCTTCTTTCTGTGTACAAATGCCTCTGTCTGCAAAAAGATCTTCGAGGTAGATCAGACTCAACTGTCTTCTTGAGATGTCTTTCAGACGTGAACGTTGAGCGAAACATACTATCAAATCAATTCAGAGAGTTCTGGGGCTCTCAGCCATGGGATGGAATATTATAGGGACAATCAATAACATCCTTCAGAGGCTTTTCCTCCTTTTTCCATAGGATCCCCTAAGATCAGGAGGAGTGACACTGGCTAATTTCATAATGATAGTGAGACAGTTACATGTGTGAATATCTTCAATATATGTGAAGGCCTCCTGGGGCAGGAAGGCAGGAATCAGAAGACAAATAAAACAATTATATCCCTAAATAGAGATACCTTTGTAAATGTAGGCTTTGCTATATCGATACATTCCTATTCCTATTCCTATTGTATTGTATTGTATTGTATTGTATTGTATTGTATTGTATTGTATTGTATTGTATTGTATTGTATTGTATTGTATTCCATTCCATTCCATTCCATTCCATTCCATTCCATTCCATTCCACTCCACCCCCTCTCATCTCCTCTCCTCTCCTGTATAATTCCCTAATCTGGAGTATCTTGTCTGGTCTAATCAAATCTTTCTGTCTATTACACTATGTTATACTACTCTCTACTCTCCATTGTTTTGCATTCCACTGCATTATTTTTGTAAATAATTGTAAACACACCTGCAAGCTGGTCAGCACATGCTTTGGTACCTTCCCAGGTATCCCATCAGGGCCAGCAGCCTTTTTCACATTCACTGCTCTAAGCCCCTCCTTCACATCATACTCTTGTACTGTGAACAGTTGAGTACCAGTGGTTTGTAGAGGCAGTGTGTTCAAAGACCTATTCAGTTCGAATCGGGCAAAGAAGCAGTTCAATTCTTCTGCCAGTGTTGTGCAAGGGACACTGCTTTATATGCATGCTTTACATTAGAATACACATGATCAAGTGTGATGTTTCCCCTGGTGGCACATGTCACATACTGAGTAAATTCAGGAAATACAGTTTTTAAGCATGCCTTATTAAAATCACCAGTTCTTATATGAGCCCCATCAGGATAAGCCTTAAGTTGTTTATTTTTTGTAATATACAAATATGTAAGTGCAGTACTAATATTTGCATCAGGAGGTATGTAAACAGCTATAAAAGTCACCAATGTCAGTTCTCTAGATAGATAGAAGGGTCTGCACATGAGTGTCATCACCTCTAAATTAGGAGAGCAGTATCTGTTTATAACATGGCTGTTGGTGCACAAGTTTTTATGAACGTATAAACAAAGTTCACCTCCTTTAGTCTTACCTTAGTCTTACCTTAGTTCACCTCCTTTAGTCTTACCCCAGAGCCTTATTACGGTCTTGTTGGTGGATGGTATGACATGTCAGTTGTATGGAGGCATTGGGAATAGCTGTGTGAAGCCAGCTCTCTGAAATAACTACCATACAGCAGTCTTTTGTCATGTGATTGCTTGCTGCCATCAGATTAATCTCATCCATTTTATTGAGGAGTGAGTGAGTATTTGAGAGAAAGATACTTGGCAATAATGGTTTGTGTGGCTGTCTTTTTAAGTGAATTAAAGCTCCTGCTCTGCAGCCCCTCCTCCACCTTCTCTCTCTGCACCGCCTGTGACATTTAAATGATCCCATTACAATCCATGGAGATCCTGGTGGTCTTGCTATCTCCTCGGGAACAATATGAGTCCTCTGAAAATCCAACAAAATAGCTCTAGGAGACTGTAGTCCATAGCATATTAGTACTTGTTGGCTGGAATCCTCCCCCATGCAACAAGACTCAGACTCATATATCACCAAACACACAAACCAAACCAGAAACTGAAAAACCACAGCAACCAAGTGCCCCGCCATTTTATATGATGTGCCATGATACTTAAAGAACAAAAGGAAGAAGCACAAGAGGAAAGAGGATCTTTTGGCTTCGTATTTCAATTTTTAGAAATGGAGATTTTGAACTATGAAAAACAACAAGAAATGCTTGTAGAACAAAAAGGGTGGGACAAAGAAGAAGCCATCTTTAATGTCCAAGCATTTTTAAGCAGGGTAAAAAAGGGAAAGGAGGAAAGGGAGTTAAAAACTTAAGACTTGAAGCAACAACCAAAAAAAGAGTAATTTGAAAAGTAACTATAACATTAAGAAGAAGCAGAAGGGAGGATCACAGAAGGGAAAATCAGATAGAAAAGGGAACAAAAAGGGGAGGGAGAAGAAGAGGGGGAAGATGGAAAGGAAAAGAAGTTATAAAGGACAGAAACAAGATATAGAGAAACAGCCAAAACGTACAAGAATTAAAGGGATAAGCCTATTTAAAAGACACAGAGACAATGGTTGAAAATTTAACTTAAAGAGAGGATTCTGCAAGAGATAGCATTTTTTATACTAGAAATAGAAAAAGAGTTAGAATGTATGATAGATGATTAAAGTGATAGATAACATTTGCATTGTTGTGTAATGGAGTATTTCTTAGTAATTAAATGAAACGAAGAGGTTAAGAGAATAAGGCTCTCAATGATTTAAAAAAAGTATATAATTGAAAAGAAAATGAAATATTTTTAATTAAATTAATATCAGTTGACAGGTGACTTTGAATAAGAAGCATAATTTTATTGACTACTGTTAACAATTATTGTTTTGTTTTTTGTTTAAATGAGTAAAGTATGAAATATAGGTGATTAAAGTGAATGACAACTGATATTATTAGATAATGAAATGTTTGTTAAAAGTTAGAAATGTTTTAAATAGAAATGTAAAAGATTGCTATCAATATTACTGGCCGAGCTGAACTCAAATAGAATAATTATTTCATTTACTATTGTTATACATATAAATACAGATATACAGTATATACATTTTTTTCAAGAACTTACTGTGTATTTTTAAGAGAATGTACCAAGCACAATTTGGTTGATAATAGTTATGTGTTATAAAATAAAGGTTAGAAAATGAATGTTATAAATGTAAAGGCATAAATTAAACTTTAAACAAGATTTGAATGGATAATTAAAAGATACAAAGGTGTTACACTCCAGTCTAGTAAATACAGGGGAAAATTTGTTTTATGAGAGAAGAAAATATGAAATTGTAAACAGGACAGACAAAAGTATAAAAATATTGATTAGAAAGATACTGAAAATTAGAAAAAGATATGCAATTGAACTTAGAAAGGAATGAGATAATTAAAAGTAAGGTTACAGAAAGCAAGGAAAGAGGAAAACTATTGAGAAAATTGCAAAAATAGTTATAAGATATGGATTAGAATACATAAGATGAATATGTAATTGAGTTTATGTTGTATGGAGAAGTGATAATCCGGGAGCATGCTGTTCTCAAAAAAAGATGTTTTATTTGTACTTGTATGTTTTGTGAAAACCCAAATAAAACTCTTTAAAATAAAAAAAAGAAAGAATGGTTTATTCTGATCCAGGTAAGCAATGGAAACGTCTGCTTTCCAGTGTAATTTATCTCCATACTCTACCCACCTCTAACTCTGCCCTATGCTCGTTTCCCAATCACCCTATTATGCCTAACTTTATTATGCATAAACCCTGTATCCTAATCTGATCTCCCTGCTATTTCCGATCCCCAGCTAAATCCCTTTCCCAATCCTGCAGTATATGCAACCCCCCCCAGGAGTTCTTGCCGAAGGATTTCCAAATGCTGATGTTAGGTATTCCTCCCCACAACCATCACCTCCCTTGCTGAAAGTCGGATCCTGGATGAGGGAATTCCCCAATCAGCACGGATGCTACATAAGGGTTCCCCACCCAGCCGTTGTCTCTTGTTCTGCTGCCTCCAGTGACATCATATGGAAGCACCCAGCCTTTCTGAGATTGAAGACGCCACAACTGTCGGGTGCCAATTCCTACTTAGCCCGACACTCTGTTACTTTTCTATTCTATTCTATTCTAATATATGCCGATTAGTGTGCATTTAAAATGACAATAAAGTTATTCAAAGTGAACCTCTGAAAGCATGTATGTTTATTTGTGTCTCTTGGTGGCCTTGAACTTATACACTGAAGCATTATGCAATTAGTTTTCTTTATGTAGAAATATCAACCAAGATGTCCCTCTATATCATGAGGTTGGACAAAATGGGTCAACCACCAATTCTCCTAAGCACCTGATAGTGGAAGCTAATCTAGATGAGAACCAAGTTAGGACAATGAATCAGTTGAAATGCTTGCCTACAGTCATTGTGGCTGCTCTATCATTGGAGTTATATAAGAAGAGACTGGACAACCATTGATACAAAATGGTAATAGGGTTATCTGCTTGAGCAGGCGTTTGAGTAGAAGAATTCGAAGGTACCTCCCAGATATTAATTCCATGTCCACATTGTGGAATGTTTTTCTATGGCTGGTGTCCCCACCATCTGTTCAGAGTTATGAGTATTCATGCTACTATGGTAATCCTATCAAGCAAAAAATAGGATCTGAAAGTTGTCTCTCTTTTTTTTAAAGACAGAAGCAAACAGAGTTCTGGGCAAGTATGGAAATATTATTTATTTATTTATGGAATTTATATTCCCACCTGTTTGCCCATAGCAACTCGAGTCAGCTTACAAAATGTAAAACCACATTTAAAACAATAAAAAGTTAAAAAAATCAAATAAATTAATAAAGTACAATAGAACAAAATCACCCTCCCACCTACTACCCCTAATGACAGCAGATCACATGAGTCATTTCATGGGATCCATCCCATTCTGGTCTCCACAGGTCTGCTGGCAGAACCAGGACTTATTGCCTTCTGGAAGAGTGTTAGACTAGGGGCCATTCTATTCTCTGGGCGGGATGATGTTTATTATTTATTTATTTATTTATTTATTTATTTATTTATTTAGTCAAACAATTATTAGTTAACAGATATAAGTATAAACATTGTTACAAATACATGAAATGGATACGAATAAGAAAAAAGAAACAATAGGACAGGGACTGTAGATGCGTTTTGCTGCACTTATGCACTTCCCCTACAGACCTCTTAGGAGTTCCAGAGAGATGGAGCCAGCACAGACAAGGCCCTTCTTCTGGGTCCCACCAGGTGTATCTCCCTCAGTGATGGAACATGCAGCATTCCCTGCTTTGCTGCTCTGATGGGTCAGATAGATGTGACCGTCAAGAGACGGTTGGTTAGATAACCTCCGATGCATTATTAATATAATAAAGAATATCTTCTGCACCTCTTACCTGAGGAACTTTGTAGAGGCACAATACAGCTGCCCTGTGAAGAGAGATATCAGGTCCCCCAATCACTGCAGCCAAAGGTTTTGGGACCGCACACTTGAAGTTAGAGATGAATTTTCCATGAGTGAAAGGCAGCAGCATTGAAGTAAAGTAAGTCCAGCTTGGACTGAAATGGCTGTTAAAAATATGGAATCCCAGCATGATATTGGGAAGGATTTGGCGATTTTCATTGATCTCTTTTATAGCAGATGCTAAGGCCAGGACATGCTGGTAATTCTGAAAATATACTCTGTAAAGAATGAAAAAGAGGTAAATGTCTTATTTATACCATGGCACCTGCAATCCTTCAGTACTAGACATTTCATGGAATGTGTCAGTGCAACATTAGAAACATTGAAACCTGATAGCAGAAAATGGTATTTTGAGTAACCCTTTGACTTATTCATTTTCTTGTTAATTTACTTAATACTTAAAAGACAAATGGAGATGATTAAACACAAATTGAACTTAATAGCCTCAGAAGAAATAGCTCAACAAATCAAAGGGGCAAAACAAAACTTTTTTTAAAGAATATAAACAAACAGAAAGATGGTAGGTGTTTCAACTGAAAAAAGAAAAAGAGAAAAAAGCAATAAATAAACTGCAAGGTGATCAGGAACACGTACAGTTCCAAAATGAGATAATAGCAAAAATAGTCAAAGAATATTATGAAAAGTTATACGATACCAAAAATAAATTATGGAAAAAATAACACAATATATGGAAGAAGCCAACTTACCCAAAGTCCCAAAAACTTTAGAAATATATTAAATAGAAAGTAATAATGCAGGAGCTAACAGAAGCTGTAAAAAGACAGAAAAACGATAAAACTCCAGACCCCGATAGACTATCAGCAGAATTTGATAAATGTTTTTAGATACCTTAAAGGCTGAAGTACGTAACAAATTACTATCAGAAGTCAAATTACCAAATACATGGACAGAAGCAAATATAATGCCAATACCAAAACATCATTTAGATTTGGTACAGATTAAAAATTATAGACCAATAACCTTATTAAATTTGGACTATAACATTTTGCCTCAATAATAGCAGAGAGATTGAAATAGTTTTTGACCGAATTCATCCACCCAGCTCAAAATGGTTTCTTACCAAAAAGGCAAATTAAGCATAATTTAAGGATTATCTTAGATACATTAGACTATTATGCAGTACACCCAGGATAACAAATGACATTAGTCTTCTTAGATATCCAGAAAGCTTTTGACAATGTAAGTTGGCAATTTATGAGACATCAATTAAATTGTATAGACTTTGGAGGAAAAATTCATAAATGTAATTAAGACTACATATCATAAACGAACAACCAAAATAATTGTATATGGGGACTACATAGAGAACTTCAATATAAAGAAAGGAAGAATACAAGGATGCATGCTATCTCCCTTACTTTTTATAGTGACTTTGGATAAGAATAATAATATCAGACAAAATCTAGAAATTCAAAATCTTGAAATTAAAGGAATGGAGATAAGAGAGGAAAGATATAAATTATAAGCATGTGCAGATGATTTGAAAAAAAAATAGATAAATTTATTGTCATTGTACTCAGAAACCTGAGAACAACGAAATAAAGTGCTCTTCCACAACATACAACTGAACAACACCAAAAGACATATACAAATAACAATGTAAAACAAATTAAAACAAATAACAGTTAAAAACTGTACAACCAGGATATATATAAGTTAAGACCACCAGATTCATAACTCTGCATTTAACCTGATCACAGCACTTGGGTAAAAGCTATGTTTAAATCTACTTGTCCTGGCTTTCAGCACTCTATATCGTCTTCCTGATGGTAGGATCTCAAACAATGAGTGGCCTGGATGCAAAGGGTCTCTCAAGATCTTTTGTATCTTCCTTCTACATCCCATGTTATACAAATCCTCCAATGAGGGAAGAGGACATCCGCTGATCTTTTGTGCCCTTTTTATCACTCTTTGGAGTGCCCTTTTCTCCGCCTCTGTACAACTCCTAAACCACACACAGAGGCAATAAGATAAAATGCTCTCTGTAGAGCTTCGATAAAAGGCAACCAACAGACTCTCTGGCAGTTGTTGTGATCTTAAAAGTCTTAAAAAATACAGTCGTTGGTGAGCCTTTTTTTCTAGGGCTAAAATATTTGCCCCCCATGTTATATCTTGTTTCAGGGTGATACCTAAAAACTTACATTCTGCCACCAGTTCTACCAAAACACCATCGATGTACAATGGCTGGATATCCGAACTGCTCTTCCTGTAATCCATTATGAATTCCTTCATCTTATTTATATTAAAAATAAGATTGTTTACTTTGCACCAGAGGGACAGCTGATGAACTTAATCCCTGTATGCAGACTCATCATTATCAGAAATGAGCCCCACCAACGTTGTATCATCTGCAAACTTAATGATCTTATTGCTCAGATGAATAGAGGTGCAATCAGATGTATAAATAGTGAATAAAAGTGGACTCAATACACAGCCCTGAGGAGTGCCAGTATTGAGGATCTCCACAGAAGAGATATGTTCATTCATCCTAACCCTTTGTGAACGATGTGATAAAAAATTCAGAATCCACCAACATATGGAGTCCGGTAGCTTCAGATCTTTAAGCTTGGACATCAATCTGTGGGGTAATATTGTGTTGAAAGCAGAACTAAAATCAACAAATAATATTCTGACATACGTTCCTTTTTTCTCCAAGTGAGATAGGGCAGTTTGAAGAACAGTATTGACAGCATCCTCAGTAGATCTGTTTGTTCTATAAGCAAACTGATAATTGTCAAAGGTAACAGGAAGGCAAGAAATAATATATTTCCGAACTAACTGCTCGAAGCACTTCATTATCACAGAAGTCAATGCCACTGGCCTGAAGTCATTTAAAGTATTTGCAGGTGACTTCTTGGGTACTGGAACAATAATAGAAGCCTTCAGACAAGTTGGAACAATAGACTGTAGCAGAGAACGATTGAAAATCTTGGTCCACACCCTGGCTAACTGATCTGCACATTCTTTTACTACGCAACCAGGAATGTTATCAGGTCCTGCAGCTTGTCTACCACTTTCATTATACACCTAACATCATGCTCCTTCACAACAAGAGGAGCACAATGCTCGGTCAACAATAGTAGTGGTGATGGTAACTCCACTTCCAGTTGATTCATCTCAAAACGGGCATAAAAGGTGTTTAGTTCCTCTACCAACTCATGTTTTCCACCCATACTAGCCTTCTGTGCTTTAAAATTAGTTAACTGCTGAATCCCCTGCCAAGCTTGTCTCAGGTTATTATTAGATAACCAATCTTCTATCTTTCCTTTGTATGCAGCCTTGGCTTGTTTAATACCACGCTTCAAATTTGCTCTAGCCACACTATACAGTGAGGCATCTACAGACTTAAATGCCTTATTTCTCTTGTACAAAAAGGACCTAACAGTGCCAGTCATCCATGGTTTTTGGTTTGGGTAGGATCAAATACACTTGTTCGTTGTAACAGTATCAATGCAATGGTCCATATAGCCAAAACTGCAGCTGTATGATGCTCTAAATCTTGATGTTCAAAGATGTCCCAGTTGGTTCGCTCAAAACAATCTTGAAGCTGCGTAATTGCCCCCTCAGGCCAACATTTCACTGTCTTTACTACTGCCCCCCCCCTTCTTCCTCTTAGAAATATACTCAGGAGCCAAAACCAGAGATAAATGGTCAGACATACCTAGATGTGGTAGCTGCAGAGTCCTATACCCCTGTGCAATATTTGTGTAAACTTTATCTAAAGTATTCAACCCCCTGGTTGCACATCTCACATGTTGATGAAATTTAGAAAGAACAACTCGCAAATCAACATGATTGAAATCTCCTACTACAATATATACAGCATCTGGATACTTAGTTTGCAAATTACTAACTTCATCACCCAAGTAATTCAAAGCTAGATCCGCTTTTGCATCTGGTGGAATATAAACAACCAATATGATGACAGCGTTAAATTCACATGGCAAATAAAAAGGTCTAATCTTTACAGTCATATATTCTACTTCAGCGGAGCAGTGGCTTGTTATAATCCTCGAGTTTGTACTCCAGTTATCTCTCACATATATACAGACCACTCCTCCTTTATTCTTTCCAACAGTCTTATCTCTATCCAAGCAATGTAGCAAGAAGCCATCCAGCTCTATTTCAGTGCATGGAATAGTGGGGTTTAGCCAGGTCTCAGTTATTAACAGCACACAACAGTCTTTAACATATTTGCTTGAAGAAGCCATTAACCTTAGATTGTCTATTTTATTTACAACTGACCTGGCGTTTGTCAAAAAGAGGCTTGAGAGCGGTAGCCTCCTCTTTTGTTTTTTCATTCTATATAAAACACCAGCTCGACAGCCCCTCTTCTTCTTCCTTTCTGAACGTTTCCTTCGTCTGTTCTTTCGCCCACTCAGTGGAGCATTAATCCACCAGGAGCCGGGAGGCCTTGCAATCTCAACCAGGATGTTAAAACGCCAGAGAAACTCAGCTGTTATCTCCTGTTTACTTTATAAACCAATCTCCACAAGGTCCCATCTGTTGTAGAATTTGTTCGCCTCACAAGAGGTACACACAACACCCAATAATACAACCACAAACAACCACAAACAACACGTATCCACGGAGCACTGAGCTGCAGCAAGTGATTGCGCCGCCATCTTTGATATTTATTGTAGAAGAATCATTAGAAACAATTCCCAAACTATCAAAAGAGATAGAGAGGTTTGGAGAGGAAGCAGGACTGAAAATTAACAGAGAAAAACCTAAAATGACAATTAAAAATCTTACACAAAAGCAAAAGGAGAAACTGATAGAAAAAGTGGACTTTCAAATAGTTAAGAAAGTCAAGTACTTGGGAATATATCTAACAGCAAGGTGCATAACAATAAAAGAAGATGATTATATAAAATTATTCAAGGAAATAAAATTTGATTTGAAACTAATGGAAAAGCACTTATCATTGCTGGGAAGGATCACTACAGTAAAATGAATATCCTACAGAACAGCTTTTCCTGTTTCAAAGAGTACCTATAAAAAAATGGGAAACAAAGTTCTTTGAGGACTTGAATAAACTAACTTTGAAATTTATTTGGCAAGGGAAAAAAGCAAGAATAAATGTTCTGTTCCACCTGTACCCACAGGTGAAACTTCAAGTAATATAGTTCAAATACTTTACGTAAACAAAGCCGGAATCAGAAGATTAATTGCTCTGTTATCACAGTCCTTTGGCAATTCTCCTAGAATCTGTCCGGCAATTCTGTAAAGCTCACAACGCAGTAAATCAGATGCAAGTCTTTCCAAAGCAAGATTCACTTTGTTTTCCAGCAAATATTTCAAAGTCATGCGCACCCTTATATCCTCTAAGAAAGGGCGTGTTCGTCTCATTAATTAATCCTTTGCTGGACGTCTCTTTTCTAATTGAGATTGATGTCTCAATCTTCTCCTAGTTCTGGCATCCAGCCAGCATCCAGCAGTTTCATCACAGCTGGAATCCTCTGATACACTTTTCTGATTAACAGTTAACACCTGAGGTGCAATCAGGGAGGGAGTTCCAGAAGAGGAAGACGTCTCTGAAACTTCTAATAAATCAGATTCATCTCTCAGATTCAACTCCTCCTCTTCCCCCAGATTCCTCTCAAGGTCACTCAGCAATGCAGGCTCGAATCTCAATGCCATATTTTCCTCCTCACTCGAGCCCACATCTGCTGACCAATCAGGTTCAAGTCTCGGAGTCACAACAAATAAAATTGAAAATGTGACAAGAATCTAAAGTAAATGGAGGGTTTGGATTACCAGATTGATTTTATACTACCAAGCATGTGTGATAACATGGGTGAAAGAATAGATGATTGTTAGACACAAGAGATTGTTATATCTAGAAGAACATGACCTGCAATTGGGATGGCATGTCTTCCTACTGTATGAGAAGAATAAAACTCAAAAATACTTTCAAAATCATTACATAAGAAACTCACTAATATATGTATGGGAAAAAGTAAAACCTAAAACATATTCAAAAACTCCAGAATGCCTCTCAACAATGGAAGTCTTCACATACACAAATCTGGTGAAGTTTGAAAAATTGTGACATATAAAAACATATCACATGACCTAAAATGGACACCTAATATCAAAAACGTAATCAAAAAACACAACAAAGAATGTTCTTTCTGCGCCAACTCAGAAAGCTCAGACTGCCTAAAGAGCTGCTGATAAAGTTCTACAGAGGAATTATTGAGTCTGTCATCTGTACCTCCTTACAATTTATATTGATTGTTTCCTAGTATGATTTGATTGCTTATTACTGACTATCATTAAGTGTTGTATCTTATGATTCTTGATGAATGTATAGTTTATTTTATGTATACTGAGAGTATTTGCATCAAGACAAATTCCTTGTGTGTCCAATCACACTTGGCCAATAAAGAATTCTATTCTATTCTATTTTGAATGGAAATTAAAATCAAAACAAGAGCTTGAAGACCAGGACTTTAAATTATTATGATGGCCTCAGTTGCAAATACAATCTAGATATGTTTTAGATGTTTTAGATGTATGGCTTTTATAAAGAGCAAACACCCTTTGATCAAACACTGCTGAATTTTGATGAAAAACTAATCAAAATGATATAAAACTTTTTATTAAATTTGAAAATGGAAAATGAGCAAATAAAAGATAAAAAGATACAAGGGTATTTAATGGTCAAGGAGAGAAGGAACCTAGAACTAAGGAGAAGTTTCCTGATAGAACAATTAGTCAGTGGAACAACCTTCCTCCAGGAATTGTAAATGCTAAAACACTGGAAGTTTTTAAGGAGAGACTGGATAGCCATTTGTCTGCAGTGGTGTAGGGTTTTCTGCAGGGGGTTGGACTAGAAGATTTCCAAGGTCCCTTCCAACTCTGTTATTCTATTCTATTCTATTCTATTCTATTCTATTCTATTCTATTCTA
>NW_020769584.1:12476-24372 GCF_900518735.1 Pseudonaja textilis
TATTCTATTCTATTCTATTCTATTCTATTCTATTCTATTCTATTCTATTCTATTCTATTCTATTCTATTTCATTCCATTCCATTCCATTCCATTCCATTCCATTCCATTCCATTCTATTCTATTCAACGAAAAAACCAAGTTAGAACAATGAATCAGACAAACTGCTTGACTGCAGATGTTCTCCGTGCTCCATCACTGGAAGTTTTTAAGAAGAGATTGGGCAACCATTGATATGAAATGGTATAGGGTTACCTGTTTTAGCAGTGGTTAGACTAGAAGACTTCCAAGGTACCTCCCAGCTATTAATTTTGTGCCCACATTGGGGAATGTTTTTCTATGCCCAATATCCCCACTGTCTGTTTCAAAGTTATGAGTACTCATGCTGCTATGGTAACCTTATCAAGCAAAAAATAATATCCTGGAACCTGAAAGTTGTCTCCTTTTTTTAAAGAGAAAAAAACACACAGACTTCTGGGGAAGTATGGCAATATAATAATGAATATCTTCTGCACAAGTTGAGGAACTGAGGAAGTTTGTAGGTTCACAATACAGCTACCATGTGAAGAGAAATATCAGGTCCCCCAATCACTGCAGTCAAAAGTTTTTGGATCCCACATTTGTAGTTAGGGGTGAACTTGCCATGAGTGAAAGGCAGCACCCTTGAAATGAAGTAAGTCCAACTTGGACTGAACTGTCTGTTTAAAATATGGAAGCCCAGTGTGATACTGGGTAGGATCTGGTGATTTTCATTGATCTCTTTTAGAGCAAACGCTAAGGCAAGGACATGTTGGGAATTCTGAAAAAAATATGCTGTAAAGAAAAAAGAATACTTTAAGAAATGTCTGCTTCTTATCATGGCACCTGCAATCCTTTAGCAGAACACATTTCATACAGGGGTGGGATTCTACTGGTTCACACCTATTCGCTAGAATCAGTTGTTAACATTCTAAGCAGTTCAGAGAACCAATTGTTAATAGAAATGACTGGCCTAATCCTGTGAGGAAGGCAGGAAGGAAACATTCTGGTGTTGCTTACAGAAACTGCCTCTCCATTAATCCTTATTACATTCTTGGCAGGAATAGACTTCCAGTCTCAGGAACTTCTCTGGAGTTTTTTTCCTCCTTTGCTGGTATTTTGCTTGTGTGGAGTGACCATTCAAAGTTACAATGGCACTGAAAAAGTGACTTATGACTGTTTTTCACACTTACGACTATTGCAGCATCCCCAGTCATGAGAGGCATGCATCGATGTGAGTGATATTGAGTTGGCCACACCCAGCCAATAACATGACCACCAAGCCACATCCACCCAGTCACATGACCACCAAGCCACATCCACCACACAAGCCACACCCACAGAACCGGTTGTTAACAAATTTGAATCACACCCCTGATTTCATGGAACTCTGATTATCTGTTATCTGAATATGTCAGTACAACATCTAGAAACATTGAAATCTGATGGCAGAAAAAGAGTTAGTGGTATTTTGAATCATCCTCTGAGTTATTCGTTTTTTTGTTAATTTATTCGTTATTTTTGTTTTGTTTCAATTTTTGTCAGATGATGGACATGTGTTTAGCCCAAGCATGTTCAAGCTCAGTTACTGATGATTGACCCGTTACCTTTGATTGGAAGTTGGTTCCAAGCTTCCAGTAGACTTTCTGTGAAGTAATACTTTCTGATATGATTTTTGAACTTCCCTCCAGTCAGTTTGAGGTTATGTCCCTATATTTTTGATTTTTGCTTACTATTGAAATGACTGCCCTCTATACCTTATTTACACCCTTAATCTATTTAAATGGTTCCATCCTTTTCCCCATTTTCTTTCTCTCCTTCAGGTTTTACTTAATCAGATCCTCCAAACAGACAATGCTCCATTTTTGTTGCTCATTTCTGGACTCACTCAATCTTATCAATATCTGTTTTTTAAAATGAAGTCTCCAGAACTGGATATAGCATTCCAAATGGGATTTCACTAAAGCCCTATCTAGCGGGATTAGGATGTACATTTTACTGCTCTTGTCCCTCTAGTAATGCAAGGGAAATATGCCCTCCCTTCAAATATTAGTTTCTGGATGTTATCATAAAAGAGGGCCTGACCTGGGGTGCTCACATTGCGGCACTGGTCAAAAGGGCCCAGCAGAGATTATACTACCTGAGACTTCTCAGAAAACAACAACTGAATGAAAAACTATTGGTGACCTTCTATTGCTTCACCATAAAGAGTATCTTAATTTACTGCACCTCTGTATGGTTTGCCAATTGCACAGGGGCAGATAGGACAGCACTCCAGAGGATTAAGGTCATTACCCAGAAGATCATTGGTTGCCCTCTTCCCTCTTTGGAAAAGCTTTATAGATCCCGCTACCCTAAGAAAGTTCAAAACATTCTCAAAGATCCATCTCATGCTGGGCAGCCTTTTTTTTGTACTATTACCATCTGGCAAATGGTACATAATAATAAAAACAAGGACAAATAGGATGAAAAACATCTTCTATCCCAGGGCAGTAGCTCTACTGAATTCTACTACACTGCAGTATTGGTGCAGTGTCTAGGGTTTTCAATTCAATCTGTGGATGTGAAGGATGTGTGTTCGTGTTTATTTTCAGGGTCATGATGTGCACTGAAGATGGTGCTTGATTTCATTGTATGAGGTGCAATGACAATGAAGTAAACTAAACTAAACTATAGATATTAGACATATATAGTTACAGATATTTAGATATGGTTTGTTATAATCTCTTTCAATTTTACATGGGCACAGAATTTGACAACAAATTGATGATGTACTTACACAGTTGCATCCAGAAGTACCCGAGAAGGATGTTGGCTGAAATCAATGGGATTAGAAAATGTAAACAATGCAGAAATAATGCCAGCAATGTTGATGTCTCCAAACTGATGATAGGTGTGCTGAATAGGAAGAGGCTCCTGAAAGTCACATTGAATGATAGGATTCTTGCACACCACTTCAGGCAAAACTATTAACAGCAACTCCATGAATATGAACATCTTCCATGAGTGTCTTCTTTCTGTGAACAAATGCCTCTGTATGAAGAAGATCTTTGAAGTAGATCAGTCTGATCTTTCTTCTTGAGATATTTTTCAGACACAGATAGTGAGTGTAACATACTAACAAATCAATTCACAGAGTTCTGGGGCTCTGAGCTATGGGATGGAATATCACGGGGACAATAAATAGCATCCTTCAGAGTCTGTTCCTCCTTTTTCCATGGAATCCCCTAGGATCTGGAGGAGAGAAACTGGCTAATTTGATAATGATAGTGAGACAGTCACAAATGTGAACACTTTCAAAATATGTAAGGCTCTCTTGAGGCAGGAAGGCAGGAGTCACAAGACAAAAATAAAACCATTTTATCTATAAATGAAGGTACAAATTCTATTCTATTCTATTCTATTCTATTCTATTCTATTCTATTCTATTCTATTCTATTCTATTCTATTCTATTCTATTCCATTCCATTCCATTCTTCTTTCTTTCTTTTTTTTACAAAATCTTTATTAAACATTAAAAAGATAAATAGAAAATACATGATACAAAACATTTTGTTAAAAACAAAAAAATATATACATTACAAATCAATTAGATGGTGGTTATATATAAAAAAAATATTCTGATACTTATTTCATATATCTGGTTGTTATTCCTACATTAACCTCTTTATATTCTTCCTTCCTTATTTATTTACTCACTGGTTTCTATTATTTCTCCAATTATACCAATTTTCCCAGACTGTATAATACTTTGAGTCTTCCTTTTCTTTTAATTTTAGGGTAAGTTTGTCCATTTTAGCACAATTGGATTATTCTTGGATTATTAAATGTTCTGCTGGCATAATATCTCCTTTCCAGCACTGTTTGAGTGCTAGTCTTGCTGCAGTAATTATATGTAAAATTAAATATTTTATTTCTTTTGCACATTCACCTTTTATTATTCCCAGTAAAAAGATCTTGCTTTAAATTCTAATTGAATGGTCATAATTTATTTTATCCATGTTTGTATTTTTATCCAATATTTGTTACTTTTTGGGTAAAGCCACCATGTGTGGAAGAAGGTGCCCCTTGTTTGTTTGCATTTCCAGCAAAGTGGGCTTAAGTTGGGATACATATTAGCTAATCTTGAAGGGGGCAGATACCATTGATAGCACATTTTATATACCATTGATTTCATTATTTTGTAATTTTTCCCCCAAATTCTTTCCCAATCTTCCAAATTAATGTTATGTCCTACATTTCTTGCCCATGCTATCATTGGGCCCTTAACTAATTCCTCTGCCATTTCAAACTTATGCATTTTTGAAATTATTTTTTCACCTGTACCCTCTAGGAGTTTATCTAGTTGACTTGATTTTATTTCTATTCCATATTCTTCCACATCATTTTTATACTTTGTTTTTAACTGGAGGTATCACTACCAATCTATATTCAGACCTTGCTCCCTAAGTTCTTGGTTTGTTTTTAATATTCCTTGGGGGGTCTTAAACTTCATAGTATTTAACCATTTTTCTAATTTCTAGTACATTAGGGTGTATCAACGAATTTTTATATAATGTTTATTCTTAATATCTTGCCATATTTGCATTAATTAATCTTGTATTGCATTTTGATGGAAATGAATATGAGTCTTATTTCCTGGGTTCCACATGAAGCCATGCCACCCTGTCTGAAAGTCATGCCCTTCTAAAATTAAAGTTCTTTATTTCTTAAATTGACCCACTCTTTAATCCACATTAAATCTGCTACTTTATAGTATATTTCCCAAGTGGGGAGTCCAAATCTACCTCTGCTTCTATTATTCTGTAGTGCACTGAATTTTACCCTTGTGCTTTTGCTTACCCAAACAAATTTCATGATCATTTTATTGAAATCTGTAAAAAACAATTATCCAATTTTACAGGGATCATTTGGAAGAGGAAAAGTAGTCTCAGTAAAATATTCATTTTGATGGCTGCAATTCTCCCTAGCATTGATAGCTGTATTTTCTCCCATTTTTCTAGATCTTTCTTCATTTGCTGTGCTAATTTTATATAGTTATCTTCTTTTATTGTTGAACATCTTGCTATGAGCCAGATGCCCACATATTTGACTTTTTTTTACAATTTGTAAACCAGTTATTTCCACTAATTTCTTTTTGTTGTTGTTATCTGTTAGTTTTTTTGTTATCACTTTTGCTTTATCTTTGTTGATTGTTAGGGCAGCCACTTCCCCAAATTTCTCTTGCTCTTTTATTAATTTTCATTCTGATTCTATCAGTTCTTCTGCAAAAAATACAAGATCATCTGCAAATGCTTGGGCCACATATTCTTCTTGCTTAATTTTTAACCCTTTTATTTCCCAATTCAATCTGATTCTTCTCAACAAAATTTCTAATGTCATGGTAAAGAGCAGAGGTGGACATCCCTGCCAAACTCCTTTCCTTATTTCAAATGAGTTTGTAAGTTCTCCATTAATTATTTGACGAGCTTTCTGAATCGAATATATTGACCCTATCATTTTTTCAAATCTGTCTCCAAATTTCATTTCTTTTATCTGCTGAATCATAAATTGCCAATTCACTTTATTGAAAGCCTTTTGGGCATCAAGAAAAACAAAAACAAAAATGTTTTACTAGGTGCATCTCATAATACTCCAGAAGATCTATTACTGTCCTTGTATTATTTTTTATTTGTCTTATTGATAAAACATCATTTTGGTCTGGATGTATTTTATTATTCATTACTTTTTTCATTCTTTCAGCCATTATATTCATAAATATTTTATAGTAGGCGTTTAATAAAGAGATTGGTCTATAATTTCTTATTTATGTGGTATCTGTGCTTTCATTCCGTACCAGTGCAATATACGCTTCTCTCTACAATACTAGTAACTTTGCCTCTGTTATACCTCATTATAAATTTCCAAAACTATCAGATCAAGTACTTCTAAACTTTTATAAACTTCTCCTGGTAAACCATCTGTTCCTGGGGTTTTATTATTATTTTGCTATTAGATTGCCTCTTTTAATTCCTCTTTAGTAATGTCCTCATTTAACATTGCCCTTTCTTCTTCTGTTAGAGCTGGCGTAATCTCTCCTTCTAAATAGTGATTTAGTTTCTCATCCCTAATTTTCACTTGTTTGTAAAGATCCTTGAAAAATTCTTGTACTTTTTTTTCTTTTCCATATTATATTGTAAGTTCTCCTCATTATCCTTTAATTGCTGAATCTTTCTTTTTTTTTCTTTTCTTTCTTAATCTATAAGCAAGCCACCTCCTCGACTTATTCGCATTTTCAAGATAGTTTTGTTTTGCAGATTTCAAGGCTCTTAAATTCTTTTCCTGTTCTAATACATTTAATTCATATTTGGCTAGTATACGTTTACCTATAAACTGCTCATTTCCAGGTTTAATTTGTAATTGTATTTCCAAATTTTTAATCTCATTCCGTAATGCATCATTTTCTTTTTCTTTTTAGCATTATATGCTGTCATTAATCCTCTTATATAAGCTTTCATTGTATCCCACAAATTCCATAGAAATATATGATCTTTTGTATTCTCTTTAAAGATAATATTTTCAATTTATTTTTCATTCTCCTGCTTCTATGCCACTCACTGTTTCCTGTTGTTCCTTGTGTCTCTTTGAGCTCTTGTTCTCACTCTTCCCTCTTCTTGTAGTTCTTCTTCTCTCTTTTTCTCTTCTTCCTGTCCTTTGTCCTTTTTTCCCCTGTTGTTGGTCTTCTTGGCTTGTCAACTTCAGCTCTTCCCTACTGCTGCCTGTTTCTTCTGGGCCTATCAGTTGGTCATGGAGGTCTTGTGCTTTATCCAGGGTATCTATTTTGATTATTTTCCCCTCCCACGACACCAACATTCCCCCTGTTATTTATCCATCTAAATAATATGTTACTTTTACTGAGTAAGACCACTAAGAAATGATAATCTTTCCTTTGTTCACATATTCTTTGCAGAATCTCTTTTATGTGATGATTTCCCTACCTTTGTAAGTCATTGGCTCATCCCTGGTTATTTTATATATGATGTCTCTCACTTTTTTCTGGCAAAGCACACATGAACTTCCTTTGTCAATCTAAATCATCTGGCCTAATTTGTATAAACTCTATAAACCTTGTCCAACTTGTTTATTATTTTTCCTTTGTCTCCCTGGAGTGCCTCCACTATTATTTCCACCATTATTATTGCTAGGTTTCCCTCCTTCATCTCTACCATATTTTGGAACCTCAGATAGAATGAGGCTCTGTCCATTTCCAACTGGATCAATGAGTCTTTGACTTCCTTATTTCATTCTTTTATTCTCCGATTTACCAGATCTAATTTTTCTTCTGTTCTTTTTCCATCCTTTTCTCAATCATTTGTATTTGTTGATCATTCATTTGTAATGCTTCTTGGATTAGATCTACTTCCTCATCTAGCTTCTGGATATCATTCTTCACTTCTCTCATAGCCTCCTCCATTTCTGCTTTCATCTCTCCATGGTTTTTAATCATGTTCTCTTGTAGCTTCATCATAATTTCTTGTATTGATAATAGTGTGGCCTGCATGTTCATTGTGGAGTTTTTCTGTTGCAAACATTCCTTCTGTTAATCTTTGATTGGCCTGGGATGTTATCACTGCATTTGACATTGGAGTGGCTTTCTTCCCAGCTTTCACCATAGTAGTCGTGATGCTTGTCATTTCCTGTAATATTCTGTATTGCTCTCCTAATATTCTTTCTATCTTTTCCCAAACTACCATTCAATGTTATTCTAATTTTCTTTCCTTAAATTCTATGCTACAGTGTAATCTACAATTGTATATATTGTATTATATTCTAGATGTTCCAAATGTTAATTAAACCAATCAATTCAAAATCAATTCCAATATCAGTAACAATTATTTTAACACTGTAAACTCATATATACACACTGTCTGTTAGTTAATTAATGGGTTAAATAGTTAATTAACTAATAGTTTTATTTATAAAATTAATTTCTTAATTTATTCCACTCTAAACATAAATATATTAAACTATAGTTTTAAATTTAAATAAATTTTTAGTATCAATAGAGAATTAATAAGATAAAGGAACAATCAGTATAATGAATAAATATATAGCTTTCTCTATTTTTCAGTCAATACACTTCTTATAAATTAGGTATAATTATGTCTTTAGTTCACAATAAATAACAATCAATGGTACTATAAGTATATATCTTTTTTAAAGTTTTCATTGATATGTAATTATATAAATTAAATATATTTATCACTAGAAATATAGCTGTAGAAGAAAAAAAATTATCAATGTAATTTTAAATATAAATTAAATATTGCACTCAATATCAAGAATTAGCTTTTAGACACAAATGAATTGACATATGAAGTTTCTTTTGAAATACATTTTAAAGATTTTAAAGAGTTCCAACCAAGTTATTTAAATCTTACTATACTGAGAGCTGAAAGAGTTAACAGCTGCCTTTTTCGTTTTCAAAATGTCTGTCCTGTCACTCTCCTATCCTTAATCCTTAGTCCTTCATCCTGTTTCTTTGTTTCATCTATTGTTGCAATACTCGTTGCTTAGGAAGATCAAAAAGTTCAGCAGCTCTGTTCTAATCACTCCACTCTCTTTTCTTCATGCAGCTTACTTTCAGTTACTTTCAATTTTACTCATTTTCACTTCTTCATTTCCTCTCCTTCACCATCACTGGCTCCATGTTCCGCCCTCTTCCTTCTCTGCTCTTCTCTTTGCTCTTATTGTTCATGTGCCATTCGGAGCTTTCACTTTTGCTGTCAATCCTCTGGGCTAAATGACAATCTAATTTCTTTGCTCTCACCACTTACTCCACACCATCAACCCTCTTCACTCCATTCTTCTTTCTTGTGGGACATCAGGTCTCTGGGTCAGCCATCAAGACTCACCTCTTCAGCTCTGGAATCGAGGGTTTCTTCTCAGCGCAGATGGAGATTGCACTTCCCCACTTCACTTCTGAAGTTTCCCCTCTCTTTTACCGATCCCCCTAGGACCAATCCCTAATGAAGAAGGGGCAGACCACTGGTGGGTTGCAGAGAGCCGCCTCTCTCCTCCTTGCCTGGCCATTACTCCCCTTCCCAAAGGTGATTGTAGCAGCAGTCAGAAATGGCCACCTCAAAGAACCCAACTGGACAAGATTGTGCAGGAGGAAGTTTAAAGGAGAAAGTTTGACTGACTGGGTTGAATGGAGAAAACATCTATTTAAGGTACCTGGAACTTGAATTACAAAGACTAATACTATTCCTAAAAAAGATATTTAAAGTGGTGAAAGAGAAAGGAAAAGGAAAAAGAATTGGCTTTTTTTTCTCATATTGACAGCTCTACTTGACTTTGAATGTTAAGAAAAAGAGATCTAAATAAGAAATTGATATTAAATCCACTTGGACATGAATAGGCTATTTTTATCTGAAAATAAAGTATCAAAGGGATAAAGACTTTTGGATAATTTAAAAAAATCTCAAAAAGGAAGAAAGCAGAGCAGGGAAAAAGAGGGTGGAATCTGGAAAAATGGAGGAGTAAAAAGAATTGATAGTGGAATTTTAACAAGACTTGTAAAGGATACATTGTAGCTGAAACTTTGTTACAAGATAACATAGCCCCTGGAAAGAGAAACTGAGAAAAGAGGCAAGAAACAGCTTTGGATTATTGGGTGATTCCTGGAATTTTGGATGGTGGATCCTAATGAAATAAAATCAATTAGGGGTTGTTTAATTTTTTTTTAAAATGGCATCACTCCTTAATGATACTTAAAGAACATAACAATGCAAATATTATCTTTCACTTTAATCATCTATCATATATTCTAACTCTTTTCTATTTCTAATATAACAATGCTATCTCATGTACCCTTGCAGAATCCTCTCTTTAAGTTAAATTTTAACCATTGTCTCTGTGTCTTTTAAATAGGCTTATCCCTTTAATTCTTGTATGTTTTTCCTGCTTCTCTATATCTTGTTTCTGTCCTTTATAACTTTTTCCTTTCCATCTTCCCCCTCTTCTTCTCCCTCCCCTTTTTGTTCCCTTTTCTATCTGATTTTCCCTTCTGTGATCCTCCCTTCTGCTTCTTCCTAATGTTATAGTTACTTTTCAAATTACTCTTTTTTGGTTGTTGCTTCAAGTCTTAAGTTTTTAACCCCTTTTTCCCCTTTTCCCTTTTTTACCCCACTTAAAACTGCTTGGTCATTAAAGATGGCTTCTTCTTTGTCCTGCCCTTTTTGTTCTACAAGCATTTCTTGTTGTTTTTCATAGTTCAAAATCTCCATTTCTAAAAATTGAAATACATAGCCAAAAGATCCTCTTCCGTCTTGTGCTTCTTCTTTTTGTTCATTGGTTGGGGGCCTGGCTGTGTTCTGATTGGCTGGGGGGTTGGCTGTGCTCTGATTGGCTGGGGGTGTGTTCTGTTCAGGTGGGGGCTTGGTTGTGCTCAGGTTAGTCTTAGTTGCTGGGGGATTTGAGCTGGTGAGCTGTGTTCCTGCTGTTTGGCTTCATGTTCGTGGTCATGCCACATCTTCATGGTGGGGGTCAGTTCGCTTCATGTATGGATTGGAGTGGTTTGAAGCAGGTAGTGATGCAGCTGCTGTGTGGCTTCTGGTCCGTGGTCATGTCTCATCTTCTGTGCGGGTGTGAGTCTGCTTTCTATGTGGAAGTGTGGTGGTAGCATCTTGTGTGGCCCTCATGTGTGTGGGTTTGGTGTCATTCTTCATGTTAGGTACTCGTCTGTTCATGAGGTTGGGTTTCCAAATGGCTGGTAGACAGGAGGTGTCATCTCATTTATTCATGCTGTGTGGGCATTTGTCTATCTCTATGGCTTCTCTGATTATTCTGTTGTTGAAGTGGTTGGTTTTGGTGATAGTTCTGGTATTTTTAAAGTAAATATTTAACAGAACATACCTCCAGCCAATCAGAGCACAGCCAACCCTCCCAATGAATCAGAACACAGCCAGGCCCCCAACCAATGAGAACACACCCCCACCCAATCAGAACACAGCCAAGCCCCCACCCAATCAAATCACACCCCCACTAGCAGTTAAAAGGACGAAGCAGCTGCAAACTCACATTACTCTGAGAAGCACAGAGCTGAAGACACAAGCCTGAAGATGATGAATGAGACTTCTTTGAAATGTTGCCTAGATACTTCCAATTTTATGTAGGAAAAAACCTGAATAACCAAAGATCCATATATGTGTGTGTGTGTGTGTGTGTGTGTGTGTGTGTTCTGTCTCACCTGTATCCACATGTGAGAATCCAAAGTTCAAATATTCAAGCAAACAAAACCAGACCCAAAAGAGTTAACTGCTTTTGTTTTCACAGTCCTTGGCAGTCTTCCTGGAATCTGTCTGGCAAGTCTGAACTGTCCATAAATCACAACACCGCAGCCATATGCAATTCTTTCGCACCAAAAATCCACTTTGCTTCAAGCGGGGAGAGGCATTAACACGCTTTTTATATATCCCCTGAGGGGCATGTCAGTCTCTTTAATTAATCCTTGGCTGGACATCTCTTTTCTAATTGAGATTGACGTCTCAATCTTCTCCTAGTCCTAGCATCAAGCCAGCATCCGGCAGTTTCATCATTGCTTGATGCCTCTGGCACACTTTCCTGATTAACAGTTAACACCTGAGGTGCAATCAGGGAGGGAGTTCCAGAAGAGGAAGACACCTCTGAAACTTCTAATAAATCAGGCTCATCTTTCAGATTCAACTCCTCCTCCTCCCCCAGACTCCGCTCAACGTCGCTCAGTAATGCAGGCTCGAATCTCAATTCCAGATCTTCTTCATCACTCGAGCCTACATCTGCTGTCTGACCTGGTTCAAACCTCGGAGGCACAACACACACACACACACACACACACACACACACACACACACACACACA
>NW_020769584.1:31571-54210 GCF_900518735.1 Pseudonaja textilis
TCTACTCTACTCTACTCTACTCTACTCTACTCTACTCTACTCTACTCAATTCCTAGTTCAGTATATAGTGTAGTCTAGTTTTCCATTGCACTACTGCATATTACTCTCTGTTTTCCACTTCACTGCACTGCAGTCAACTCCTGTTCCTGTTCCTATTCTCTAGTCTAGTCTAGTCCATTGTAATCTTGTCTTCCACTAGACTACTCTATGTTGCTCTCCATTCCCTACTCCATTCCACTTCACTGCACTCACATTCTCATTCTCATTCCCATTCTTATTCCCATTCCCTAGTCTACACTAATCTAATCTACTCTACTCTAATCTACTCTATAGTATAGTCCAGCTTTCCACTGTACTACTTTACATTACTCTCCATTCTCCACTGCACTCCACTGCATTCCTATGGAATTCCAATTCCAATTCCAATTTCATTCCAGGATGAAAACCTCCCAGAATCCATATGGGTCAATGTAAAAAGAAAAAAAAAAAGAATTGTTTTGGCTTATACTACAACCACCCAACCAAGTAGAAGAAATAGATAAACTCTTTGCTAATCAATTAATAAATATAGATAGGAAACATACCATAGTAGTAATGGGAAATTTTAACTACTCTGATGTCAACTGGGAGACAAACTCTGCTGCAAGTGGGAGATTGAATATATTCTGAACCAACATAGCTGACAATTTTGTCATCCAAAAGATAGAGGAGGGAACTGGAGGAAAAACTATATTGGACCTAATTCTTACTAATAGAAAATAAGTAATAGAGGGAGTTAAAGTTTCTGGAACCTTGGTCAGGAGTGACCATGTCATACTGGGTGGGTGCTTCATCACTCAAAGTTTTTAATAAGAAACTAGACAGGCACTTGCCTGAAATGATAGTGGTGGTGAATCTATGGTATGCATGCCACAGATGGCATGCAGAGCCCTCTCTGTGGGCATATGTGCCATCACCCCAGGTCAGCTCTACCACATTTCTCCATGGCATTCTCTCTGTTGTTTGCAGAGAAACACGGTCATGATGTTCCAAAGAAAAGGCTCATCTCCCAGATCCTGCCAGCCTAAATCCCTTGACTGATGGGATCCACAGCATAACTCTTCTGCTGGTCCTGGTGGGGCAGGATCATCCCAAAGGGCTGGCTATACATACATACATATTTGTGGTCACCATCTTGTTTTTGCTTGATGCTGGGTTTTTGCAGTGATTTGGTAGAGCCCCTAGCTAAGATTCTATGCCAATCAGAGAACCCCAAATCCCACTCCTGGCTGAACCCACTCACCCCATCCCACCCCTCCCAGGAGTCTCCACATGGTCTATTTTTGATGCAGGTAAGTGCAGGGCTCATGCAGAGGCTTGGGGAGAGCAAAACACAGGCTTGGTGGCAGACTTGAACAGTGAGGATGTTCTGCTGGAACTTGGACCAATCCTGTAATCTGGGGAAGAATCTGATGAGTGCTCTGCATTGGAGGCAGAGTTGGGGACAGGGCCATCCAACATTTATCAGATGCCTTCAGAATTGGAAATAAGTGGGGAAGAAGAATAGCTAGAGCCTGTTCCAGATGTGCATATGCTTAGAGCTGTCAGGAGAAGGGAACAACTAAGGAGCAGGGGTTGACTCAGAAGAAAAGGCACCCTCTCATAGGGAAAGGCCCCTCCCATATGGAATAAATAGGGAAAAAGGGGGAGGGGTGTTTGCAGGAGACAATTGATTCACTTATGATTGTGAAGATTTGCTTATCTGTGTTTGTGCCTCACAGAGACTCCTTATCAAGTATTTTCTTTTACAGCATTGCAACTGGAAGCTCTCAGCCTGGAAACTAGCCAAGGACTGATAAGATCTATTCTTGCACTTAAACTTGGGAAGAATTATTGCTGGGACTTTTCTGGGTGTGAATGCCAGGAATTACATCAACCAACTAAAAATACCCCGCCCCCCCAGGACAAGGAGTCTGTTTAGTGATTCTCTTCAGCCAGGGTCAGAAAAAAAACCTTGCTTTTCTCCACTTTAAATTTCATCTTGATCCCAACAAGAGGCCATTGTTTAAGTCAGTCAAGATCTTTTGGGATCCCAAGCTTGTCTTCTGGGCACAAGGAGAGAAAATGATGATGACTTTTCTAAGATGGATGGAATATTTTTCTAATTCAGGTTATGACAATTTAGGAGTAAGGAAGTAAATATTGAAAATCAGCTAGAATAAAAAAAAAGGTTGAACTGGGTGAGCCCTGATATGCCTCCTCTTAAAAGCTTTGATGCTCACACCTGTGAGTTAATGAGCAGAAAACCATTTTTATTTGTTTTTAGAATTAAGGTCTTCCAATCAATATTGTATGGCATTAAATGTAACAAATGTAACTGGAAATCAAGTGGTAGCATCAAAGGAATTATGAATTTGAGGAATTGAATCACACATACAAAGTGATGGCAACGTTCCCACCCACAATAGTTCAAATTGTCCATCCAATTAAAAGTTTCATATAATGTCATGTGGGCATCTTCAGGTGGTGATGAGGCATCTGTCCATTGAGCTTGGCCTATTTTGATAAAGAAGTGCGCATAGCATAGGAAAGAGGCATAAACAAGAATCTCCCCCCACAACGTATACATTTTTTTTCTCTCAAACCTCCAGCTCACTTCCCATAACTATTCCACCCTTCCTCCCCTCGTTACTTATGACAGCCAAAACATGCAAACAAAGGAAACAAATCTTGAAGGCTGACACAAGCACTGTTTGATTAACTGGATTG
The DNA here is from genome assembly GCF_900518735.1 of Pseudonaja textilis. The sequence continues at coordinate 34,320 of NW_020769584.1, forward strand.
TCAATAATCATGTTCTGAAAGCACACAGTTCTCTTTTTTATTTATTTGGATTTGAATTTATATCCACCCCAGCCAAACAATCTCAAGATGGCTCACATGGTGCCTGTGTCTACAGGTTAATTACTATAAAAAAATGTATGCTTGGAATTAAAGCCCTCTAGTCAACAATGTATAGCAATGCCAGTAGGAGAGTCACTCTACACGATTTCAGGAATGCAACAGTGGTGAATTTCTGTAGCTCAGGTGTAGGATGAGGGTGAAAGTGTGTTCTTTGAGCTTGTGAGTTGATTTCCAAATGTTATGTTACCAGGCTAGGTAACATCTTCAGTGGAATTTAGGGGACATCTGTGTTACTGTTCTATTTATAAGGGTTTCAGGTCTGGATGTGTCAAGTGAGGGTCTTGTGATAGATCAGTTGTAAGTCATCAGTGAACCTTATGATGGATCTTGTGATAAGACAATTAGTTCAGGTCAGGGTTGTTGGGAGGTGAACTGCTGGTGGTGGGGAATTGCATGGGTTGGTTTAGAGTGGGTGCCATCTAGTTGGCTCTGTGGTTGATTTGGATTCTGAGGGGTTTGTAGGCTGGTTATAGGTCAATGTCTCTGCTGATGGAATTGCTTGTGGAATGGTGGGTGGTAGCATGGCCGATGATTTTTGTGTTGTTCCAATTGCACTCATGCTGTTGGGTGTTAGTATGGGTAACAATTAAGGATTGGGGATTGTGGCTTTTGACTGCCATTCCAGGAATGTTCAAAGAACCAGCTTAGGATGATCTCCTTGACAAGTTTACAAGGGAAACTTTTATGTCCTTGTTCCTCAGTGTATAGATAATAGGATTCAAAAGTGGAGTCAGTGAGGTGTAGAAGACAGCCACCACTCCATCCAGTGGATCCTGAGATCCTGGTCTAAGATAGATGAAAACAAGGGGCACATAGTAAGTCACCACCACAGTTAAATGAGCAGTACAGGTAGAGAAAGCCCGTTTACGACCTTGAGCACTGCGAATCTTCAGGATGGTGGAGACAATATACATGTAGGAAGTCAAAATCAGAAGGAAGCATGTGGTGGCCACAAGACCGACATCCACCATGGTTACCATCTCATTGAGTGTTGTGTCAGCAGAGACCAGCTTCAACACAGCAGGGATATCACAGAAGATATAGTTGACCTGGTTTTCTCGACCAAAGGGCAAGCGAAAAACAAGGGCTGTCTCCATTATGGAGTGAAGACATCCTCCAACCCAGGTGCCCATGGCCAGGAAGAGACATGTCCTGTGATTCATGAGGTTGCCATAATGGAGTGGTTTGCAAATAGCCAGAAAACGATCATAGGCCATCAATGTATAAAGGAAGCATTCTGTGCAACCCAAAAAATGGAAGAAGAAGAGTTGACATACACAACCTCCAAAGGATATGACCAACCCATCTTCTAAAAATCCAACAATGACCTTGGGAACAATCACGGTGGAGACTGTCATGTCTAGAAAGGACAAATGGCAAAGGAACCAGTACATGGGCTTGTGGAGATGGGCATTAGACAGAACAACGAACAGGATCAGAAGATTGCCAAAGAGTGTCATTAAATAGATGAGCAGGAAGAAGATAAATAAAGATACCTTCAGACTATCAGGATATGGAAAGCCAACAAGGATAAACTCATTCAAAGAAGTTTGATTCTTACATTCCATCTGTGCAACATCAAGTATATAATCAATCATGGAAAGAGGACAAACCATAAGCAGAACAATAATGAAGTCTTTAAGCAGATGTTCCTATTGAACAGCAACCTTCCCTGTTGGGAGGAGTGCCCAAGTGCAAAAGTAGGCTACACATTCTGTATAAAGTGAGCTAGCTTTGACCTTTCCTGAATGCCTTAGATCTGTATCTAATAGTTCTCTTGTGAAAGCTACCAGCCTGTGTAATACGGAGAGAGATTAAATAGTCACCTTGAACCTTACACGCATAGTCTGATTGTTTGTTCCTGACATAAACAGATGTTTAATGTACTTTGTTAGAGTTTGTTTATTTCATGTTTCTATGTCCTGCAAGCACCAATTTGCATGTGGTTTAGTAGCAAATGACACACAGATTGTTCCGATTCCTCCAAATAGTACCTATGTAGTTCACACAATATTATCATAGCAATCCATGGTTTGATATGAAAAAGGCCCAGAACATAAGTTCTGAGAACATAAGTTCTGAGAACATCTTCCTTCAGCAGATGAAATAGGCTATAAAAGGGCCATCCATTCTTGAACCAGAAGAGGTGAACTGTTGAAATGGAAAGTAACAGGAAGTAACAGGAAGGTGGAATATTATATGTATTTTGTTCTGTCTTCTGTCTTATGGTGGATACATTCAAATAGAAGATAACTTTATAACATCAACGAGAGAGGCTTTAATATGGGCTCCTGCTTTGAACAAGAAGTTGATCTCAATAGCCTTGATGGCCTTTGCACTTCTGTAATTCTATGATAAAAAGAGTTCTTTGAAGGGGATAATCAGAGCAGACCATCAAGCCCTATTTTCCAAATCTCTAAATCACTCTCTTTGTTCCTTGCTGATCAGATCAGCCTTGGACATTCCTCCCAAAGGCTGCTCAAATGTTTTGCTGTTAAGATAAGGAACCCTTCATATCCAAATCCTTTTGCAACTTCATATATAGATGACATTTTCTTACCTCAAACTTAATAAGCATTTTGGTTTTTCATTTTAAAAAGGTATGTCAACAATGTTGGAGGAGTAACTTCTGAATTAGACCCATTTAAATGGCTGAATTAGACCCATCTAAATAAGGGACACATTGGCTCAGTGGCTAAGACACTGAGCTTGTCATTCAGAAGGTCGGCAGTTCAGTAGTTTGAATCCCTAGTGCCGCACAACAAAATGAGCTCCCATTACTTGTCCCAGCTTTTGCCAACCTAACAGTTTGAAAGCACATTAAAAATGCAAGTAGAAAAATAGGGACCACTTTGGTGGGAAGGTAATAGTGTTCTATTCCACCTTTGGCATTTAGTCATGCCGGCCACATGATCACAGAGGCATCTTTGGACAGCACTGGCTCTTCGGCTTAGAAACAGAGATGAGTGCCTCCCTCTAAAACTGGAAACGATTAGCATGCACGTGCAGGGGAACCTTTATATTTACTTTTAAATGGTTCCAGATTTGTTACAATCTTACCTTCTTTCAAATATCTTCTGTCACATGTTGAGATGCTTGTTGACATTTTCCTAAACTCCTTTCTTCTATTCCACTCAGATGGAGACTTTGCCTCTAAAGCTAATTGTAGTCAGAACACAACTGAGGGTGAAGAGAAGATTATTGCAGGCAGCTTGATAAAGTCTTGCATTTTGTCTTCTCTCCAAGAGTCTGAGAGACACTGCTCATGGTAGTTATAGAAGGAGGAAATGGTTCATGCAGTCCATCCGTTATCTCCACAAGGAGGAAGCTGGGCTCTCTGGTTTAATTCCAGTCTTACTCCCTACATTTAAAACGGTTGTTATTGTATATACTCCCGAGTTGTCCCTCTCTCCAAATCCCACTTGCATTTCCATCACTAAGGACCTGGTCTTCTTGATTCAGTGTCCTTGGATGTCTCATTAAACACCACTGCACCTCTGAACAAATCACTTGGAGACTGATTTAAAAAATTGAGTGAGAAGATTCCAGAAAATAAACATTGTGGTGGAATCAGCTCTGGGATTGTTAATAAACAGAACAGGATAGCTAGAAATAGTTTGCTTCCAGGTGCAATTCAAGGTGCTGATTTTGACATTTAAAGCTCTACACAGGACTAGATTATTTGAGAGACTGCCTCTCTCCAGTTACATCTATCCATCCCATCAGATCTGGAAAGAGAGGTGTGTTGGATGTCCTGTCTGTTAAAGAGTTCCATCTGATGGGACACAGGAAGAGATCCTTTTCTGCCATGGCAACCATCCTCTGGAACAGCAACCCTCCTGAGATGTAGGAGAAGGACAGGCAGGGTCTGATGGTGGAGTCAAGAGAGGAATCAGTCTAGTCTCATTATGTTCCCAGAAAGGATCTAAGTCCAAGGGTTGGCAACTTGTGGCTCTGGAGCTGCCTGCTCTTTCACCCCTCTGTTGGGCTCCCTGTCATCAGCCAGTAAAAGGAAAAAGGATGCTGCCCTAAGAGAAGACTCTATGGTGGAGGAACTGGACTTCTTCTCCCTGTTGTCAGCAGAGAAAAAAGGATGCCATGCTAGGAGATTCTATGAGGGGGGAACCGGACATCCAGTTGGCTCCAGAATTGAATGGGGGGCTTCCAGTTAGGACCTTTATGGCTCTTTGAGTGTTTAAGATTGCTGACCCCTGATCTAAGTCCATCCCCTTTTGGATTCCAGTAACTCTTATCTAGTGCCAATTAAGTGCTATCAGCTGACTAGATTCTCATATATTGTCATGGGAAATAAATCAGATTGACTGGAACTTAATGTGTGGTCCTGATTCTTTATACCTGACATCTTTTCTGTATGCCAAATAGTTGACTGCAGGCAGAGAGCTCAGGAGGACTTCATGTGGCCCTTTCAAACTCCATTTTCACTGCGGGCTGGTCCTTTGCTGTTTCTAGGGCGGCCTCCTGGGCTAGACTTAAGCACCTCATGGGGTGGATCTGGCCCATGAGCCTTGAATTTGACACTTCTGGCCTAAAGGACTCTCTTCCTATTAATCATATCTTCTGTTGTTAAAATCTGCAGAATGCAAGTTACACAATATTACTGAATAGCCCCTAGAGTTAAAAAATCCTTTTTCTGGATTATGGAAGCTTGTTTAGTTTTTTTTACTGCAGATAGAGTAGACAGTGAGGAAGATGATTTTGATTGAGACACCTAGGAACTCTTACCTAGGCAAAAAAGGCTGTAGCAACTTTCAAGTTAAAAATAAGAAGCTAACATTCAAAAATGGTTCTGGAAGACATCTTCTGGATTCAGAGTATAAGAAAGGTCATCAAAATTCAGTTATTGTAGCCTAGTTAAAAAAAAATAGCCTTACTATGGAGTTGATTTCTTGGTCTGGTCTACCTAGTGGGGATTGCATGTGGTGCAATGCAACCCCTTGGGCTTCCATATAGTCCCATCTCAAAGAACAATCTGAAAATCTGCAAGATTGAATGTCTTTCATTAGATTGTTAAAGATCTGTTTGTTGGTTAGTGGATAGATGGGGCTGATTAACACACATAAATGCAAGTCCAGGAGCTATACAGTGATTAAAAACATAATTACAATATTTTTAATGACAAAAATTGTCAAAAATCAACAAAACAAGAAAACCACATATTAACAATTCTTACATTTGCCATGATCAGTTCATCTAATATCTTTGTCCCAATGCCAAGAACACTGGTCAGCTCTACAGAGCCTTCCTGAAGGACCACAGAATTTGGACCAATCAAATTTAAAGGGGAAAGACTATTCCACAGGGCAGGCCTCACAACTCAAATCACAACTTATTCATCCTGTTTGAATGTGTTATATATTTATTTAGTCTCATATGCATTTATATTTTATTGGATTGGAAACTACTTTGAGGATTCATTTTACTTAGAAAAGAGGCGTATAGATCAAGTTAATTAATTAATTTTAGAACTGCAATGTGGATCAGGCACAAATCACACAATAGCAATAGCACTTAGACTTATATTCCACTTCATAGAGTTTTACAGCCCTCTCTAAGTGGTTTACAAAGTCAGCATATTTCCCCCAATAATTTGGGTCCTTATTTTACTGACCTTGGAAGGATGGAAGGCTGAGTCAATCCTGAGGTGATCAGGAATGAACTCCTGGCTGTGGGCAGAGTGAGCTTGCAATACAGTATTCTAACCACTGCACCACCACAGCTCTTCCAAAGCCCCATTTTCACTCACCCACCCACCCTGTTTTTGCTCCTGGATTCTAATCCACTTTAAATGACTCATTTTGGGGAACTCAAACAACTTCACACTCTTGCAAAACACCAGTTTCCTTACTGGATTTCTTTTTCATAAGCAGCACAGCACAGTCTGATCTTCATAAATACTTCATGGATTAATTTTCAACTAAGTAGGGAAAAAGAAAAAGAAAGAAAGAAAGAAAGAAAGAAAGAAAGAAAGAAAGAAAGAAAGAAAGAAAGAAAGAAAGAAAGAAAGAAAGAAAGAAAGAAAGAAAGATTCCTGAAAGCCCCCTAAAGCAGGGGTCACCAACCTTTTGGACCTCAGGAACCACCAAACTCATAATTTTGAATTCCGTGGACTACTAATATGAATTTTGACTGACAGTGGCTTGCAGCAGAGACCCTGGGAAAATCCCCCAAAAAGTCTGCAGGAAAATTCCCCACCCCATTTACCTACCAATTGATCATTCTTTATTTGGGATTGCAGGATATCATCCCCAGTTCCGTTCTCAGGGAGGGAGGGAGGGAGGGAGGGAGGGAGGGAGAGAGCAGGAAGCTTTGCAGAAATGCAAATATACACAAAGGGACAAGCTTTAAGAAAAAAAAAAAGTGATCATTAAAAGGTACCATATTCTAAACTGATGAAGGAAAGCTACAGGAAATTTATAGTAGTAGGAAATGTTATCTTCTCTTGAGGAAAGCTTAGATCTTTTCTTTGCTTACATTCTATAGACAAGGATAGTTAATTAAGGAAATAGGTAGCTTTGATAAAGAGCATATCATGATAAAATGCTTTGCAGCTAAAATCTATTCATCACTTCCTTGCTAGCTTCTATCCCTTTTTGCGCAGCTGCGAAGTCTTATCAAAATATGTCAAGGTCAACGGACAGAGGCCTCATCACCACCTGAAGATGCCCACATGATCATATTCAGAACTTTTAATTGGAGGAGACTTCTGGACTTCGGGGGGTGGGAACAATTCCATTTCTTTGTATGTGTGATCTGTGTGCCAAATTCTCAGTTTCGGAATTCCATTTGTAGCTTCCTTTTCATTCTCCAGTAAAAGGATAACTTTGCTCTGATCCATGAAGTCTGGGTATTTCTTTCTTGGATTTTGAAAGGAGCACACATTGACATTATTCCGAAACTCACCATCAGCCCACACGGAGAAAACACCAAATTTTCTTCCGAGGGGGTTTCACATCATGTCATCTCCAGCCGGCGATGAAGATGACCAGGGAGCTGTGGGGGGGCAGCCAATGCTGTTACCAGAGATGCCAGCTGCCGACCTATTAGCCGATCTTACTCTGGAAGAAACCCCAGCTGAGATGCCCAGATGGTCGTTAGGAGTTGGATGGAGAGATCCGGAAGACCCCCCCCCTCCTGGAATCACTGTAAGTCGAAGAGGTGCAAGGGAACGGCTGTGGCAAGAGGGGGAGGAGATGGAATGCAGGCTGGATCAAGCCGGGAAAAGCTTTAAGGATGCCTCTGAGAAACCCGGCAGGGCTCCAATATATGAGGGGGAAGGGGGAGCGAGTTCAGCCTGGGGAAGTCGGGCTGCCACCACCACCCTGGCCCAGCCCACGCCAGCGCAACAACCAGCCACCGCCCAGGGAGCCCCAGCAGCGGGGGTAATGCCTAGAAGACGCCACCTGCCCTCCTTAGATGTGAAGTTTGGAGGAAATCCCAAGGACTTGGGGTTTTTCCTGGTGCAGGTGGGAAGCTATATGGCAGAATATGAAAGGGAGTTCACCTCTGAAGCAGCCAAAGTAAGATGTGTTACCAGGACCCTGGAGGGGATGGCAGCTGACTGGGTGGTGACTTTGTATAATGATAACTCCCCCCAACTGCGAAGCCTTGATGTTTTCATGACTGCTTTGAGGAGGAGGTTTGAAGACCCTCTGGCGGAGAGAAGGGCCAGGATCAGAATGAAAACCATAACTCAAGGGGGAAGATCAGTTGCTGACTACACCCAAGAGTTCAGACAGCTGGCATATCGCATCCGAGGCTGGTCCCAGGAGGCTCTAATAGAAGCCTACAAAGATGGCCTAAATGAAGAGGTATACCACATGTGCATCTCCAGAAGGGATCCACATGACTTGCAGTTGTGGTACCTGCTAGCGGAAGAGGTGGAAATAGATCTAGCTCGAAGCAGACGCAGAGGAGGCCCTGCATGGAGCAACCTGCTCCATCCCCGGCTCCGAGAGACCCCTAAACCGCGATAGGGAAGGGTGATGACAAGGGCCAAATCTACTGCTTGTTTTCGTTGTGGGAAAGAGGGCCACCGGATTGCGGATTGTCGAGTTAAACCAGATCCAAAGAAGGGACGGGGCCCAGGAAGGAAGCCCGAATCCTCCCCAACCAAACCTCGCAAAACCGGGCTAAAGATAGGGGAGGTTGTAGAAGTCGCTCCCCCAGCGGAAAAAGAGCTGGGACCTCCCACTCCTCCCGAAGAGAGTGAGACCGACTCGGAAGACGACATCCCGGTAAGTCCTAACCGGGGCCCCCTTACCATCCCAATTAAGTTAAGGGTGCCCACCTCGGGTACCGAGGGGGAAATGCTGGCCTTATTGGACTCGGGGTGCACAAGGTGCCTAATTAGCATGAAAGTAGTTAAGGGCATGGGCACTGGACTGAGAAATTTGAAAACGCCCATATCCTTTTGCCAATTGGATGGGTCTGAGGCGGGAGGTTGCCCTGCATGTTTCATAACGGAGCCCCTAGAGATGACCATGGAAACCCACAGCGAGACCCTGTGTTTTATTGTGGCTCCCGGGATGGAACAGTCCCTAATCTTGGGATTACCCTGGCTTCGGAAATGGAATCCCCAAGTGAACTGGAGAGAGGGGTGGATACGGATTCGTACTGACCAACCTCCAGGAAGGGAGGAGCAACCCCCCCTGGAAACTGGGGAGAATCCCCATCCGAAGCTCCAAACCCCTGCTGAGACAATTTCCACGGGGGCCGAGCGCACAGAAGGAGAGGAGAAAATCCCGAAAGAGTACTGGGACCTAAGGGAGGTGTTTAGCGAAGAGGCCTCCGATGAGCTCCCTCCCCATCGGTCAACTGATTGCAGCATTGAATTTCTACGGGGGTGACGCTCCCGAAACCAAAGATGTATTCGATGACCCCAAGGGAGTTGGAGGAATTGAGATCGTTTATCGACAAGAACTTGAAACGAGGTTTCATCCAACCTGCCAGACCTCGAGTGGTGGCCCCTGTGATGTTCTGCAAGAAGAAAGATGGCTCCAAGCACTTGGTGGTGGACTATCGAAATTTGAATGCGGTGTCCGTGGAGAACGTGTACCCCCTTCCTCTAATGAAGGACATGTTAGCCCACCTGGCCAAGGGAAAGATCTTCACGAAACTGGACTTGAGGGAGGCTTACTACCGAATCCGAATTAAAGAAGGGGACGAGTGGAAAACTGCATTCAACTGCCCGATGGGTTGCTTCCAGTTCAATGTTCTCCAATTCGGCCTACAGGGGGCACCAGCCGTTTTCATGCAAATGATCAACCAGGTGCTCCACGAACATTTATATAAGGGGGTTTTGGTCTACCTGTACAATATCCTTATCTACACAGAGACTAGAGACCAACATGTGAAACTGGTACGGTCCGTGTTGCACAAACTGCGGGCTGCCAAATTGTATGCCAAATTGTCCAAATGTGAGTTCCACCAAGAAAAAATCGACTACCTGGGATATCGTATCTCACCCGAGGGTCTTGAGATGGACCCGGAGAAGGTACGAGCCGTATTGGATTGGGCCCCACCGAGAACCCAAAAACAACTTCAAAGTTTCCTTGGATTTGCCAACTTTTACCGGCAATTCATCCCATGTTTTGCTAAAATAGCCATGCCTGTCACCAACTTCCTAAAAATGAAGGGAGAAGCGAAGCCAAAGCCCAGCCAGCCGTTGAGTTGGTCCATGGAGTGCCAAGCCGCTTTTGAGAAGCTAAAAAGACTATTTGCTGCAGAACCAGTGCTAAAGCATCCAGACATGGATGTCCCCTTCGTGATCCAAGCTGATGCGAGCGATGTGGCTGTAGGAGCGGTCTTACTTCAGTTAAACGAGAAGGGGACACTACAACCGTGTGCCTACACCTCCCGTAAATTAACTGACACTGAACGTAGATGGGCCGTCTGGGAGAAAGAAGCTTTTGCAGTCTGTTGGGCCCTAATGACCTGGAGGCATTTTCTGGAAGGCGCAAGGCACCCATTTGAAGTATGGACTGATCACAAAAATCTGGAGGCTCTAAAAACGCCTCGGAAATTATCTCCTAAGCAAGTTAGGTGGGCCCAGTACTTCAAGCGATTCAATTTTTTCCTGAAATACATCCCAGGAGGAAAGAATTTTATGGCGGATGCTTTATCTAGAATGCCTCAATACAACAGTGTTCGAAAAGAAGTGATAAGTCCGATTGTGCCCACCACACAGCTGGCTGCACCAGTGGTCACCAGAGCGCAAAAGAAGAAACAAGAGGCAGGTCTACCCAATGACTTGAACGAACAATTTAAAGAAGCTCTGAAAACAGATGAGTGGTTCCAGGCAAATGTGAATAACTGCACCGTTAGAGATGGGTTAGCCTGGATGGGTGCGAAGCTGTATGTACCAAAAACACTGAGGAGCCAAGTGTTACAACAGACTCATGACTCCAAGGCAGCAGGTCATTTTGGTTTCGTGAAGACCTTACACCTGGTGAAGCGGCAGTTCTGGTGGCCCTCCTTGAAAAAAGACATTGAAACTTATGTAGCAAGCTGCCCAGTTTGTGCTTCAGCCAAGAGACCTCCTGGTAAGCCGCCAGGTCTGTTGCAGAATGTGGACAGACCAACTGCCCCTTGGAAGGAAATCTCTATGGACTTTATAGTAGATTTACCTGAGAGTGCTGGGCACACAGTCATCTGGGTGGTGACCGATTTGTTTTCCAAGCAAGCACACTTCATTCCTTGCTCCAAGATTCCCTCGGCGAAGTCGTTAGCCAAACTGTTCATCATACATGTCTACAGACTGCATGGTGTCCCTGAACGTGTGATATCAGATCGAGGGGTTCAATTCACTTCGAACTTCTGGAGGGAATTTTTGAAGTTAATAGGCTCCACCCAGGGTTTAAGCTCCGCCCACCACCCCCAAACTAATGGGGCCTGTGAGAGAACTAATGGGGTGTTAGAGCAATATCTCCGGTGTTACATAAATTATCAGCAAGACAACTGGGTGGATCTACTACCTTTTGCAGAGGTGGCGTATAACAATTCTGTCCACAGCAGTACTGGGTTTACCCCCTTCAAAGTGGCCACGGGGCAAGATTTTGTACCCATACCTGAGCTCCCTCACGAGAAACCCAATATCCAGTCATTGGATGACTGGATATCCAAACTTCAACTCAATTGGCCAGTCGCTCGTAAAGCTCTGGACGAGGCGCACCAATCCCATAAGAAGTTTGCGTACAAGAAGAGAGCCCCACAAAAGTTGTATCAAGTAGGCGACAAAGTATTCCTCTCAACCAAATATCTGCAAACCACTCATAAATCAAAAAAGTTAGGTCCTAAGTACGTGGGGCCTTTCCCTATTGAGCGAATTGTGAATCCTGTGACGGTTCAATTGACTCTACCAAAAACTCTTCGCCGCATTCATCCTGTTTTCCATGTTAGCCTGCTAAAACCCGAACATACCTGTGCATTGAGACTGACCCAGACTGATCCCCCCGTCCCATTGTTGATTGAGGGTGAACAACATTTCGAGATTAAAGAAATTTTGGACTCTCAAAAATGGAGGGGTCGTCTACAATATCTTGTAGCCTGGAAACATTTTCCCCCCTCTCATGCTGAGTGGGTGAATGAAAAAGACGTTAGGGCCCCTGAACTGCTAAAGAAATTTTATACTAAGTATCCTGACAAACCATAAGAATGTATGCAATGCTTACCGTATCTTTTTATTCTCTCTTACAGGGACTAATGTCCTTTTTCTAGGGGGGTCAAGATCTCTTCGGGTACCCTAATTGCTATCTATCTCATTTATTTCTCCCTTATTTTCTCTACTGCTAGGCTTACTTTCTTTTGGCTGTCATTAGCAACGGGGGGAGGGGTAATTGTGGGGGGGAAGAGAGCTGGAGGTGTTTTGCATTCTTTTACTATGGGCAGAAAAAGGAGGGGGTATATGATTTCTTCTTTTCAACTTTCTATTTCCTTGCTAGCCTCTATCCCTTTTTGCGCAGCTGCGAAGTCTTATCAAAATATGTCAAGGTCAACGGACAGAGGCCTCATCACCACCTGAAGATGCCCACATGATCATATTCAGAACTTTTAATTGGAGGAGACTTCTGGACTTCGGGGGGTGGAAACAATTCCATTTCTTTGTATGTGTGATTTGCGTGCCAAATTCTCAGTTTCGGAATTCCATCTGTATTCTCCAGTAAAAGGATAACTTTGCTCTGATCCATGGAGTCTGGGTATTTCTTTCTTGGATTTTGAAAGGAGCACACATTGACAATTGGTTTCTCTGCCATTTAATTGCCATGGATATTTCAGTATCCACCATTGTGGTCCCAAAGGTGATGGGTGGGTTTGTGGAAGGGGGACAGGTTATTTCTTTTGGAGGCTGTCTGACCCAGCTCTTTTTCTACCACTTGGTTGGCTGTTCGGAGTTCTTCCTCTATACTGTCATGGCCTACGACCACTTCCTGGCCATCTGTAAGCCTCTTCATTACAACAGCCTGATGAATCACAGAATTTGCCTCTATCTTTCCTTGGGCACATGGTTTGGTGGCTGTGTGTATTCCATCATGGTTACTTCACTCTCCGATAGCTTGCCTTATGAACCCAAGAATGAGGTAAACTTTATCCTTTGTGAAATCCTTTCCCTGTTGAAATTGGCCTGTTCAAACAATTGGAAATTATTCAGACAATTAGAAAATGGTTCCAGGAGATATTTACCTTGGTTGATATTGGCTTAGTAGCAATCATCTGTATCTTCCTCATTCTGATGTCATGCATGTTTACTGTCACCGCCATTTTGAAAATCCCTCAGCTGAAGGACAGCAATGGGCTTTTTCCACTTGTACTTCTCACCTCATGGTGGTGATGATCTTCTATGTATCTGTAGCTTTCAATTATTTGAGAAGGGAGAGTTAGGATCTTCTCAGTGGGATAATAGGTCTTTTTTATACCACAGGGACTCCATTCCTTAATCATTTATATGTTAAGGAACAAGGAGATGAAAGAGTCCATGCTGAGTATGCATTATAGGATTAGGAAATTCTAACAGGATTAGGAAATTCTAACCAACCTAGATTAGGCAACTGAAGATCTGAGATAGAATTCCAGGAAGAGTTTTCTTTTCTACAGCTATTGTTACTACTACAGAGAGAATGAGTAAGGTTCAAATTGTAAAATGCATGTTATTTCTTTGTAAACTGATCATTCTTCACAATTCCTGTTCAACTGCATTCACACAACACACAAGGCTGGGAAAGACTGAACAGATGGGTTACACCTGGGCTCTCCAACCTGTGAGCCATGGCCCACTCGTGGGCTATGAGAGGTTTACAACTGGGCCTTGGAAACAGCCAGAAAATACACACACCTTCATGTATATCCTCACTTGCGCAAGTAGCAGGCAAGCGCATACATGCATGCTCCATTTGTGTGAGTGGCGGACAGGGGTGCAAGTCATTTGTGCAAAAGAAGATGCATGAACCTATGTTTGCTGGTCACTTGCATGAACCATCCCCTTTCCCCCACCAGCTGATTAGCTAAGCCAGAAATATTGGGGAACACTGGGTTACATAGTACCCATTATTGAAGTGGGGTAATAGCTGATTATGTACACCTTGGGAGCAGAGGTGGCATTTAGCAGGTTCTGACTAGTTCTGGAGAACCAGCAGTGGAAATTTTGAGTAGTTTGCAGAACTGCCAAATACTATCTCTGACTGGCCCCACCCCCATTTATTATCTGCTTCCTGAGTCCCACCTGATCATCTGGATCTTCTTTTATTGCCCTGCACAGGAAAATGGAGCTGCAAAGCAGGTTAGTGGGCTGGGGAGGGAATGGAGATATTACAGTATTCTTCCCCTGCCATGCCCAGCAAGCCACACCACCAAGCCACACCATAACCACCAAGCCATGCCAACAGAACTGGTAGTAAAAAATTTTGAATCCCACCAATGCTTGGGATGTGGCAGAGATACATTATTTTATTTTTTATTTATTTATTTTTGTCAAATGCTTACAAGATAATAGGTATAAGTAAAAACATAGTTATGAATACATGGATTCATATAAGAAAAATAAAAGAAACAATAGGACAGGGACAATTGGTGTGCTTATGCATGCCCCCTGCTGACCTCTTAGGAAAGGGGTGAGATCAATAGTAGAAAGTCTAAGGTTAAAGTTTTGGGGGTTTGGGGAAAAAAAACACAGAGTCAGGTAGAGTATCCCAGACATTGACCTCTCTGTTGCTAAAGTCCTATTTCCTGCAATCAAGTTTGGTGCGGTTAAACTTGAGTTTGTATCTATTGTTTGCTCTAGTGTTGTTATGGTTGAAGCTGAAGTATTCATTGACAGGTAGGACATTGCAATGTATAATTTTATATACTATACTTAGATCGGACTGAAGGCGGAATAGTTCTAGCTTTCCTAGGTCTAGAATTTTGAGTCTGGTGACATAAGGTGTTCTGCAACAAGTAGAGGAATGGAGAACTCTTCTTGTGAAATATTTCTGGACTTTCTCAACTGTGTTAATATCAGATATGTAATGTGGGTTCCAGACTGATTCTGTTTGACAGGAATGCTTCTATCCAGTTATGCAGGTGTCCAGAGATACCGTAAGATTTTAGTTTTAGGAGTAGTTTGTCGTGTACCACAGTATCAAAGGCTTTACAGAAGTCTATGTAGATTGCATCTATTGCTTTGCCCTGATCGAGTTGTGTAATCCATATGTTTTTGCAGTGTAAGAGTGGCAGATTACAGGATAGTTTTTTCCTGAAACCAAATTGTTTATTAGAGAGTAGGTTGTTTGTTTCTAAATGGAGGATAATGGATTGGTTAATGATTGATTCCATGACTTTACAGGTGACACAGCATAAAGAGATTGGTCTGTAATTTTCAACTAGGCTGGGGTCTCCCTTTCTGAAGATGGGGATGACCGTGGCTTGTGACCATAGTTTTGTTAAGGAGCTGGTCCTGAAAGATTTTTCAAAGATTATGCTTAGGGGTTCAGCTATGGCAGTGGATAGCTTTTTAAAAAAGTGGGCACAAATTCCGTCCAGGCCAGTAGATAGAGATTGTTTTAGATTGCATTGTGCTTTTTCAACATTGTCTTCTGTAAAATCGATATGTATTAGATCATTGTAGTTGTCTGTGGTTCGACTAGGAAATACTGGGCATGATCCATTGCTGTTTACAAATACTGAGCCAAAGAATGTGTTAAAGAGGTTGGCTTTAATAATGTCATCATTGAAGTCTTTACCATTATGTCCTTTCAGGGGTGAGATGGACCTTGAATCTTTTAGTTTGTTGTTTACAAAATTGTAGAAAGTGCGGATAGAATTGGTGCACAGAAGGTTTTCTTCTTGTTTAATGTGATAATTGGTGCGTTCAGTTTTTATCTGGTGGCATAATTTTTTGTATCCGCTTTTAAAGTTGGCAATGACCAGATTTGTTTTTCTGCCAAAGTGATGTATGTGTATGGTGTAGCACATTGCCATATGTTCTCTCAAAAAGATACATGGTATCTTATGAAAATAGACAGTGGATTAATTCAGTAACCAAATTATGGATGTTGGACAAACAGATCCTTTAATTCTTATGTTCCTTTCTTATAGAGCAGGGGTGGGCAAACTTTTTGGCTCGGGGGCCTCATTGACTTTTAAAATTTGACAGATGGGCTGGGTCAGCACAAGATACGATACATATAAAAAACTGCATTTGTCAACAGTACATATCAAACATAAACAGAAAAAAGCATTAAAGTATTAACATATTTTAATGAGATCAGTGTTGTTAATCACCCCTCGCCGCCACTGCCAGTCCCAGCCGCTCCAGCTGCCAGTTGCTCCTTGAGGCGCAGCTCTTAAAAGCCTGCTCCCAGCACCCGAGCAACTTCCCAGCAACTTTCGGCTTCCTTTTAACTCAAAGGCGCTCGCGCTTGGCCCCAAGCCGCGTGGTGGAGGGGAAACCCGGAATGCCGCCAGGTCACCTCCTCCAAGCAGCCCACCCACCTGCCAGGCAGAACCCTTCCCGCTCCTCGGCGGGAAGATGCTCCCGCCTGCAAACTTTGCCTGTGCAAAGTTTAAGCCTGGAAGCCCCAGAAACCTGAGCAACTTCCCAGCAACTTTCGGCTTCCTTTTAACTCGCGGGTGCTCGTGCCTGGCCCCAAGCCGCATGGCAGAGGGGAAGCCCAGCGGGCGGGCGGGTGGGTGGGCAGGCTGCTTGGAGGAGGTGACCCGGCAGCGCTCCACCCTTATATCACCACCCTTAGAAGATCCTGAATGTCTCTTCTCAAATAATTGAAAGCTAAAGGAACATAGCAGATGATCACCACCACGAGGTGGGATGAACAAGTGGAGAATGCCCTTTGTCGTCCTTCAGCTGAGGGGATTTTCAAAATGGTGGTGACAATAGTACATATATGACATCACTATAAGCAAGATATAGATGATAGCTACTAAGCCAATATCAACAAAGGAAAATATCTCCTGGAACCAAGTGTCTGAATAGGCCAATTTCAACAGGGAAAGAATTTTGCAAATGATGTAATTGACCTCATTCTTGGGTCCATAAGGCAAGTGAGGTAACCATGATGGAATGTACGCAACCACCAAAACACCATCCTGGGTCCCTGTTCTCAAATAATTAAAAGCTGGAGGCACATAGCAGATCATCACTACCATGAGGTAGGATGAACAAGTGGAGAATGACCTTTGTCGTCCTTCAGCTGAGGGAATTTTCAAAATGGTGGTGACGATATACATGTATGACATCGCAATGAGGAAGACACAGATGATGGCTACTAAGCCAATATCAAGCAAGGTAAATATCTCCTGGAACCAGGTATCTGAACAAGCCAATTTCAACAGAGAAAGAATTTCGCAAACAATGAGGTTCACCTCATTCTTGGGTCCATAAGGCAGGCCATAGGAGAGTGAGGTAACCATGATGGAATGCACACAACCACCAAATCACATGCCCAAGGAAAGATAGAGGCAAATTCTCTGATTCATCAGGATGTTGTAATGAAGAGGCTTACAAATGGCTAGGAAGTGGTCATAGGCCATGACAATATAGAGCAGTGGTGGATTTCAAATTTTTTTACTACTGGTTCTGTGGGCGTGGCTTATTTGGTGGGCATGGCTTGTTGGTCATGTGACTGGATGGGTGTAGCTTAGTGGTCATGTAACTGGGTGGGCATGGCTTGGTGGTCATGTGACTGGATGGACGTGGCCAATTCAATGTCACTCATATCAAGGGGTGCCTCACCTGGCCCCTCCCCTCCCAGCCATTCCTTGTCACCCAGCCTCAACTTATCTATAAAAATGTTGTTCACCTTTTTTGACTTTATTATCTGCATACTATAGATGTACTTTCATGGACCACTAAAAGGAGCAAATGGCTCACATGCTTTACCCAAGAGTGTAATAGGCAACAGGCTTTTAAGGGGCTGCCACAAAGAAAGGGGGACAATGTATTTTCGAATGAAACAGAATGCAAACAAGAAGCAATGGATGGAAACTGAACAGAAAGAATCAACCTAAAACTAAGTAGAAACTTCCTGACAGTGAGAACAATTAACCAGTGGAACTGCCTGTCTCCAGAAGTTCTGGGTGCTCAATCACTGGAAGTTTTTGAGAAAAGACTGGACAGCCATTTCTCTGAAATGGTATAGGATTCACCCCAAGGTCCCTTCTAAGTAGTATTCTGACACCTTTCCCAGGATTTCTACTCAGTGTTTGACATCCTCAGTTTTCTTGCCTGAGCTGAGGGTTGGACTAGAAGACCTCCAAGGTCCCTTTTCAACTCTTCTTAAACACATATGTATTTTATGCTCTGGACTATTGACACTGAATGCATGTAAACCCTGAAAAACCCTGGGCAAAAGAAAGGCAGAAAAATCACTCTAGATGTAGGGATAGTGTAAAATATTAACACATGATATATAATGGAACAATTAAAAATAATAGAACAGAGTTCTCTCTCTCTCTCTCTCTCTCTCTCTCTCTCTCTCTCTCACACACACACACACACACACACACACACACACACCACTTAACAGACAAGCATTTTGGAAGCAGCTCCTTTATATTTCTCCAAGGCTGGAGTGGATTCCCCCACCCACTCTGTCAGACTGCACTCCTTCTCACTCCAGACACTTTAACTCATATGGGGAAAGCAATACTTGCAGCATCCATGGGGAATCCTTGGAGAAGTTTTTAAAGGACCTGCTGCTTCCAAAATATGGGCGGTTGGGCTGCTTGGAGGAGGTGACCCAGTGGCGCTCCGGGTTTCCCCTCTGCCGTGCGGCTCGGGGCCAGGCGCGAGCGCCCGCGAGTTAAAAGGAAGCCGAAAGTTGCTGGGAAGTTGCTCAGGTGCTGGGAGCAGGCTTTTAAGAGCTGCGACTCAAGGAGCAACTGGCGGCCGGAGCAGCCAGGACTGGCAGTGGCGGCAAGGGGTGATCAACAACACTGTTCTCATTAAAATATGTTAATACTTTAATGCTTTTTTCTGTTTATGTTTGATATGTACTGTTGACAAATGCAGTTTTTTATATGTATCGTATCTTGTGCTGACCCGGCCCGTCTGTCAAATTTTAAAAGTCAATGCGGCCCTGAGCCAAAGTTTGCCCACCCCTGCTATAGCAGCTGAAAATGGAGCTTGGGAACCTGTTTTCACTGGTAGAGCACTTGGGCCATCACAGGCAACCCCGACATGAATGACATCAAGCTGGCCATGCCCACCCTGTCCATGCCTCCCCATCCCCTCAAGGTCAAACACAACCCTGATGAAGCCTTCAATGAAATCGAGTTTGACACCCATGATCTAGATGAACCAAATTGGGAAGACATATCTTGCATGATCTCTAATCAGAATACCTAAATTGTAATTAGAACCTGATTCCTGTTCCCTACCACCAATGAAGAACACACATAGGACACACCAACAACTTTCCTGCTAAGAGAATTACAGCAACCATGACCAATTGTTTCTTCAGAACACTGAAAAAAGATTTTATGATTTTATGCAAGATCTTAGGGTTGCTGTTGTTGTTTTTGCCAAATCACACAGGTAAGTTGTGCAAACGGGATATATAAATGTGGTTTACAGAAGATATACAATGGGATGAATGTGCAAGAAATCAGATTGTTCTTCACTCCTTTAATTTCAAACTATCCGACTATTGACCTCACCGGGGGTGGGATCCGACTGGTGTTCTAAGGTTTGAATTCCCACATTTGGGGAGGCATCTTAAACTTCTCTTTAGAATTCCAGATCCATGGACGATGGGTTGTTCCTTTCTTGAAGGACCCAAAGGTGCTTTTACAAAAAGTGACTGGAGAAAACAATGAACATGAAGAAAACAAACATGTTACTCTTATTAAAAATCAAGAATCGGCTGAGTTCAGTTACCTAGGAAGACATGCAGCTAATAATTACATATAAACAATGATGAAATCAGAGTGGCAATGAGTTTTAGGCATTTGGAATATAAAGTCTTTCAAAGTTTATGTCAAGTTGCATTGAGAAGCATAGGCTACGCACAGACTCAGATTAAGAACATGTATGAACTTCAGAGGAAAATACAAAGAGAAAGGGGAGAGAGTGCAGGGGCATTTTTCTGTTGCTGCATTTCTCCTTTTGGATAGTTTATACGGTACACCCTAATACACACACACACACACACACACACACACACACACACACACACACACACTTTATGGGCTGTTAAAACCTATGACCTTTTTCTTCTTCCTTTTCCTCCTCCTCCTCCTCCTCCTCCTCCTCCTCCTCCTC
>NW_020769584.1:54310-106193 GCF_900518735.1 Pseudonaja textilis
CTTCTTCTTCTTCTTCTTCTTCTTCTTCTTCTTCTTCTTCTCTGACTATTTTGAAAAACCAGCACCCTCAAGCAAGTCACTTTTGTACCCACATCCATCAAAGCATTTCAGGTAATCTTGGAAGGCAAACAGTGGCTTTTAACCCATTAGATTTGTTAATTGGTAATAAAGGGCTCCTATTCTATTTGCTATGTAGTCCACAGCTACATAACCAACCTGTCTTCCCTTCCCATCTCCATCCATTTTACATTTTACATCAGTTTTAGTCCATTTGTTCAACCTCAGCAATGTGAAGATGTGTGGACTTCAACTCACAGAATTCCCCAGCCTAGTATGCTGATCTGGTAAATCTGGCAATTGAGGTCCACATATCTTGGTTGCTGAGGTTGAGAAACATTGGTCTAGCCACCCTACGAATCCGATGAGTTGCATGTCTGAACAAAATAACTATTTTATTATGGTCACTGTTCCGGACTAGCAAGCTCGTAGCCTGCAAATCTGATTGGCCTGCTGAAAGCCGATTGTGATTGGTCGCCACAGACTGATGCAATTGGCCAGTAAACAGGCTGCCGCGATTGGCCCTGCCAAGAGCGGCAAACTCAAATCGCCTTCATTGGCTGACTAGCCACAGCCAGCCCTATATAAGGGGCTGCTGCGGCTGGGGCTAGTTGCTCAGATCTGAAGTCACAAATAAAGAGCTGTTGTTACTATCTGAGTCTTGCCTCCGTTCTTGAACCGTCCTCCCAGATCTAACACTGGCAACGAGGATGGGATGCGGAGGCAACGAAAGCTATTGAAATTGAGCTAGCCAAAGGAGCACGTGGCTGACAGAGCGCAATTATGGCGACATGCCAGCAGCGCTATACCACCCGCACCATTCGATCCAGCTAGCGAAGATTGGGACTCATACATGGACAGATTTCAAATGTTCCTGGAGTCCAACAACCTCAAAGATGCCACGCCCAGCAAGAAATGAGCCGTTTTTCTAACCCATTGTGGACCAGCCGTTTTTAAGATGGCTAAAGCCTTAGCCAAGCCAGCTGAAGTTAAAACCATGGATTGGGACACCTTTGCTCCCATCCTGCGCAACCATTACGCCCCAGCCATGCCAACTCTCATTCGCAGGCATGAGTTCTACCAGAGGGACCAATGTGAAGGTGAGAGCATTGGGGATTTTGTGGCAGACCTGAGGAACCTGGGTGGTTTGTGTGGCTTTGCCAACCTCGAAGAAGCCATGAGAGATCGCATCGTCCTTGGCCTCAGAGACCCCACCGTCCAGAGCAAGATCATGGCCAAGGGGGACATCACGCTTGCAGATGCCATAGCAGACACCACAGCAGCCGAAGCCACTCGTAAATCGGCAGCACAAATGCGTTGAACCAGCGGCACCAACCACCAACCCACCAACAACGCTGGGAAACTTTCAGACAAGTACACATCAACCACCCACCACGAAGACGTCGAGTCATCCTCAGACAGTGAGGAAGAAGAAGTCCACAGGCTCCGGTCAGAATGTGAGCAATGGGACCAGCGGGGTCGCAAAGCCAACTACCCATGTGCTGGATGCGGGGGAAACCATCCCCGATCCGAATGCAGATTCTTAGATGCCATATGCCGTTTTTGTGAGAAACGGGGACACATCGTGAAGGTATGCAGAAACAACTCCAGCCCCAGACAGAGAGGGAGCAGCCCAAAGAGAAACGATGGCAATGCCACCATGCAGAGGGACCACCCTAGCAACCAGTGGAACCGGTACAGCAGACCCCGAAGGTTTAACGATGCCCCCAAATGAGAGGAGGCTCATCAAACCATCATCATTGGCCACACTTCATCACTTGACGCTAAAAAGATCCGAGTAGAGGTCACGATTGAAAACAAACCGTGCAACAAGGAAGTCGACTCTGGGTCATCACTATCCATGGTATCCTGGAGAACACTCAAGCAGCTAGTCCCCAACATCCGACGCCAAGACCTCAGCAGTCAAAGACTCATACTGAAAGACTATCAAGGCAACCGGATTCCAGTCGCAGGTACCCACCATGTGCAGGTCTTGTTCAAGGGACATAAGGCAATTCTACCACTCACTGTCATAGACCGAGACCGGCCAAGTCTATTGGGTCTTCAGTGGTTCGCGCCACTAGGAATTGGAATGGCTGGCATCCATCATACTGAAGACAATGACTGGGAGGTGGCTCTCATCCACGATTTCCAAGAAGTGTTCAATGAAAGCCTAGGCAAGTACAAGGGGTCCCCCATTTCATTTAATCTTTGCCCCGACATAGCACCCATTCGTCTAAAGCCACGCTGAGTTCTCTTTGCTCTTAAATCCAAAATTGAAGAGCAACTGGACAAATTAATTGCGCAAGGCGTGTTAGAACCTATTGACCACGCCCGATGGGAGACACCAATCGTCACCCCCATAAAACCTGACGGGTCCATAAGAATCTGCGGTGACTACAAGGTCATCCTCAATCACGCGCTACAGCAGAGCGCCTACCCAGTGCCAGTTGTTCAATATCTCCTGCATTCACTTGGGGGTGGCAAAATATTCGCAAAATTAGATCTGGCCCAAGCGTATCAACAGCTACCAGTTGATCCCGAGACTGCAGAAGCCCAAACTATAGTCACACATTGTGGTGCATTCAAATGCAACAGGCTCCAGTTTGGTGTAAGCGTAGCCCCAGGCATCTTTCAAAGCCTGATGGAGAGACTATTACAAGGGATAAAAGGGGTCATGCCCTATTTTGATGATGTATTAATAGCAGCACCCACAAAAAACCAATTAGAAAAACATCTCAGAACAGTCCTACAGAGGTTCAAAAATGCTGGCCTCAAGGTTAAGAAGGAAAAGTGCCAGCTTTGCACTGAAAGGGTGGAGTTTCTTGGCTACCTCCTTGACAAGCAAGGAATCCACCCCACAGAAAAAAAATTGGCAGCTATCAAAAACGCCCCAAGACCTAAAAACAAAACCGACCTCCAAGCCTTCCTGGGACTTATTAACTTTTATAACATCTTCCTACCCCAGAAGGTGACTGTTGCTGAGCCCCTTCATAGACTACTCGATAAAAGGGCATCCTGGAATTGGGGACGTCGGGAGGAACACGCCTTCCAGCAAGTAAAAGACCTCCTTACCTCAAAGGCAGTACTAATTCAGTATAACGAGACACTACCTTTGACTGTCACGTGTGCCGCCTCACCATTTGGGGTAGGGGCCATCCTGAGCCATGTCCTACCAAATGGCTCAGAAGCACCAATTGCATTTTTTTCATGAACTGTATCAAAAACAGAAAGAAACTATAGCCAATTAGATAAGGAAGCCCTTGCAATTGTCTCTGCATAAAACAATTTCATGAATATGTTTATGGGAGACTGTTTTCTATTATAACGGATCATAAGCCACTACTTGGGATCCTGGCGGGCGACAAACCTACTCCACACATTCTCTCCTCCAGAATGACGCGATGGTCGGAATTTCTCGCTGCCTACGACTATCAATTAAAGTACCGCCCGGGGAAATCTATTCCCCACGCAGATGCCTTGAGCCGCTCACCACTACCCGAGCCACAGGAAGACCCAGCTCCCACACTCCCCGTACTGCAAATAGAGACAATGCCATCACCTCCACTAACGGCTCAAGACATCGCTTTTGAAACCAAAAGAGACTCTTGTTTGGCACGAGTTCTTGGCTGGGTGGAGAGGGGATGGCCAGATTACGACACTAAGGAAATGTTTAAGCCGTTTAAAAACAGACAAACAGAACTTTTTTCACAAAAAGGGTGCATTTTGTGGGGAGACCGAGTTGTTGTACCAACTAAGTTACAAAAAAGGGTCTTGCAAATGCTACACGATGGACACCTGGGCATCGTTCGTATGAAAGCGCTGGCAAGAAGTTATGCCTGGTGGCCAGGTATAGATAAACAAATCGAAACCTGGGTCGCCTCTTGTAACAAATGCCAGGAAAACCACTCAGCTCCACCAAAAGCCCCACCAACAGAATGGGAAACACCCAGGGGGCCTTGGTCTCACATTCATATTGACTTTGGGGGACCTACGAGAGGCCACACCTTCTTAATAACTGTTGATGCCTGATCAAACTGGCTTGAGGTCAATAAAATGAAAGCAACCACTACTGAGGCGGTCATTAAAAAACTGAACAGACTCGGGGGAGAAGGCGGAGCCACGTTGCTGTAATACAGCTGCAATCTTGGGGCTCTGAGATTGCAGCTGATATCTTCGCCCCTGGTTGGTCCTAATGGACCTAAGCCGTCCCATAGAGACGGTGATAATAACGGTGATCAGCGTTCTGCTGATCCCAGGGACATCGCAAAGTCCCTGGCTGATCCAGAAGAAGCCCTTTTACCATCGGCGAAGAGGCAGCCCCGGCTGCTGAAGCTGTGACAGCTCCGGAAGAAAGAGGCTGAATGAGATCGTGCATCGGCTGGTGAGAATTTTTTTTTTCTCTCGGGGACTCAAGGACACTCTAAAATAAGAAGAATTCTGTAAGACTTTGGACAAAAACAGATGGAACTGATCTAGCGGAGATTTCTTAGAGAGAATGTCAAAATGAGGCTTGGCTTTTTACTTTTACTTTTGTTTTCATTGAACTTCCATTGAGATCTAGTAACTGTAACTAGACTGGTTTTTCCTTTTATATTCATCTAATTTTTCTTTCTTTTTTTCCCCCTTTTGATTGTTAATAGTTTTTTTTTAGAATAGAGGCTCCCTTTAGTAATTTTTTTTTTAAATATATATATATATACATGTATATTTCCCTCTTTTTACTAGGCTTTTTGGGGAAAGGAGGGGGAGTGGATTAAAGAAACTTTGTAACACTGCCAACTAGAGGCTTGAAGATACTTTATTTGAAAGTTGAAAGAGCTGTGAAGGAATCCTTTCTCAAGGACACTGGAACTTGATTAGATAGAGGGAAGAACACCGGAGAATGTTTTAACAGGTGTTCTTTGGAACTTCTATTATTGAGTACTTGAAGTTTGGCTTTGGAATTTGTGGAGAAGCCATAATAAGAGCCTTGGATAACTAAATAAGATGCAGTGTGCTTTCTTTCTTATTTTTCTTTAGTTGTTTTATCCCTCCTCATCAACCCCACAGTAGTTTGTAATATTTGTATATCTATTTTCTCTTTCTTTTGTTTGACTTTATTTTTAATTTTTAAATGTACTTTTTTTTTTTTTTTTTTAAAGGGAAAGCCTCAGAATAGTTTTTCTTTTTCTTTTTGCTCATTGGGATTTTTGCCTTTTCTATTCTCTATTTTCATTTTTTATTTATCTTTATGGTTATTTTTTTTTATTTTTTGAGACTTTAAAATTGGACTAGGGTGTGAAGTACCTGAAGAATTCTTTCTTTCTTTTTCCTTTTCTTTCTTTTTTTTTTTGATCATTGCTTTATTGATCATTCTTAATTTTTATTTTTGAATTATAAGTGGCCATCTTACAATAGGATTAAAGTTTAGAAGAACCTGAAGAATCTCCTTCTTTTTTTTCTTTTTTTTTTAATCTTCTTTTTCTCCTTCTCTTTTTAATCCTGGACTTTTTATTTTTTATTGGCTTTTTTTTTTCTTTTTAATGTTTTTCTTCTTCCCAATTGGATTATAATTGGCTACCCTACTGATTGGATTAAAGGAGTTTAAAGATCTTGAGTTATTCAAATGAGTAAGAAAACGTTACCTTCTGGCAGTTCAACTTCTGCTCCTGCTTCTCCATCAACTGGAGGATGACTATCAATAATGGTGAAGCAAGATAAAGTACAAATGGATCTAGCGATGATTATACAAGGAATACAAGAACTCAAAACAAGCATTGACCAAAGAACAGAGAGTATTGAACAAAGAATTGCAAAGACTGATGAAAAAATTGAAAACTTTCAACAGATGATGGCAAAACAGGAGGAGAGACTCCAAAAAATTGAGGAGAAAGATAAACAAAGAGATGAGACAATTGGAAATATTGTTAGCAAATTAACAACGGTGCAACAAGATATAACTGGGATGTTGAAGTGGGAGATGGATAGGTCAGAATTTTATCTCAGATTTCAAAATATTGAGGAAGAAAAAGGACAGGATTTGGCGGCTGTAATGATAGAAATTCTGGCGGGAGCTTTGGAGATAACAGAGGAAAAGATGATGGACGGAGTAGATGAGATATATCGTGTTTTCACAAGATATGCAATGAGGAATAAGCTACCAAGGGAGATCCATGTCAGATTTACTAAAAAGACTATTAAAACACAAATATTACAAGTCGCAAGAGATAAGGGGCTGAAATATAAAGGTAAAGAGATTATGGTTTTAAAACAAGTCCCCAGAAGAGTGAGAGAGATGAGAAGAGAATATCAATTCTTGACCAAAAAATTATTGGAAAAAGATGTGAATTATAGATGGTTGATCCCAGAAGGATTAATGTTTATATGGCAAGAACAGAGACACAGAATCGACTCAATTGAGAAAGCGGAATTATTCCACAACGAATTTTTTGGAAGAAGAGAAATAGAGACAGAAAAAGAGACCTTTGCAATTGAGCCTCAAGAAGACCAGATGAGACCGGGGAAAGAAGAAGGTGCGGTAGGTGGACAAATGGAGACCAAAGAACAACGTGAAGTAAGATCCACAAGAACTGTTAGACCTAAATATAAAACATAACTATGGAGGAAAAAAAATTGATTTCTATGAATATAAATGGATTGAACTCTGCTATTAAAAGAAGAAAAATCTTTCATAAATTAGAGAAGTTAAAATTTGATATAATTTGCCTACAAGAAGTACATATTAAAAAGCAATATCAACGATTATTGGTAAGACCAAAACTGGGGAAAATTTTTACTTCCTTGACTAACTGTAAGAAAAGAGGAGTGGTCCTGTATATTAAAGAAAATATTATAGCAAAATTGGTTTATACTGATGAAGATGGAAGAGTATTAATAGTTGAAATAGTGGATAACAATATAAAAATATTACTTGTTGCAATTTATGCTCCGAACGATAAACAAGAAGAATTTTATAAAAAGCTACATATGAAATTAATTGGACTGGACCATGGCAATATAATTATGATGGGAGATCTTAATGGAATTGTAGATAATAAATTGGACTATACAGCGACAGCATTAAAACAAAATAGAAAGACTCTCCCTAAATACTTTTTTAAAATGGTAGATGAATTAAATTTAAAAGATATATGGAGAGAAAGAAATGGTAAAACGCAGCAATATACTTTTTATTCAAATAGACACTTATCATGGTCCAGAATAGATATGATTTGGACCTCATCAGAACTAATATCTAACATTCAAGAAACAAATATAGAAACGGGTATATGGGCTGACCATAACCCTATGACAATTAAATGGAAAGGACAAAGAAGAAGATCTAGATGGACATTAAATAACGCTATCTTAAAGGAAAAAGACTTTATACAATGGATGGACAAAGAATTGGCCTTCTTTTTCATTGAAAATAAAAAAGAAGATACTTCAATGCAGAATGTTTGGGATACAATGAAGGCATATGCGAGAGGATTAATAATGGACTATACAAAGAAAAAGAATATTAGGAAGAGGCAAACTATTAAAGCTTTAGAAGATGATTATAAAAAACTGGAAAAAGATTTGCAGAATATGCCACAGAAAAAAGATATTAAATTCAAAATGGATATAATTAAACATAAGATGGGTCAGGCGGAGAAAGAGGAGTTGGCACAAAAAATTAGAAGTGCTAAACAGAACTATTTTGAAGATGCAAATAAACCAGGTAGATGGCTAGCATACAAATTGAGAAAGGAGAAAGAATCTAGGAGAATAGTACAGTTAATAGATGATCAAGGTCAAATATGTTATGGTAATAAGGACAAAAAGATAATTATCCAAGACTTTTATGGACAATTATATAAACAGGAGGATTTTGATGAGGAAAGAATTAAGCTTTATCTACAAAATGCTAACCTACCCAAGATATCTGAAGAGACTGAAAAAATGTTAGAAAGTACCATAACAATGATGGAACTAACGGAAGCATTTAATAGGCAGAATAATGGAAAAGCACCAGGCCCAGATGGGCTCCCGGCAGAATTTTATAAAACATTACAAGAATCATTGAGCATTCCATTGTTAGAAGTTATGAATGAAGCCATGTTAAATAAGAAAATACCTAAAACATGGTCAGAAGCTTATATTACACTTATTCCAAAAGAAGGGACTGATCTATCACAAATTAAGAACTATAGACCTATTTCTTTATTGAATGCAGATTACAAAATCTTTGCTTCCATCTTGGCAGAAAGGCTCAAAAGATATCTAAATAACTTTATTCATCCTGACCAGAATGGATTCCTGCCAAGGAGACAAATTAGGGATAATATGAGGGTAATTTTGGACACTTTGGAATATTACGAGGCACACCCTGAAAGACAAATGGCTTTGGTATTTTTAGATGCCCAAAAAGCATTTGATAATGTGAATTGGAGATTCATGTTTTTGTTATTGGAACAGATGGGCTTTGCTAGAAAATTTATTCAAGCAATAGAAGCCGTATATGATAAACTAACGGCAAGAGTGATGATAGAGGGAGATTTTACAGATTCTATTAATATAAGAAAAGGCACAAGACAAGGTTGTCCATTATCACCGTTGTTATTTGTATTGACTTTGGAAGTGCTGAATAGAAACATTAGAGAGGATCCAAATATAAAAGGAATGAAAATTAAGAAGGAGGAATTTAAATTGCAAGCCTTTGCGGATGACTTGGTTTTTATTTTGGAAGATCCTCTAGGAATAGCTTTAAAGCTACTGGAAAAGATAGAGATTTATGGTGAGATGGCCGGCTTGAAAATAAACAAAGATAAAACAAAGATCTTGACAAAGAATATGTTATTAAAACAAAGAGATGAATTGGCAGATTTATTGAAAATACAAGTTACGAATAAGGTTAAATATCTGGGGATATATTTGACGTCAAGATGTACTACATTGAAAGAGAATAACTATGTTAAACTTAAACAACAGATAGCGTTTGATTTGAAAAACTGTCATTGATAGGTAGAATCTCAACAATCAAGATGAATATTTTACCCAGAATTTTATATTTATTCCAAACCATACCAATTAGGCTTGGTAAAGACTACTTTGAAGATTTAAATAAAATTGTGTTGAAGTTTATATGGCAAGGTAAGAAAGCCAGAATAAAATTAAAACTTCTGCAAGATGCTAGAATTAGAGGAGGTTTTGGCCTTCCGAACTGGGAGTTGTATTACCAAGCGGCAAATTTAATGTGGGTTAAGGATTGGATAACATTAAAAAAGACTAGATTGTTGACACTAGAGGGGCATGATTTATTACTGGGATGGCATGCTTTTTTGTGGTATAAGGGAACTAAATCGCAGGGCTATCTTAGAAGGCATTACATAAGGGAGTCTTTATGGTTGAATTGGGAGAAAATTAAGAGAAAATGTTATTTGAAAATCCCAGTCTGGTTATCAACTATTGAAGCCTTTTCTTATCCTATAATATATGAGAAAGAACAAACAGTTAGATATGGGGAAATATTGGATGAAAAGAGTGAACTTAAAACAATGCAAAAACTAGAAGAACAAGGCATAAAGATGAATTGGTTTTCATATGCGCAAATACATTCAAGGTATCTTATAGACTCTAAAGCGGAGGGATTTTATGATAAATTGACTGATTTAGACAGGATCTTGACAGGTACTGATGAAAAAATGATTAAAAAATTATACACTTATTTGTTGGAAATTTTATTAGAGGAGGAACAAGTTAAAGAAACGATGATTGTTTGGGGGAAGAATTTTGGATATGGGATTGATTTGGAGAAATGGGAAAAATTGTGGTCTCAAAATTATAAAATGATAATGTCAACAGCTTATAAAGAAAACTTGTATAAGATGTTTTACAGGTGGCATTTTCCCCCGACAAGAATTGCAAGAATATTTAAGAATAAATCTGAAAAATGTTGGAAATGTCATCAGATACCTGGCTCATACTACCATATGTGGTGGACTTGTGAGGACGCTAGAAAATATTGGACTAAAATCCGCATATGGTTGGAAAAAATGATAAAGACACATATAGACTTGAAACCAGAGATTTTTTTATTGGGAATCTTACCTGATATATATAATAAAAATTTGAAGTATTTGATTGTAAATGTATTGACAGCGGCTAGGATTGTATTTGCTAAGAACTGGAAGAGTGAGAAAACTCCATCAGAAGAAGAAATTATTAAGAAAATATTGGACTGTGCTGAAATGAGTAAATTGACATTTGAAATCAGAGAACAAGAAGATAAACAATTTTATGAAGTTTGGGATCTTTTTTATCAATGGTTAGATAATAAAACATAATGATAGAATATTTGATTTAGCATAAATTTTTTTTTCTTTTTGATATTATCTTTATAAAACATTATCAAGGTTGATTTGGTATGATCTTATGATTTATTGTAAAATAAATTAAGCAAATTATAGTTATCTCGTTAAAATATGAATTAACAAAATTATAAATGATTTTTTTTTAGTGATGATATTAGGTTATATAATTATTGATTGATAATATGAGCTATTATGTAATATAATTATACTAGTGACTGGGAAATGGATGCACAAAAAAAAGTGGTAAACTAATCGATGCACGGTATGTAAACTTATGAAGAAGGATATTTTTATGTTTTTTGTGTTATGTTTATGTTAATGTTGTTATGTATGCTTGTTATTAAAAAAAAAAAACTGAACAGACTCTTCGCCACACACAGGTTACCAGATGTCCTGGTCTCTGACAATGGGACCCAATTTACTGCCTTAGCCTTTGAACAGTATTTAGCGGAACGGGGCATCTGACACGCACTCACATCACCGGCTCATCCTGCGGCAAATGGTAGGGCTGAACAAATGGTTCAGTTTACAAAGAAAACCCTGCAGAAAATGGATCAAGGCAACATCCATGACAAAGTCACTAGAATGCTGCTCCTACAACACATCACACCAAACAGCACGACCAACAAGAGCCCAGCTGAACTTCTGATGGCCAGGAAAATCAGATCGCCTCTAGATCATTTGTACCCTGCCTACACCCCAGAAAAGCCCCTGGGTTCCAGCAGCAAGCACCGTGTTTTCAAGGTAGGAGACCTTGTTTTCGCAAAAAAAATTTCTGGGGGTCCCCTTTGGATTCCTGCCCAGGTAACTCAAGTTACGGGTCCCCGCTCCTACCGTCTACTCACCACTGATGGCAGACCATGGAAATGCCATATTGACCAACTGCGCTCCAGAATAACCACATCTTCCAACCCTGACCCTAACTTTGACACTGGGGGGGGAGGGGAAGCAGTGAACTCTGAATTAGAACCAACACCTGTTTATTCTGAGCTAACACCGAGATCACCGCACCATGATTGGCAACACTCACCAGCTGCAGCTGAGACTGGACAGTCAAACGCTTCACCAAGAAGCAGCAACCAGGCAGGTTCAACGAGCCCCGGGAGCCATGGCAGTAACAGCGAGGCTGAGGACTCCATCACCCCGGGGGCACCAGAGGAGAGCCCTGACCATGACACCGGTTCACCGTTCCTGTTTGATCCAGCAAGCAGTCCATCTGAACCTGGGTTTGAACAGGGTCAAGCGGAACTGCGTAAGTCAGGCAAACAGGTGCGAAGACCTGCCTACCTGCGAGACTATATTACTCCACCCCTCCCACCCCTATATTACTCCAACCTAGAGGGGAGGGGTGTTCCGGACTAGCAGGCTCGTAGCCTGCAAATCTGATTGGCCCGCTGAAAGCCGATTGTGATTGGTCGCCATAGACTGATGCTATTGGCCAGTAAACGGGCTGCCGCGATTGGCCCTGCCAAGAGCGGCAAACTCAAATCACCTTCATTGGCTGCCTAGCCGCAGCCAGCCCTATAAAAGGGGCTGCTGCAGCTGGGGTTAGTTGCTCAGATCTGAAGTCACAAATAAAGAGCTTTAGTTACTATCTGAGTCTTGCCTCTGTTCTTGAACCGTCCTCCCAGATATAATAGTCACCTGGTATAAAACTTCTGGATTCAGGCAGTTTCTAAATCTTGAAAATAAATAAAAGTAGGTACATACTGTAGAGGATGAGAGAGAAAGAGATAGACAGACAGACCATCAATCAGTCAGACAGACAGAATCACACACACACACACACACAGAGTGACAAAGTGAGGGAGGGAGGGAGAGAGAGAGACGAAAGAGATGAGAGAGAGATGAAGGGAGGATAGAGGGAGAAAAATGATAGATGGTAGAGGAATGGGAGGGGAGGAGAGGGGATGGGGAGAGAGAGAGAGAAAGAGATGGAAGGAGGAGAAAAGGAGAAAAATGATAGAGAGATGGTAGAGGAATCGGATGGGGAGAGGTGGGGGGAAGGAGGCAGGCAGGCAGGCAGATAGGCAGGCCAAAAGGATCTACCTTGTATCTAGTACAAGTTCCATAATCTAGTTGCTTTTCATTTTACTCTTCAAGTTATCTCCACAATCCTGTAACTGTTTTATAAATTGTCATGTGTGAGAAGGGGAAGTTTTGGTGGAAATTTCCTTAGCACTGAAGACTGTTACCTATGACTTTCGTGACACTTTTGTAAGACAAGATTGTTTTTCACGTAGGCCCTTTCTCTTACACCTTCTGGGTCTGAAATATTTGTTGAAATATTACAGGTGGTTACAGGCCATCAATTGGTGTGAAGAGGCATTGTTTCATGTTTCTCCAGTTTAGTATAAAAAAGAAAAGTACCATAGTTATTAAAGTGTCCATTAGTACAAGTTCCATAATTTGGTTTAATCCACTGTCCTTGTTCATAAAATATATTGCATCATTTTAGGACAATAAAGTAGTTTTCAACATGCTCTATCCTATACATACATATATGTACCCCCACTAGCCTCTCCAGGTGTACATAATCAGGCTGTTACTCAACTTAGAAGATGTGTGCTCTGTAACCCCATCTGCTAAATTTTTCCTGATGTGTGTTGCATGAACCCAAAGATATTGCATGGAGTGATCAATGTACAATTCAAATGAATAACATGCATCTTACTGTTTGATCCTTACTCATCTTCTCTGTAGTTTAATAATAAATGGTTGTAGAAAAGAAGTACCCTACTGGGATCCTTTCCTGAAACTTCAGATATCTAATCTAGTTTGTTCTGTGTGCTGTTAGAATTTCTTAATCCTGTAACACAGACTAAGCATGAAATCTTTCATCTCCTTGTTCCTTAACGTATAAATGAGAGGATTAAGGAATGGAGTCCAGGTGGTATAGAAAAGAGCCATCACCCCACTGAGAAGATCCTGGGTCCCTGTTCTCAAATAATTAAAAGCTGGAGGCACATAGCAGATTATCACTACCATGAGGTGGAATGAACAAGTGGAGAATACCCTTTGTCGTCCTTCAGCTGAGGGGATTTTCAAAATGATGGTGACGATATACATGTATGACATTGCAATGAGGAAGACACAGATGATGGCTACTAAGCCAATATCAAGCAAGGTAAATATCTCCTGGAACCAGGTATCTGAACAAGCCAATTTCAACAGGGAAAGAATTTCGCAAACAATGAAGTTAACCTTATTCTTGGGTCCATAAGGCAGGCCATAGGAGAGTGAGGTAACCATGATGGAATGCACACAACCACCAAACTATGTGCCCAGGGACACATAGAGGAACATTCTCTGATTCATCAGGATGTTGTAATGAAGAGGCTTAAAGATGGCTAGGAAGTGATCATAGGCCATGGCAGTATAGAGGAAGGACTCTGAACAGCTCACAGAATGGTAGAAAAAGAGATGGGTCAGATAGCCTCCAAAAGAGATAACCCATCCCCCTTCCACAAACCCACCCATCACTTTTGGGACCACTATGGTGGATACTGAAATATCCATGACAGCTAAATGGCAGAGAAACCAGTACATTGGTTTCTACAAGTTGGATTTAGATGCTACAGTCAACAGGATCAGAATATTCCCCATTACAGAGAGTAAATAGACAAGTAGAAATAAGATGAATAAGGGGATATAAAGCTGTTGTGGATATGGAACACCCAAGAGGACAAATTCAGTCCAGTCTGTTTGGTTTTCACACCCCATTTGCACAATAGTCCTCTCTCGGAAATTCAGATTTTCATGGGTGAGGATTAGCAAGAATTGAGAAATTCTGAGATTTTCTTTCTGGAAATATATCAGGCCTCAAAGATTCTCTTTGTGAACTGTGATTCTAAACAAGATTCTCAAATTCTTCTAAAGCAGATAAGCATGTTCTCTTCACCCACAACACAAGAGGTTTTGGTTTTTGAATTATTCTATTTTTGTTGTTGTTGAAAATAGAAGCTTGGAGATAAGATTTCACATTTTGGTAACCTGCCCAAGATGCAAGATCCAGAGAAACTCAGAAGAAAAATCTTTATGTTGAAATATGGAATTTCTCCATTCTGCAGCCAAGACATTTTTTTCCCAATTATTCACCAAGGACCTGAATCTCCATCCAAAGCAGTCTTGAACTCTTAAACCATTTGTCTCCAAAAACACAGCGTCTTTATGTTTTGAAGCCATTTATACAAATTCTTCACATTTCTGACTTAATAAGGAAAAGATTTGCCTTAGAAACATGATACAACCTGGAGAAAATGGCTTGAAACAGATGCTATAAACAGTTCTGAACATGAGAAGACACACCTCATATAACTTCAAATGCACTCTAGTTTCTTCATTGGAGGCTTAGAATCTATCCATTTTTTTCTGTCATTCTATGTCATATCACCCTCTGGTCTTCCTTTCCCAAGATGTTCAGAACATTTTAAGAATGGATAATTTGAAAACAAATAAATTAGTCTTTTAGGTAGCTGCATCCTTCACTGTAGAATTTCCATTAGAAGGAAACTGGGGAACAGGTTTTAGCTGCAAAGCATTTTATCAGAATATGCTCCTCACCAATGCTATTTATTTCCTTAATTAACCACCTGTGTCTGCATAAGATAAGCATGGAAAAGACCTAAGTTTTAAAGAAATGTTTCCTCAAGAGAAGAGAGCATTTCCTGCTGGTCATAATTCTCTGAAGATCTTTAATTTACCAATTTAGAATATGATACCTTTTAATGATTACTTATTTCTATTGAACACTTTTCCCTTTGGGTATTTTTACTTTTACTATTCCATAGAGGGATTTCAGAAGTTTATCTCTTTTCTTTAACAGTTAATTCATGAATCACTTGCAGAAAATATTTTATGTTCTGGTCATGGGGGAAAAAAACCTTTTAGGCAACTGGTTTATAAAAATCAATCAATCAATTAGAATAGAACAGGAAGGGACCTCAGAGGTCTTTTAATCCAACCCCATGCTCAAGCAAGACACCCCATAACCATTTCAGACAAGTGGCTGTCTAGTCCAGGGGTCAGCAACCTATGGCTCCAGAGCCACATGTGGCTCTTTTAACTCTTTGCTATGTCTTCCTCCTTTCATCCCTCTGTCTTGTGCAGCACAATGAAAATTAGGGTGCTTCACAATGGGAGAGATGGGGTCCCCTCCTCCTTGTGGAACCCATTATGAGGCAGAGCCACAATATAACCCTGCCCCACTTGCTGCTGACAACAGCAGCAACAGCAGGCCAGTGTCTCAGGGCTGAGAGCAGGTTGTGTGTCCAGCACCAACAAAGATGGGAAAAAGCCCACTGTTATGTCCTTGGGGCTGACACCAGTTCCCCATCAGGTCCGCAATTCTTACGGGGGCGTTCTTAGTCCCCATTGGCTGGCTCCCTTCGACAGTCGGCTATAAAAGCCGGCTGCTAGGTTGAGCCAGCTGCTGTTTGCTGGTAGGTCTGCTGTTAGCTGCAGACGCGACAGCCCCCTTTATTCCCATGAATAAAGTGTGTGTTATGACTGAAGCTCTGGTGTGGCCTCCCTTCTTTCCGAACTTAACATTGGCGACGAAGGTGGGATCTGGCCAGCCAGCAGCTATATAAGAGCTGAAAATCACGAATCTGAAGCGCTGAACCGTAGCCGCGACGTTGAGAGCTCGGTCAGCCAATTGAGAGGAAATCGAAGTGGAGCGTGTAGCCGCTCAAGATCACAAACTAGCTACATGAGAGCGGGCACTGAGAGCCTCAGCCGCCCAACAATAAACTTGCCAGACATTGCATGTAGCGAAGCTCCAGCGCGACGCTCACAACCGCTAAATACAGGCGCGAGATTTAAATCGCTGTCAGCGCGCAGCTGCAGCATCGCCGCCTCGCCCTTGTAAGGGCGCGAAATTTAAACGGGCGTCAGTTATAGCATCTGTTCCAGCCGCCAAGGGCTGCAGAGAGCGAGAAAACCCAGAGAGATTCCACGAGCTGAATCACAAGACCGAATTGCACTGCGAGCGCAGCTGCTACCTGTACAACCCAGAGAGAACTCAGAAGCTGAACACTCGTTAATAGCACTACAAACTGTAGCTGCTACCCTTCCCAGGGCCTATATTCCCAGTGAGACTTATTTTACCTACCGAAAGCTGAACCAGTCATGAATGCGAATCCGGCGTTCCAGCCATTCAAACCAGACGAAGATAAATGGGACTCTTATAAAAACCTTTTTAACCATTATATTGATGCTGTGGGCCTGGCTGACGCTACAGACAACAAAAAGAAGTCTTTCTTCCTGAGCTACTGCGGGGCCACCGTATTCGACACGGCAACAGCACTGTTCGCCCCAAGAGAACTCAAGAATGTCCCATGGTCTGAGCTACTGGAGACCCTCTCCAATCATTATTCACCAAAACCGTCACAGATCGCGAGACGCTTCGCCTTTCACATGAGGAAGCAAGCGGAGGGAGAAACCATAAACCAATATATGGCAGCCCTCAGAACCGCAGCCCTGCACTGTGAATTTAAAGGCTACCTTGATGACATGCTCCTAGACCAACTTGTCTGCGGGGTCAAGGATGCAAGACTACAGAGGCGGTTGTTGGCAAGGAAGGACCTCAATCTAGCACAAGCCATCGAGGAAGCCCTGGCTGCAGAATTGGCAATACAATCAGCGGCTGAAATACAGGGAAGCACCCCCAAAGGTAATCCAGTCACTGTACATTCTGAGGAGGCAGTGAACGAGGAAGAGCCCATCGAGCAATCTGAAGTGCACCGTCTCAAACCATTCAAGCAGCCACAGGTAGGAACTAGACCGAGAGAAGGCAACGTACCTAGGCACACCCCGCTGTGCCTCTCCTGTGGGGGTCCCCATGCTAGAGCAACATGCAGGTTCAAAAGTGCCACCTGCAACAACTGCAGCAGAAGAGGACACATCGCTAGGGTGTGCCAGGCAGCGCATATGGCTCCACAAAAGCCACCATCTTACGCCCCCTCGGGGCCATCCAGGCAAGTAGAAAACTGTTTTACATGCTATCAAGCTAACCATACCTTCTTAACACCCAATAAAATTAAACTCTCCATTCATTTAGAAGGTAAACCCTGCCTAATGGAGGTCGATACCGGGTCAGCGCTCTCAATTATTTCATGGAACATGCTCAAGAAGATACGTCCCAGCCTGTCCAGGAAACAGCTGCAGAAGAGTCGCCTATCCTTACGAGACTACCAAGGGAAGAACATCCCAGTAATCGGAACAGGCAAGTTCCTAGTCAAATTCAGAACCTTTAAAGGCCACCTGCCATTAGTGGTAGTTGATGGTGCCCTTCCTAGTCTTTTGGGGTTGGATTGGTTCCCCTCTCTTGGCCTTAACTTAACGGGGGTTCATGCTGTCTCGTCCTCTGACACTGACTCACTATTCTCTGATTACGCTGACGTTTTCAGCGATGAATTGGGGTGCTACAAGGGCACACCTATTTCTTTCTCAGTGTACCCCCAGGCAGTTCCCATCCGTTTGAAACCGCGGAGAGTGCCATTCGCTCTGCGTTCCAAGCTGGATGCGGAACTAGACAAATTGTTAAAACAAGGGGTCATCGAACCCACGGATTTTGCTAAGTGGGAGACACCTATTGTCACACCCCTCAAAAAAGATGGTAGTATCAGGATGTGTTCAGATTACAAGACCACAATAAATCTCTATTTACAGACTAGCGCATACCCAGTGCCAGTAATCCAGCATTTACTGCACACATTCGAACCCGGAAAAATATTCGCCAAATTGGATATGTCTCAGGCTTACCAACAGTTTCCTGTAGACAACCAAACGGCCGAATTGCAAACCATTGTTACCCATAGAGGGGCCTTCCGTTGCAAGCGCCTCCAATTTGGTGTGAGTGTCGCCCCGGGCATATTCCAGTCATTAATGGAACGGATCCTACAGGGCCTCCCTGGAGTGGTTCTGTACTTTGATGACATCTTGGTTTCCGCCCGGGACAGAACACAGCTTTTCCTCAGAGTTAGAGGGGTGTTGGACAGATTCAGACAGCATGGCCTCAAACTAAAAAAAGAAAAATGCACCATAGCCACTAAGCAGGTGGACTTTCTCGGGTACCGAATAGACGCCTCTGGCATCCACCCGGTAGAATCAAAGGTTAAAGCCATTCACGAAGCGCCTACACCGGCGTCCAAACCAGAACTACAAGCCTTCCTAGGCCTGCTGAACTTCTATGCATCATTTCTGCCGCACAAGGCATCAGTGGCAGAACCACTACATAGACTCTTAGATAAAAATGTTCCATGGCACTGGGGACCCAAAGAGGAATACGCTTTCAGGGCAGTCAAGTCACTCCTCACTTCAGATGCTGTACTGATCCAATTCAACCAGAACCTACCGCTAGTTTTGGCAGCAGATGCCTCGCCTTTCGGAATTGGGGCCGTATTAAGTCATAGACTACCCAACGGGTCCAAAGCCCCCATTGCGTTCTTCTCTAGAACATTTTCAACGACAGAACGCAACTATAGCCAAATCGACAAAGAGGCCCTAGCTGCCGTAGCAGCTGTTAAAAAATTTCATGAATTTCTATTTGGACACAACTTCGAACTGGTTACAGACCACAAACCGTTGTTGGGGCTTCTCTCCGGAGAAAAGCAAACACCACAAGTCTTGTCTCCCCGAATGACAAGATGGACTTTATTCCTGGCAGCATATTCATACAAGTTAGTACACCGTCCAGGAAAGAATCTCAGCCATGCAGACGCCCTCAGCCGGTGCCCGCTACCAACGCCTGTGGAGGATCCGGCCCCAGTCCACACCATCTTTGACACCAGTGAGTTCAGAATCCCAATCACTGCGAGAGACATTGCCTTCCAATCCAGGAAGGACAAACTGATCGCCCAGGTCCTGGACTGGGTACGGAGGGGGTGGCCGGGCAATAACCCGTCTAACGAATTTTCACCCTTTAAAGTCCGCCAACAGGAACTTTCCAGTTTACAGGGTTGTCTGCTGTGGGGGACCAGAGTTGTCATTCCAGAGTCACTACGCAGACCCGTCCTGAAGGCATTACACGAAGGACACCCCGGCATTGTACGAATGAAGGCGTTGGCACAGAGCTATGTATGGTGGCCGGGCA
This sequence comes from Pseudonaja textilis, assembly GCF_900518735.1. The sequence goes on from NW_020769584.1 coordinate 73,799, forward strand.
TGGACGACGAAATTGCAAAATGGGTAAGCTCCTGCCGTCCCTGTCAAGAATCCCGGCCAGCGCCCCCAGTAACCCCTCCCACCAAATGGGAAAATGCCAACGCACCATGGTCCCGTCTACATGTTGACCTGGCCAGCCCATTCCATGGCAAAACATTCCTAATAGTAGTAGACTCATTTTCTAAATGGATCGATGTGGCACTCCTTCTCTCAACCACCACACGAGCAATCGCCCAAGCACTGACTCGTTTGTTCATCACACACGGTCTCCCAGACACCCTTCTGTCGGATAACGGTCCTCAATTTACATCCACAGACTTCAGCCGGTATGTCACCAACCTAGGCATCCGGCACATCTTAACGGCTCCCTTTCACCCCTCGAGCAATGGGTTGGCCGAACGAGCAGTCAGAACAACCAAAGAGGCCCTCGCCAGGTTCTCCCAAGATGACTGGCATTCCAGACTCTCGAGATTCCTTATAAGCCAACACTCGACCCCGTGCACGGTCACAACAAATCACCGGCAGAGCTACTGATGGGCAGACGCTTAAGGACAATACTAGACAGGCTGCACCCTCACTATTGCCCAGATACACCCCTTGGGTCTAACAGTAGGGTCAGGAGTTTTGTCTTACAGGATCAAGTCTTCACCAGAAATTACGCGGGGGACCCATTTTGGGTACCTGGCAGGATCGTGGCCATCACGGGGCCCAGGTCATACCACGTCCAGTTAGAAGACGGGCGCATTTGGCGAAGGCACCTGGACCAGTTGAGGAGCCGGCAGAACGAGCACACCACCTCCGACCCAAAGACCACAGCAACGTTCCAGGCACCGCATCCGGCACCTAGCTGGGACACTCAGAGTAACCTGCCTCCACCAACCGAACCGAGGGAGCAGACGGATGACCACGACTATCTCACAGAATCAACATCCATTCCCAGCAGCTCCCCTACCGCACCGGGAGACCGCAGCGACTCGACAACCCGGCCGGCAACCGGCGAGCAAGGTCGGGTGGCTGGACAGCTACCAAGGGACCAAATTCCCGCTGTCCCAAACCCTGTGCCACCCGCTCCTACACCCGAACTAAGACGATCAGAGCGGCAACACAAACCGCCTTCATACCTTAAAGACTACTCATGTTCGTATCTGGGGGGAAGGGGTGTTATGTCCTTGGGGCTGACACCAGTTCCCCATCAGGTCCGCAATTCTTACGGGGGCGTTCTTAGTCCCCATTGGCTGGCTCCCTTCGACAGTCAGCTATAAAAGCCGGCTGCTAGGTTGAGCCAGCTGCTGTTCGCTGGTAGGTCTGCTGTTAGCTGCAGACGCGACAGCCCCCTTTATTCCCATGAATAAAGTGTGTGTTATGACTGAAGCTCTGGTGTGGCCTCCCTTCTTTCCGAACTTAACACCCACCATTTCCGGCTGCAGTCTGTTGGAGAGAGAGAGAGAGAGAGAGAGAGTCAGCTTGATTTGGCTCCATCTATTCCCCTCTTTCTGCCTTTGCCCAGTTTTACAAGGATTCAGTAGATGCTGCCTTGGTGACAGGCAGAGTCATCCCATACTTTGCTTGCCAAGTGTCTTTGGGGGCACATGGGGACTATATTTTCCAGCCACTTTGGACCCAGTTGCAGGATGCATATGAGTGCCTGTGTGAGTATGCTGCTGCTTGGGATGATGCTTCTCTGAAGTGTGTGCAGCGATTTAAGGCAGCAACCTCATGGCACTGTGATGTAACAGCCTGACAGTCACTCCTCTTATAAAACAAGGTTTATTTTGGTATCTTTCCAGAGACAGAGAGAACATGGCCGAATTTCCTATGTGCTTAATCCCTGAGGGTGTGGGTTGGGAAGTGGGGGTGGGGAATAGGGGAGAGAGAGCGGGGAGAGAGGGAGAGGGAGAGAGAAAGAGAAAGAGAGAGATAGAAAGGTGAACAACACACTCAAGGCCAAGTGTGGCAAAAAAATGGCTGGGAGGGGAGGGTTGAGGCAGGGTTGGGAAATAATTTAACATCTGGTTCCCTGCCCTAATAACTTGCTGGGTAGGCATGGCTGGGGTGGTGGTCACATGACTGTATGGGAGTGAGTGATGTTGAGTTGGCCATGCCCACCCAGTCACACCAGTTGTTAAATTATTGGCTCCTGGCCTTTTCTTTTCTGTGGGAAATGGGTCCAAATGACTTTTTGAGTGTTTTAAGGTTGCAGACCCCTTGGTCTAGTCTCTTCTTAAAAGCCTCCAATAATGAAGCACCCACAAGTTCTGGAGGCAACTTCGGTTCCACTGGTTAATTGTTCTCCCTGTTATGAAGTTTCTCCCTAATTAAGATAATGTGCAGTTGTTTGAGTTCCTAGAACCTGGTTATTGAATATGGGGAGGTTAAATGGTCAACTTGACCAACCACCTCTTCAGATGTGAAGCCTACTGTGCCTCTCCCTGCAGTTGCAAGAACTGGGCATGGCTAGTCTAGTGAAGAGAAGGACCAGGGGAGACATGATAGCAGTCTTCCAATATTTGAGGGGTTGCCACAGAGAGGAAGGGGTCAAGCTATTTTCCAAGGCACCTGAAGGCCAGACAAGGAATAATGGATGAAACTGAACAAGGAAAGATTCAACCTGGAAATAAGAAGAAATTTTCTGACATTAAGAACAATCAACCAATGGAATAGTTTGTTTTCAGAAATTGTGGGAGTTTCATCATTGTAGACATTGTAGACTGCCATATGTCAGAAATGATGTAGGGTCTGCTTGAGCAGGGCAGGAGTTTGGACTGGACCTTGGAAGTCTTCTAGTGAAAACCCTTGATAGGCAGGAAATGCTACCAGTGTTGGAGCATTTACAACTTCTGGAAGCAGGTTGTTCCACTATTGCATTGTTCTAACTGTCAGGAAATTTCTCCTTAGTTCTAAATTGCTTCGCAGCTTGATTAGTTTCCACCCATTGTTTCTTGTCCTGCCCTCAGCTGCTTTGTGGCAGCCCAGGAGATATTGGAACACTGCTATTCATCTTCTTTTTATCAGACTAGACATATCCAGTTCCAGCAACCGTTCTTCATATGTTTTAGCCTCCAGTCCCCAGATTATCATGGTTGCTCTTCTCCACACTTTCTAGAGTTTCAACATATCTTTTAGATTATGGTGACCAAAACTGGATGTAGTATTCCAACCATGGCCTTACCAAGGCATTATAAAGTGGTATTAACACTTCATGTGATCTTGATTCTATCCCTCTGTTCATGCAGTTTTTCATTATTTATTTTATTGCTCTATTATCTTATTTATGTTCAGACTCCCCATGCCCAGATCATGGACCAGCACCAGGCTGTGACATGTCACAAACTGGGCTACAGAAACAAGTAAAGTCCCATCTCTAGGATGTGCCAGCATGCAAAACCACACTCCCTCCAATCTGTGGAAAAATCTCCTCCATAGACCAGTCCCTGGTGCCCAAAAGGTTGGAGGCCACTGTCCTACATTAGCCCAATGGTGAGACAGTTAGCAAATAAAATTTATTTAACCTATAAATTAATAAATTAAATAGGAGTTATCACTATATTTATTAATTCATTATTTTTTTAAAAAAAAAATGCTTGATAAACTTTTGTTTTCTAGTTCAGGTGTACAATAGCAACTAACTACAATAATCTCCAAACATCTGAATAAAAATATTTAAATTTGAGAATGAGAGTTTATTAGGAATTTAGTTTTAATGGAGAAATAGTAATTCATGTAAAAAGAAAAACACCATTGGAAATGATATTCATAATATTTTTAGTATTATAAGCCACGGTGGTGCAGTGGTTAGAGTGCTGGCTGCAATTTGGCAGTTCAGATCTCACCACGCTCCAGGTTGAATCAGCCTTCTGTCCTTCTGAGGTGAGTTAAATAAGGAACCAGATTGTTGGGGGCAATAGGCTGACTCTGTAAAACTGCTTACAGAGGGGTGAAAAACACTGTAAAGTGATATATAAATCTAAGTGCTATTGCTATTAGAACAGCAAACTTTCTCTGGACAGAGAATAAACCCCAGATCTGTGATTGACACAACCTGTGAGGAGGACACACCAAAGGAATTGAGTACTACCACAGGTCTAGGAGATTGCATTCAATTTTCTCTAGTCAGGTGACTTTTTATAATAGAAAACTAAGTAAAAATGCTTTGTTAATCTGTCGCTGCTACTCTGAATTTTTATGCCACAATTTCACCAGGGCTGTCTTCATCTCCTTGTTCCTAAGTGTGCATATCAGTAGGTTCAACAAAGGGGTTACCGTGGTGTAGAACACAATCACCACACCATCCATACAGCCCCGAGAAGCTGGTCTAAGATAATGTTATATGACAGGCAGGTAATAGATGCCCACCACAATAAGATGGGCAGTACAAGTTGAGAAAGCTTTGTTCCATCCTTCACTACTATTAATCTTCAAAATAGCCAGGATGATGTAGATGTAGGATGCTAAGATAAGGAGAATGAAGGTTATTGCCACAAGGCCAATGTCAATGAAACTCATCAACTCATTGAGTTTTGTATCAACACAAGCCAGCTTCAGCATAGCAGGAATATCACAGAAGACATAGTCAATATAATATTTCTGTCTGTAAGGCAAATGGAAGGTAAGAAAAGTCTGAAATGTGGAATTGAGGCTGCCTCCAATTACAATACCCAAACAAAGGAGGAGACATACCTACCAATTCATGATATTGCCATAGTGGATTGGTTTGCAAATGGCCAAGAAGTGGTCATAAACCATCAAGGTGTAGAGAAGACTTTCTGCACATCCCAGGAAATGAAAAAAAATCTAGTTGAGTGACACATCCTTTAAAAGAAATGACTTTTCCTCCAGGAATGAATCCTGCAATGACTTTGGGGACCACCACAGAGGAGAAAGCCATGTCTAAGATGGAGAGATGACAGAGGAACCAATACATGGGCTTATGCAACTGAAGGTCAGAGATGACCACCCCGATGATAAGGGAATTTCGAAAAAGAGTCAGGATAAACATGATTGAGAAGAAGATAATCAAGGACAACTTGAGCCTTTGTGGATATGAAAATCCAGAGAGCATAAACTCATGTGGAGCTGTTTGATTTGGGCACTCCATGTAGTATCTTTTCTTTAAATCAACCAACCCATGGAGCAGTTGAGATAGTTTATGATAAAAAGAGATGTTTGAAGTCTCAAAGTTTGAGGCACTGGTTCATGATGTTCCTGAAAAAAAAAAAGCATTTAGCTAAGAAAAAGAGGATTCTTTATAATATTTACATTCCATGTGTGAGGTATGAATCCAACCCAAAATAATAAGTATACATATTTTCCCTGGGCTTGGTTCTTTTAGAAAGAAATCATTTAGAAAGAATAACAGCATTAGAAGGAAAACTGGAAATCCTCTAGTCAAATACCCTGCTCAAGTATATAACATTACCACATACAATTTCAAGCATATACCATATACCATTTCAGAAATATGGTTGTCCTTCAGTTTTGAAGCACCCACAATCTCTGGAGGCAATCTGGTTCCACTGATCAGAAAGTTTCTCCTTAATTATAGGTTGCTTCTCTTCTTGATTAGTTTCCATCCATTGTTTCTTGTCTTGTCTTCTTGTGTTTTGGAAAATAGGTTGACCGCCTCATTTATGAGGGGCAGCAAACGCCCCCGCAGCTTGAACAGACCTGGGTGGGAACTTTGGCAAGTTCCAGGGACATAACACCCCTTCCCCCCAGATGCGAACACACATAGTCGCAGCTCCATCAGATGGTTCAGGTGGGGAACCCATCGGGCAGTCTCGGTCTACTGCCTGCTCCCTATGCTCGGGTGATGGTGGCGAAGAGCCTCTGGAATGGTCTCCGATGAGAGTTTGGTGTGGCACCTGGGGACTGACCTGTGCCCACGACCCAGCACTGGCGGGGGTACCCTGGCGCTTCCTTAGCTGGTCCAGGTGCCTTCTCCAGATGCGGCCGTCTTCCAGCTGGACTCGGTACGACCTGGGACTGGTGATGGCTACAATCTCCCCTGGAATCCATAGTGGGTCACCGGCGTAGTTCCTCGCAAAGACATGTTCCTGCAAGACAAAATCTCTGACCCCCGTTATTGAAGTAAGAGGGGTGTCAGGGCAATAGTGAGGGTGGAGCCTATCCAACACAGTTCTTAGGCGTCTACCCATCAGGAGTTCAGCTGGGGATTTGTTGGTGACCATGCATGGGATTGAGTGTTGGCTTAGTAAGAAACGGGAGAGTCTGTGGTGCCAGTCTTCTTTGCTGAATCTGGCTAACGCTTCTTTTGTGGACCTAACGGCTCTCTTTGCCAATCCGTTGCTGGCAGGATGAAAGGGGGCCGTGAAGATGTGTCGGATGCCAAGATTGGAGGCAAAGCGGCTAAATTCTGTTGAGGCAAACTGGGGGCCATTATCCGAAACTATAGTATCTGGTAGACCGTGTGTCACGAATAGACGGGTCAAGTCCTTGGTAACCGCTTGCGTGGTGGTCGTGGATAGTTGGGCCACATCGATCCATTTAGAGTATGAATCCACGACCACCAGGAAGGTATTGGGCTGGCTAAGTCAATGTGAAGTCTTGACCAAGGCGCGTTGGCGCTCTCCCACTTTGTGGGGGTGGTGAATGGAGGGGATGGTCTGGATTCCTGACAGGGTTGGCAAGAGCTTACCCACTTTACGATGTCGTCGTCCAAGCCAGGCCACCAGACGTAACTACGAGCTAGTGCCTTCATTCGGACGATGCCCGGGTGGCCCTCGTGCAGTGCCTCTAAGACTGGCATGCGAAGTGAGGCCGGGATGACGACTCTGGTGCCCCACAACAGGCAGCCCTGCAAGCTAGATAGTTCCTGTTGACGGGTCTTAAAAGGTGTGAACTCGGTTGCAAGGTTAGTGCCCGGCCACCCCCTCCTCACCCAGTCCAGTACCTGGGCGATTGTTTTGTCAGCCTTGGATTTGGTGGCGATGTCGAGGGCGGTGACAGGAAGGTCGAGGTCAGTGACATCGAAGATGGCATGGACAGGGGCCGGATCCTCAGCTGGAGCAGGCAGGGGGCAGCGGCTGAGGGCATCTGTGTGGCTTAACGTTTTCCCTGGGCGGTGGATGAGCTTGTACGAGTATGCCGCCAGGAACAAGGTCCATCTCGTCATCCTGGGAGACAGCACTTGGGGAGTCTGCTTGTCTCCGGAGAGAAGACCCAGGAGAGGTTTGTGGTCTGTGATCAGTTCGAAGTTGTGGCCAAAAAGGAATTCATGAAATTTCTTTACTGCTGCGACTGCGGCTAAAGCCTCCTTATCAATTTGGCTGTAATTACGCTCTGTTGCTGAGAGCGTTCTGGAAAAGAAAGCGATTGGTGCCTCGGAGCCGTTGGGTAGTCTGTGGCTTAAGACAGCTCCAATCCCAAAAGGGGATGCATCAGCTGCTAGTACTAATGGAAGACGTGGGTCAAATTGTATCAGAACTGCGTCTGATGTGAGCAGTGATTTGACTGCGCGAAAGGCGGTGTCTTCCTTGTGTCCCCAGTGCCAAGGTGATTTTTTATCTAAGAGTCTGTGTAAAGGCTCTGCTACTGATGCTTTGTGAGGTAGGAATGACGCATAGAAGTTTAATAATCCCAAAAAGGCTTGTAGCTCGGCTTTAGTGGTTGGCGTGGGTGCCTCATGGATTGCTTTGACTTTGGATTCTAGCGGGTGGATGCCTGAGGCGTCAATTCTATAGCCCAGAAAGTCCACCTGTCTAGTGGCAATGGCACATTTCTCCTTTTTTAATTTGAGGCCATGCTGTCTGAACCTGTCTAACACTGCTCTGACTCTCTGGAAGAGTTGGGGTCTGTCCCTGGCCGAGACCAATATGTCGTCGAAGTAGGGTACTACACCAGGGAGGCCCTGTAGTATTCGCTCCATGAGGGATTGAAAAATGCCAGGGGCAACACTCACGCCAAATTGGAGATGCTTGCACCGGAAAGCACCCCTGTGAGTCACAATAGTTTGTAGTTCGGTTGTTTGGTTGTCAACAGGGAACTGTTGATACGCTTGTGACATGTCCAATTTGGCAAAAATGTTGCCCGGCTCAAAAGTGTGCAGTAAATGTTGAATGACCGGGACTGGGTAAGCGCTAACTTGTAGAAAGTGGTTAATTGTTGTTTTGTAATCAGAACAAATTCTCAGACTGCCGTCCTTTTTGAGGGGTGTGACAATTGGTGTCTCCCATTTGGCAAAGTCTGTGGGTTCAATGACCCCTTGCTTTAATAATTTGTCCAGTTCTGCGTCCAGTTTAGGCCGAATGGCAAATGGAACCCTACGTGGTTTCAGTCGGACGGGAACTGCTTGGGGGTCAACTGCAAATGAGATGGGGGTACCGTTATAACACCCCAGCTCATCACTGAATACGTCAGAGTAGTCAGTGAATAAGGAGTCAGTGTCAGAAGCTGAGACAGCATGGACTCCTGTTACCCCTAGGCCGAGGTAGGTGAACCAATCAAGCCCCAGGAGACTAGGGAGGTTGCCGTTAACTACCACTAGAGGCAGGTGGCCTTTGAAAGCTCTAAAATTAACAAGGAACTTGCCTTTGCCGAGTACTGGAATGTCCTTCCCTTGATAGTCTCTCAAGGTGAGCTGGCACTTCTGGAGTTGGTTTCTGGATAGCCTGGGCTGAATCTTCTGGAGTGTGCTCCAAGAGATGATTGAGAGCACTGACCCCGTGTCAACCTCCATACGACAAGGTTTACCTTCTAATAAAATGGAGAGCGTGATTTTACTAATAGAATGACAGGTGTGGTTAGCATGGTAGCAAGTGTGACAATTTAGTACTTGCCTTTGGGGTCCAGAATGGGAAAAGGAAGGAACCCTTTGTGCTGAGTTGTGTGCGGCCTGGCAGACTCTGGCGATGTGGCCTTTTTTGTGGCAATTGTTGCAGGTGGCACCTTTGAATTTGCACGAAGCTCTCGAGTGAGGTCCGCCACAGGATAGGCACAGGATGATGTGTTTGGGTGCACTGTTGCTTTCTTGCCTGGTTCCTACCTGTGGTTGTTTGGCATGAGCGAGGCGGTGGATGTCTGTTTGATCGTTGGGATCATCTTAGTTGACCACCTCTTCTGAGTGGATGGTGGCACAGCTTTGTTTGGGAACGGAACCTTGAATCTCGGTGGCTGACTGGGTTGCCAGTTCTGCAGCCAAGGCTTCCTCGACGGCCTGGGAGAGGTAGAGATCCTTCCTGGCAAGCAGTCGCCTTTGGAGGTGAAGGTCCTTGACCCCGCAGATGAGCTGGTCGAGGAGCATGTCATCTAAGTAGTTCCCGAACCCGCAGTGGAGAGCTGCAGTCCTCAAGGCGGCCATGTACTGGTTGACGGTTTCCTTTTCAGCTTGCTTCCTCATCCGGAAGGTGAAACGCCTTGCAATCTGTGAGGGCCTGGGGGAGTAATGATTGGTGAGGATCTCCAGCAATTCTGCCCAGGGAACATTTTTTAACTCACGTGGAGCGACGAGTGCTGTGGCGGTATCAAAAACGACGGCTCCACAATAACTGAGGAAGAATGACTTCTTCCTGTGTTCTCCTGCATCAGCCAGACCAATGGCATCGATGTAGTGGTTAAAACGATTTTTGTATGATTCCCACTTCTCCTCATCAGGCTTGAACGGTGGGAAGGCTGGGTTGGTGTTCATGTTGCGAACTTCAGCTGGTTACACGGCTGTGAAATCTCTCTGGGAAGGAAAAAATGACCCTGTGCGCTCTAGGTGATTGTAGTGGCTGCCGTTTGCAGCGTTTTGCCAGACTAGTGACTTCAGCTCTTGAGAGGCTCCGCTGAACCTCTCTGCTCTCTCTGGGCTAACGCTTGTGGCTCAGGCTGCAACGGCTGTTGGCAGCATTATTTGAATTTCGCGCTCCTGGAGAGTGTTGGCGGCAATAGCTGGCCGCCTCTGACAGCGATTCGAATCTCGCACCCTGCGTTGGCGTCAGAGACTCATGGAATGACAGCACCGCGCTGTATTCCGACTCGAATTCAAACGACAGCCATTTGAATTTCGCGCCCTTTTGAGCTGAGCGGCTGCGGCTCGCAGCGTTTCACTTTCCCCTGTAGCTTGCTAACCGAGCGGCTACAGACACTCTTCCTTTCGCTTTTGCTGACCGAGCTCTCCGGCGGCGCGGCTGCGGCTCAGCAATAAAGTGATTTCAGTTGTTGCAGATTGCCTCTGGTAGCCATCCCACCTTCGTCGCCAGTGTTGTAGATTGAGCAATGAGAGGCTAGACCAGGGCATGGATGCAACAAGACTTTATTTGAGGAATAAAGGACTGGACGTGTCAGCTCTGCCTAGAGCAGGCTTCCAACGAACAGCGGCTGACCGAACCCTGCAGCCGGCTTTTATAGCCGGCTGTCGAGGGAAGTCAGCCAATGAGGGGCAGCAAATGCCCCCGCAGCTTGAACGGACCTGGGTGGAAACTTTGGCAAGTTCCAGGGACATAACAAAAAGGTTTGCTAAATGCTAGCTAGCTTAACTCGAAAAGGAATTTCTAGTAAGTTCAGGTAAGTGGAACGATAGAAACCAATCCTGGAAGCAATCAATTGTATACTGCATTTACCACATAGTTAGAAAGAGAAGTATAGAAAATAACATGGCCCTTTCAAGATATATATTTGTAACTACCATGAAACGGGCCCTATATGTACACCGGACACTCTTATCTGAATTTATATATAGTAGACTTCTCCATTGAAAGGACTACCAATGTCTGACTGATTTATTTTTGTTTCAGCCCTGTTTGATTTAACTTTGACTTTGATTTAACAGACTTTGGATTTAATGGTTTAACAGATTTTAGATTTAATCTCTCGGCTCCATCCCTCGCCCCCCCAAAAAATTCACACAGTACTAGATTTCACTTCTCATAACTCAAAATCTCTGTTGTTGGATGAATCAGCCAAGACAATGTTCATTGCTTGCCTTAAAATCAGAATTCACTGTTATCAGCATGTTTTGGAGATCAAAAAATCCCATTTAAGAGACAGGCAACATTAATTGGCACCCCTTTCCTCCCTTTTAACTCTTTTATTGGAGGTTTGTTTACAAAGTTTGTAGCACAATTTGGTCCAGCAAAAACCAAAAACCATGCTTTGAAGAAAAAACTACATAATCCAATTTCCTGAGTATCTAGGTAATGCAAACTGATACCTTTTTGTACAGGAGAAATGGCAGCTAACTTTAATGACATTTGCTGAAAAAAATAGTAAAGCAAACATGAAAAGATTTTGGAAATATTTCAATGCTTTATAGAACAATATTAGCCAAAGCATACTCACTATCCATCCATTGCTTTAGTTTGATTTTGTTCATGACAGCAAATAAATTTAAGTTGTTCCAAATAGGTTTCACCCAGATTGAGCATGCAGAGAAGATTCTGGGCTTTAGAGAGATTCTTTCCTTCTAGAGAGAAAGTTGGATTGATCTACTAAAGAAAGAAAAATTAAGAACTTGCTGTTCCCAAAACCCTATAAGCTTTGCTATACAGCTTCTTATTCTGTTGCTTGGAAGAAGGATTGGAACATATTGATGGGTCAGCTAAGCAAGAAATCACTAGCAGAAACTTACTTAAGTAGAAGATTCTTAGGAAATTGCTCTGATAGCAGATATACTTTTTAAAATATTTATTTTTAAAAACCAATACAACACCCTATGCCAACAGATAAAGGCAGAATGCACAAATTACCACTGCGAGCAAGAGGAAAACCTCCTACATACAAAATCCACCTGCGCCTTCTACAATTCTGTAAACACCAAACTTAAAGATTCATTAACCATCCCACCCCTAAAAGGACCAAATGGGAAAGACTGCAATGATGAAGCCATTAAGGCCAATCTCTTCAACACATTCTTCAGTTCAGTCTTTGTAAACAGCAATGGTTCATGTCCCACATTTCCTAGTCATACCAATTCTAATTGTAAAATCTATTTTACAGTTATCTATTTAATATTAATATTTTCTATTTTATTTTAAAATCCATTTTATAGTTATCACAACTAACTGTAAAATCTATTGTAAAACAATAGACACAATCTACATAGACTTCTGTAAAGCCTTTGATTCATTGTTACATCACAAACTACTCCTAAAACTAAAATCTTATGGTATCTCTGGACACTTGCATAACTGGGTAGAGGCATTCCTGTCAAACAGACAACAGATGGTCAAAATTGGAGCGTCCTATCAAATTCTGTACCTGTCAACAGTGATGTCCCCCAAGGCAGTGTTCTAGGACCAACTCTCTTCATACTCTATATAAATGACCTTTGTGATCATATTAAGAGCAACTGCGTCCTCTAAGCTGATGATGTAAAGCTATTCATCACCACAGACAATATTGCTACCCTTCAAAAAGACCTCAACTATGTATCAGAATAGTCAAACAAATGGCAACTTCAAATCTCAACAAACAAATGCTCTGTCTTACATATTGGCAAAAAAATATATCAGAAAGCTGAATAGTGAAGACCTTGTTGATGATCCAAACTCTGTCAAGGACCTTGGATTACTCATCTCTAATGATCTAAGTGCTAGAGCCCACTGTAACTACATAGCCAAAAAGGCTTTAAGAGTTGTTAACCTAATCTTACATAGCTTCTTCTCTGGTAATATTACACTATTAACTAGAGCATACAAAACTTTTGCTAGACCGATACTCGAATACAGCTCCTCAGTCTGGAACCCACATTATGTATCTGATATTAACACAGCTGAGAAAGTCTAGAAATATTTCACAAGAAGAGTTCTCCACTCTACTTGTTGCAGAATACCTTATGCCACCAGGCTTGAAATTCTAGACCTAGAAAACCTAGAACTCCGCTGCCTTCAGTCCAATCTAAGTATATTATATAAAATCATACATTGCAATGTCTTACCTGTCAATGAATACTTCAGCTTCAATCATAACAATACAAGAGCAAACAAAAGATACAAACTCAAGGTTAATCGCACCAAACTTGATTGCAGGAAATACGACTTCAGCAACAGTGTAGTCAATGTCTGGAATACTCTACCTGACTCTGTGGTTTCTTCCCCAAACCCCAAAAACTTTAACCTTAGACTTTCTACTATTGACCTTACCCCTTTCCTAAGAGGTCTGTAGGGGATGTGGATAAGCGCACCAATGTGCCTACATCCCTGTCCTATTGTTTCTTTTATTTTTCTTATATGTACCCATGTATTCATAACTATGTTTTTACTTATACCTATTATCTTGTAAGCAACTGACAAACCAAACAAACAAACAAATAAAGAAACAAACAAACAAATAAATAAATAAATAATGGCCTACTACATATTGACTTTACAGAAGATAACATAGAAAAGGCACTTCATAACCTAAAACCATCCCTATCTATTGGCCCCAATGGATTATGGAACCACTAAGCATTATATATGAGATATCATTCAGAACCAGCTCCTTACCAAACCTATGGTCCTTAGCTACGGTCATCCCTATCTTCAAAAATGGTGACCCCACCCTGGTTGAAAACTATAGACCAATCTCACTGAGTTGTGTCACATGCAAAGTAATAGAATCAATCATTTACCAATTCATCACCCTCCACTTAGAGTCAAGCAACCTACTCTCCCAAAAAACAATTTGGTTTCAGGAAAAAACTGTTCTGGAATCTTCAACCCCTACACTGCAAAAATATATGGACTTGACCATGGTAAAGTTGTAGATGCAATTTACATAGACTTCTGCGAAGCCTTTGATTCAGTGGTACATCACAAACTACTGTTAAAACTAAACTCTTACAGCATTTCTGGATCCCTTCATAAATGGATTACTGCATTCCTATCAAACAGGCAACAAATAGTAAAAATAGGGAGTGCTACATCAAATCCTGCTCCAGTTAACAGCGGTGTCCCCCAAGGCAGCATTCCATGACCCACACTCTTTATATTCTATATAAATGACCTTTGCAAGCACCTTATAAGCAACTGTGTCACCTTTGTGGATGACGTAAAACTATTCCACACCACTGACAATGCTACTGTCCTTCAAAGCGACCTTGATTATGTGTCTGAATGGTCAAATAATTGGCAACTCCTAATCTCAACCAACAAATGCTCTATCCTACACATTGGTAAAAAAAAAAAAAAATCAGACACCAAATACAAACTAGGAGGATATGACCTCGTTGATGACCCTCACTCTGTCAAAGACCTTAGAGTTCTCATATCAAATGACCTAAGCTCCAGAGCTCACTGTAACAGCATTGCCAAAAAGGCATTAAGAGTTGTAAATCTAATCTTACAAAGCTTCTCCTCCAGAAATATCGAATTACTAACTAGAGTATACAAAAACTTTGCCAGACCAATACTTGAATACAGCTCATCAGTCTGGAATCTGCACTGCATATCAGACATTAATACAATTGAGTAAGTCCAGAAGTATTTCACGAGAAGAGTTCTATATTCCTCTGCTCGTAACAGAATATCCTATACCATCTGGCTTGAGATTTGGGGCTTGGACAACCTTGAACTATGCCGTCTACAGTTAGACTTAAGCATAGCACACAAAATTATCTGCTACAATGTCCTACCAGTGAATGCCTATTTCAGCTTCAATCACAACAATAAAAAGAGCACACAACAGATACAATGTAAACCTCTTCAAACTCGATTGCAGAAAGTACAACTTCAGCAACAGAGTGGTCAATACCTGGAATGCACTACCTGACTCTGTTGTTACATCCTCTAACCCCCACTTCTTTAACCTCAAACTAACCACTATTGACCTCTCCCCATTCCTAAGAGGTCTGTAAGGGGCATTGTGGGTATGCACCATTGTGGCCTACCATCCCTGTCCTATTTGTTCCCATTTATTCGTACCTATTTCCTATATACTTACTCATGTTTAAGTGATTGACAAATCAAATCAAATAAACAAACAAACAAATAAATAAAATATTCACTGATTTCTGTGATGGCAATGAAGGCTACATTGATTTTAATCCCCTTTGAGCTTGCAGGGAGGGATCACTCTCCAGGCTTCCCCTGAGAGTGAGGCTAGTTTCAATTTGTCATTTAAGACAATACTTTAATGTGAAAAATAAGAGAGACTATTTGCTCTTGTGAAGCGTAAACTGGTTGAGAGCCTGACTATTCTGAGAACTTCTCAAGCACCTCACTTTGCTTTTTCCCCAAATGCCATATTTAGATGCCATGTTTTCCCCAAATGCCATGTTTAGATGTTTGCTTAAGAAGACAGTACTGTTGTTAGCTTGGTATCATGTTGACAGAATAAAGAACGAAAGAAGATTGCTATAATTTGAGAACTTGAGACAGAAGAATGGTGTCCACCAAGGATGATTTCTTCAGTCCTTGTCCTCCCTCTCTTTATGCTTATGAAACTTCTGCAACTCCCACATCTTCTCAGTCTTCATGACTTGAATGTGCACCATTGTTCTTCCATCAAATTCCTCTGAGTGTTATCTTAAATGTTTACCTAGAGGAAAGGCAATTAACCTTATCAGAAAAGCACTGAGAAACAGTTAAGAAAATTATTGGTTGCACGCAAAGTTCAGTCTCGGAATAATCAGTGTAATGGTTTAGGCAAGAATTAAGAATCAAAGATACCTCAGTCCTCAAGCTATGTATTTATTAAATTTATATATCTGTCCATCTCACTTTCCACAGGTGCTGCTGGATGACTTTCAAAGATTTAAAAACATCAATATTAAAACCAACAACAATTAAATAAAGGCAAAAAAAAAATAAGAGGTTGAAGGGTGTAGATGGGCTATTGACTGTCAGGGTTCCAACAGAATCAAAACTCCAAAGGAGGCATTTTCTTCAAAGCTTGAATTTATTAGAGATGTTATATTGGCACATCTGGGAAAACCCAAATCTGAAATCCCCCGGGTTTTCTCCACCCCAAGTAAAGTCAAAGTTCCTTCCCCTGCATCCATATGGGCATCACATTTTATTTTATTTTTATTTATTTGATTTGTCAATCGCTTACAAGATACAGATATAAGAATAAACATAATTTTGAATAATGAGATGGATACTTATAAGAAAAATAAAAAGAAACAATAGGACAGGGATGGTAGGCACGATTGGTGCACTTATGCACGCCCCCTACAGGCCTCTTAGGAAGGGGGTGAGGTCAATAGTAGACAGTCTAAGGTTAAAGTTTTTGGGGTTTGGGGAAGAAACCACAGAGTCAGGTAGAGTATTCCAGACATTGACTACTCTGTTGCTGAAGTCGTATTTCCTGCAATCAAGTTTGGTGCAGTTAGCCTTGAGTTTGTATCTATTGTGTGCTCTTGTATTGTTATGACTGAAGCTGATATATTCATTTTTAGGTAGGACATTTCAATGTATGATTTTATATACTATATTTAGATTGGACCAAAGGCGGCGTAGTTCTAGGTTTTCTAGGTCTAGAGTTTCAAGTCTGGTGGCATAAGGCATAAGGCATATTGCAATGAGTAGAGGAGTGGATAACTCTTCTTGTGAAATATTTCTGGACTTTCTTAATTGTGTTAATATCAGATATGTGATATGGGTTCCAGACTGATGAGCTGTATTCAAGTATAGGTCTAGCAAATGTTTTGTATGCTCTAGTTAGTAGTGTGATATTACCAGAGAAGAAGCTATGTAGGATTAGATTAACAACTCTTAATGCCTTTTTGGCTATGTAGTTACAGTGGGCTCTAGCACTTAGATCATTAGAGATGAGTACTCGAAGGTCCTTGACAGAGTTTGGATCATCAAAAAGGTCTTGACTATTTAGCTTGTATTTTATTTTCTGATTTCTTTTGCCAATATGTAAGACAGAGCTTTTATTTGTTGAGATTTGAAGTTTCCATTTGATTGACCATTCTGATACATAGTTGAGGTCTTTTTGGAGGGTAGTAGTATTGTCTGTAGTGTTGAATAGCTTTACATCATCAGCTAAGAGAATGCAGTTGCTCTTAATATGATCACAGAGGTCATTTATGTAGAGTATGAAGAGAGTTGTTCCTAAAACACTGCGTTGGGGGACACCACTGTTGACAGGTACAGGATTTGATAGGACGCTCCCAATTTTGACCATTTGTTGTCTGTTTGACAGGAATGCTTCTATCCAGTTATGCAGGTGTCCAGAGATACCATCAGGTTTTAGTTTTAAGAGTAGTTTCTCATGTAGCACTGAATCAAAGGCTTTACAGAAGTCTATGTAGATTGCGTCTATTGCTTTGCCCTGATCAAGTTGTATAGTCCATATGTTTTTGCAGTGTAAGAGTTGCAGATTACAGTATAGGTTTTTTTTTTCTGAAACCAAATTGTTTATTAGAGAGTAGGTTGTTTGTCTCTAAGTGGAGGATAATGGATTGGTTAAT
This sequence comes from Pseudonaja textilis, assembly GCF_900518735.1. Next base: position 91,136 of record NW_020769584.1, read on the forward strand.
AATTGATTCCATGACTTTACAGGTTACACAGCATAAACATATTGGTCTGTAATTTTCAACTAGGCTGGGGTCTCCCTTTTTGAAGATGGGGATGTCTGTGGCTTGTGACCATAATTTTGGCAAGGAGCTGGTCTTGAAAGATTTTTCAAAGATTATACTTAGGGGTTCGGCGATGGCAGTGGATAGCTTTTTTAACAAGTAGGCACATATTCCATCCAGGCCAATAGATAGGGATGGTTTTAGATTGCATAGTGCTTTTTCAACAATGTCTTCTGTAAAATTGATATGTAGTAGATCGTTGTAGTTGTCTGTGGTTTGACTAGGAAATACTGGGCTTGATCCATTGCTGTTTAGAAGTACTGAGCCAAAGAATGTGTTAAAGAGGTTTGCTTTGATGGTGTCGTCATTGTAGTCTTTCCCATTTGGTCCTTTTAGGGGTGGGATGGTTCATGAATCTTTAAGTTTGGTGTTTACAAAATTGTAGGTGCCTCCAGAACTATTTGTAACACTGTATTCTATATCAATTGTAGCTTCTGAATACTGCATGTAGAGCATCATTCCTATGGCAGGAACATCACAGAAGACTTGGTCAATATAGTGTCTCTGTCTATAAGGCAAATAGAAGGTAAGAAAAGTCTGAAATGTGGAATCAAGGCCACCTCCAATTATGCTAATGGGGAGAGGTATTCCCTCAGATAACCTAACTCCTTTCAAACTAAGTACCTTCAATTGGGTCCAGATGAAAATTGGAAACCAGTGCAACTCCCAGAGTTAAGGGTGAAATGTTCTTCTAAGGACACACATAATTTGCCATAACATTTTGCACTTGCTTAAGCTTCTACATACTCTTCAAGGGCAGCCCCATGTAGACCACGTCATAGTAGTTCACCTGGAAAATGACCAAGGTATGAGTGACTGTGAGCCAGAACATTGTAGTCCAAGAATACATGCTTCCTACATCTGTATAGATGACTGTGTGGAAGGAAAAAATGGCAGTTTCCTTCTGAGTAAGTCATAGCTAGAGACTGTAACTTCCTGCAGGGTCAATGCTTTCTAAATATCAAAACTGCTCTGAGGAAAGGGCAGGTGTGAGGGTTGGAGAAGAAGATAGAAGGAATGGCAGATACCAGCAGATGGAGAAGAACAGCTTGTGGAGAAAGTATTGGCTGGAATTAACCTTATCAGACATGTATAAACAGATTTTGCCAGGAATTGCCTTTTCTTTTGGCAAGGCAGAGAAGAGAGATGACTCCTTATTGGAAAAAATAGCAGTGGCAACAGCACATAGACTTTACAGTCCTTTCTAAGCAGTTTACAGAGTCAGCATATTGCCTCCAACAATCTGGGTCCTCATTTTACTGACCTTAGAAGGATGGAAGACTGAGTCAACCTTGAGCTGGTGAGACCCGAACTGCCAAACTGTCGGCAGCCAGCGATCAGCAGAAGTAGCCTGTACTACTGCATTTTAACCACTGTGCCACCACGGGTCATAAAAAAGTTACTAAGTTAATAAAGAAGAATGCAGAGACTTCTCATAAAGAATTGTCTAATCAGTGCTTCTTAACTTGTCAACTTTAAGAAGTATGGACTTCAACTCCCAGAATTCCCCAGCCAGCCTTGCTGCCAAATACTAACTTATATGTTCAAAGCCAAAGTTAGAAGGCACATTGAGACCATTGCTTGAGACAAACAAACCTCCATTTTACCAGACCCATTCTACCAGACCCATACATTCTTGGTTTGATATTTTCTTTATGCTGAGTTCTTGGTTTGGAGGATTGACACTCTACAGAGTCAGTTTTTTCAGCTGAAAGCTGAAGGATCTAGGGAGAATAAACTGCCTTGGAAAACAGATTGACCCCTTCTTCTATGTGGCATCCCCTCAAATATTAAAAAAAACTGCTATTATGCCTCCCCTGGTTCTCCTCTTCACTAGACTATCCATACCCAGTTCCTGCAACTGTTCATCATATGTTTTAGCCTGGTCCAGCGGAGCAGTTTTCCAATATTTGAGGGATTGCCATAGAGAGGAAGGGGTCAACCTGTTTTCCATGGCACCCAAAAGCTACAAAAGGAATAATGGATGGAAACTGATCAACAAGAGAGTCAACCTAGAAATAAAGATAAATTTTCTGACAGTGAAAGCAATCAACCAATGCAACAGAAATTGACTTTGGAAGTTGTAGAAGCTTCATTACTGGAAACTTTCAAAAAGAGACTGGACTGCCATCTGTCAGAAATGGTATAAGGTCTGCTTGGGCACTGCCCAATGAGTGGACAAAAAGTATTGAAAATAGGTAGTCCCCATGTTTAGGATTAACATCATTGGTGATCTATAGCAAGTCCTGGGAAGTAGGGAAAGGGAGGCACTGAGAACTTATTCATATTAAACATGGTGAGGTCATGACTATATTTATTGGTATCTTCTTTTTAATTTCTTTTAAATTTTGTTTTCTAATTTGAGTTTCTGATAGCAACTTACAACATGTAAATTCCAAACATCCAACAAAATTATTTCAATTTGAGAATGAGAGTTTATATAAGGAATTCAGTTTTCAATTGAGAAATAGTAATTTATGTGATGTACACATAAATTGGAATTGGAAGTCATTAGTGTCTTTAATGTCAGAAGAGTAAACTTAGTCTGGAATACAATATCAATAAAAATCTTTGATTGACACAACCTGTGAGGAAGACAAACAAAAGGCATTGAGTACTACTGCATTTCTAGGAGGTTATGTTCACTTTTCTTTATTCAGGTGACTTCTGATAATAGAAAATTAAATAAAAATGAGATTGTTTACTTGCTGCTTTTTGCTTGCTATTCTGAATTTCTTCTCCACAATTTCACCAGTGCTGCTTTCATCTCTTTGTTCCTAAGTGTATATATCAGTGGGTTCAACAAAGGGGTTACTGTGGTATAGAACACATTCACTACACTATCCATAGAGCCCTGAGAAGCTGTTCTCAAATAATGATGTATCACAGACAGCTAATAGATGCCCACCACAATAAGATGGGCAGTACAAGTTGAAAAAGCTTTGTTCTGTCCTTCACTACTACTAATCTTCAAAATAGCCAGGATGATGTAGACGTAGGATGCTAAGATCAGCAGAAAGCAGGTCATTGCCACAAGGCCAATGTCAATGAAACTCATCAACTCATTGAGTTTTGTATCAACACAAGCCAGCTTCAGCATAGCAGGAATATCACAGAAGACATAATCAATATAGTATTTCTGTCCATAAGGCAAATGGAAGGTAAGAAAAGTCTGAAATGTGGAATTGAGGCTGCCTCCAATTACAGTACCCAAACAAAGGAGGAGACACACCTTCCAATTCATGATATTGCCATAGTGGATTGGTTTGCAAATGGCCAAGAAGCGGTCATAAGCCATCAAGGTGTAGAGAAGACTTTCTGCACATCCCAGGAAATGAAAAAAAATACAGTTGTGTGGCACATCCTTTGAAAGAAATGACTTTTCCTCCAGGAATGAATCCTGCAATGACTTTGGGGACCACCACAGAGGAGAAAGCCATGTCTAAGATGGAGAGATGACAGAGGAACCAATACATGGGTTTATGCAACTGAAGGTTAGAGATGACTACCCCAATGATGAGGGAATTTCCAAAAAGAGTCAGGATAAACATTACTAAGAAGAAGAGAAGTAAGAGCAGCTTGAAATCTTGTGGGAATGGAAACCCAGAGAGCATAAACTCATGTGGAGCTGTTTGATTTGAGCACTCCATGTAGTATATTTTCTTTTAATTACCTTACCTGTGGAGCATTTGAGATATTCTATGATATAATCAGATATTTGAAGTCCAAGACATTTATTCAATGTTAATCATGTTTCTGAAAGAAATAGTATCTGGCTAAGAAAAAAGGACTCTTTAATTTTTGCATTCCACATATGAGGTATGAATCCAACCCAACACAATAACCCAAAACATTTCCCCTGGGCTCAGTTGCTTTGGAAACAAATCACTTTTGAAACTATTTATCAATGTGTTGTTTTAATACCATGAGCTGTGCAACAGGGGTGAGATTCAACTGATGTAACAACTGGTTCGGTGAGAGCATGCTTTGTGCATGCACAGTGTTTGCTAATGACTTTCTTCAGCAATCCCTGTCTATTAACAGTTGACAAATGGCAATCCATTATGCCGTACAAAGCATAGCCTAGAACCCAGGTGGACAGGCCAGCCAAACAGCTAATCGTTGGAGCAAACAGAACCAGTTCACTCTCAGCTCATCCTCAGAGCTACTGGTTCATCCAAACTGGGCTGAACTAGTAAAATCCCATCTCTAGTGTGCAAATAGATTCTCAATGTCTGTCCTTTCTCTAAGACTTGTAAGTATTTATAAAACTGAACTTGAATTCATTACATTCATTCATGTTTAGTTCAAAAAGCAGTTCTTAAGTTATTGACACTTGTAAAGATGTGATGTCACCTTTGCTATCTTTCACAATCATGAAAGAGGAATGTTATTCAGTAAAAAAGGTTTTCTCATATGCAGTTGCATTTTGGAGCCCGTAAAATCCCATTTAATAGACATGCAGCATGAATTGGTAATGCCTTCCTCCTATTAATCTTTTTTATTGGAGGTTTACTGTACAAGGTTTTTAGAAGAGTTTTTTTCTTTTTCCATGTTTGAGGTCCCCCCCCTCTAATTTCTTTGTTAAAGTCTGTGCTGGCTAGCCTTGACCGTAGCTGGTCGATGTGTCGCTTCCAGCTTCGCCCATCGGTTGTTTCTAGGTGGTATGACCGGGGGCCGGTTATTTGGGTGATTCATGTGGGTACCCAGAGAGGATCCCCGGTGAAACTTTTCACAAAGACGGTGTTGCTGATGTTGAATGTGTGATGTCGGCTAGTGGAGCCGGGGGGGTTTCTCCGGATTATAAGTGGGATGCAATCGGTCTAGTGGCAAGCGGAGTCCTCTGCCCATAAGTAGTTCTGCTGGGCATTTGTTATTGGTTGTGTTAGGCATGATATGTTATATCAGCAGCATTTTATTGATTTTTTAACTGGATATTGCCGTCTTCAATTTTTTGTATGTTTTTTTTTGTAAACTGAACCATTCGTTCCGCCCGCCCATTTGCCACCGGGTGAGACGTTAACGCATGTCTGATGCCTCGGGCCATGAGGTATTGTTCAAATGCCAGTGCCGTGAACTGTGGCCCATTGTTGGACACTATCATATCTGGCAAACCGTGTGTGGCAAAGAGTTTGTAAAGTTTAGCTATGATGGCCTCTGTGGTTGTTTTTTTCATAGTGCAAACTTCCAGCCAATTTGAATAGGCATCTACGGTTATCAGAAATGTATGTCCATGAGTGGGGCCAGCGAAATCAAGGTGGATTCACGACCAGGGGCCTCTGGGTGTTTCCCATTCCAGGGGGGGTGCTGTGGGGGGGGGTGGATCACGTTTGTTGGCAACTGTTGCATGTGGCTACCCATGTTTTGATCTGCCTGTCCATCCCTGGCCACCAAGCATAACTTCTTGCCAGGGCTTTCATCCGGACGATGCCCGGGTGCCCTTCATGCAGCATGTCCAGTACTATGCTTTGTAATGTTTCTGGTATCACCACCTCATCTCCCCAAAGGATGCACCCTTTTTGAGCAAAGAGTTCAGTTTGCTGGTTCCTGAAGGCTTTAAAACGTTCGTCTTTGTCATTTTCCGGCCAACCCTGTTCTACCCAGCTCAAGACTCGCGCCAGCTGTCTGTCTTTTTTTGTTTCGTGGGCAATGTCTGGTGTGGTGAGGAGTGGGCTGGATAGGGTTTCTATTTGGAGGACTTGTGTGATGGGTGCTGGGTCGTCTTGCACGTCTGGAAGGGGTGAGCAGCTTAAGGCATCGCCGTGCAAAATGTCCTTGCCGGGGCGGTGTGTGAGTTGGTAATTATAGGTGGCCAAGAACTCAGACTACCTCATCATGCCAGGTGTCAGGATGTTTGGGGTGGCCTTGTTGCCTGCCAATATGCCTAGCAGAGGTTTATGATCAGTAATGATTGAAAAGGTCCTATTGTAGACGTATTTGTGGAACCTTTTCACTCCGGAAATGATCGCTAAGGCTTCCTTGTCCAGCTGGCTGTAGTTTCTTTCTGACTTGGACAGGGTTCTTGAAAAGAAGGCAATGGGTGCCTCTTTTCCATCTGGTAAGGTATGACTGAGGATTGCCCCCACTCCAAAAGGTGATGCATTGCATTTAATTGTTAGTGGTAGAGTTTCACTATACTGGATGAGGACTGCGTTGGAAGTTAAGAGGATTTTTATCTGTTGAAAGGTGTTTTCTTCCCATTTTCCCCAAGTCCAGGAGGCAGTTTTGTCCAACAGTCTATGCAAAGGTTCCACCACGGTTGCCTTTTGGGGTAGGAAAACATTATAAAAGTTAATGAGTCCTAAAAACGCCTGAAGCTCTGCTTTGTTTTTCGGTCTGGGGGCTTCCTTGATGGCTTTGAGTTTTTTCTCGGTGGGGTGAATTCCATGTTTGTCTAGGAGGTACCCCCAAAACTTGACCCTCTCGGTGAATAGTTGGCATTTCTCTTTTTTAACTTTCAGGCCAGAGTCTTTAAATTTTTGGAGTACTGCCCTTAGGCGTTTTTCTAGTTGTTTTTTATTAGCCGCTGCCACTAATACATCATCAAAGTACAGCACTACTCCCTTTATGCCTTGCAGCATCCTTTCCATGAGGCTTTGGAAAACCCCAGGCGCTACACTGACGCCAAATTGGAGGCGGTTGCATTTAAATGCCTCCCGGTGTGTTACGATCATTTGTGCCTCGGCGGTTTCTGCATCAACCGGCAGCTGCTGATAGGCTTGTGCCAGGTCAAGCTTTGCAAAGAGCTGGCCTCCCCCCAGTGAGTGCAGGAGGTGCTGGACTACTGGCACGGGGTAGGCACTTTGTTGCAAGGCATGGTTGAGGGTGGCTTTATAGTCCCCACAGATTCTTATGGAGCCATCTGGTTTGATTGGGGTGACTATAGGCGTTTCCCAACAGGCATGGTCAATAGGCTCCACTACCTCTTGGGCTTATTTAGCTTATTTAGTTGCTCATCTATTTTAGGCTTGAGTGCAAATGGCACTCGCTGCGGTTTGAGGTGGATAGGGGTGACATCTGGGTTAAGATTGAAGGAGATTGGGGACCCCTTGTACTTGCCTAAGGTGTTGTCAAAGAGCTCTTGAAAGTCCCGTGCAAGTGCCGGTTCCCAATCTTCTTCGTTTGTGTGGTGGATACCAGCCATTTCTATCCCTAGCAGCTCGAACCATTGTAGCCTGAGCAAGCTGGGATGGTCTTTGTCCATGATGGTGAGTAGCAGTATGTTGGTGTGGCCTTTGAATTTGATTTTGAAATGCCCGATGCTGGTTACAGGGATGCGGTTTCCCTGGTAGTCTCTGAGAATCAGTTTTCGGTCGCTTAGTTCGTGTCGGCATATGCTGGGTATTAGGCACTTGATGATGTGCCAGGAGACCATGGAGAGGTAGGATCCAGAATCCACCTCCATGTAGCATGGTTGGTTTTTGATGTTTACTGTTACACATACTTTTCGGGCATCTATGGTTGAAGAGTGGCTGATGACAACTGTTTGATGGGTTTCTTCTTTCCGTGGCACCTCGTTGAATCATTTGGTCTGGCTGTCTCGGCTCTATCAACTGTCAGTCTGGCGATCCTGATGCTTTGCGGGGGTGCTGTCTCGTCGTCTAGGGCTGCCGCCTCGGCACTGGGGGCTGTGGTTGCATTTATTTCGGCATACTTTTGCGATGTGCCCCCGCTTCTCACAATGTCAACAAATGGCGTCAAGAAAATGGCATTCAGAGTGGGGGTGATCACCTCCGCATCCAGTGCATTGGAATCCCGACTTATGACCCCACTGGTCTCGTCAATCGCATTCCGACTGAAGCCGGTGGATCTCTTCCTCCTCATAGTCACTGTCAGAGGGGGATTCGATGTTGCCGTTTTCGGTAGAGGTGGTGTGTTTCTCTGGTGTTGAAGCCATCTTGCTGACAGGATAGTGGTCAGTTCCGTTTAATTGCCACATTCGAGCCGCTGATTTGTGGGTGGCTTCTGCTGCCGTTGCTTCAGCTATGGTGTTGGTGAGGGAGATACTGCCCTTTGCCATCAACTTGCTTTGTAGTGTGGGGTCTTTTAGGCCAAGGACGACCCGGTCTTACATGGCCTCTTCTAGGTCACTGAATCTGCATAACCCTCCAAGGTCCCTTAGATCGGCCACGAATTCACTGATGCTCTCACACTCGCGCTGGTCTCTTTGGTAAAAGTTGTGCCAGCGAATGAGCGTGGGCATGGCCGGACCGTAGTGGTTTTGGAGGATGGGTGCGAGGTTGTCCCAATCCATCGTCTTGACGTCTGCGGGTTTCGCCAAAGCCTTGGCCATTTTAAACACAGCGGGCCTGCAGTGTGATAGGAATACAGCCCATTACTGGTTGCTGTTGGTGTCTTTCAGGTTGCTGCATTCCAAAAACATCTGAAACCGGTTGATGTAGGACTCCCAGTCCTCAGTGGCCAGATGAAAGGGTGTGGGTGGCGTGGCATTGCTGGCCATCCTGATGGTTGTTTCTCACCGTTTGCCACGTGCTGGATTGTCTCGTTGTCTTCTCTATCCCACCTTTGTCACCAGTGTTATGTTCGGAAGGTCAGGCTCATAAAGATGAGAGACTCCGGTTCAGTAACAACAGCTCTTTATTTTTCGGCTAGAACAAGCTCAAAAGAATAGCAGCTGCGGCAGCTCTTTTATAGAGCTCGCCAGGGCTTGGCGGCCAATGACATTGCTTCAAGTCTCCCGCGCTTGGTTTCGACCAATCGCAGCAGACTCTTAGCGAGCCAATCATAACTGCCCCAGTTGTCCAATCAGGTAGCGGTTGAAATGGACCAATGGGAATGCAGGGTTTCAAGTCTGCTAATATGGAACAGAAGCTTTTTTAGAAGATTTCTCTGATAGTAGGTCTTTCAATGATTTCTGTGATGGAAATGAAGACTACATTGCTTTTACTCAGACTTGAGTTTGAGTTGAGAGCTCAATCTCAAGGTTTCTTTTCAGAAAGAGACTAGTTTTAATTTGCTATAGAAGAAGGTACCCTTGTGTGAAAAAAAGAGAGGCTACTTGCTCTTGTGAGGACTATACCAAAAACTTCCCAAGCATCTTAGGTTCTCCTCTTTTCCATTAGCATGTTGCTTTTTTCCTAGATGGCATGTTTACATGCTTCCTTAGAAGACGATATTGTCATTAGCCTTGTATAATTTTTACAGAATAAAGAATGAAAGAAGGTTGCTATAGCTTGAGAACTTGAGACAGAAGAATGGAGGTCCACCAAGAACAATTTTTTTCAGTTCTGCAGTTCTTAACCTTCATCTCTTTATACTTAGGGAGTTTATGCAACTCCCACATCTTCTCTGTCTTCTTTTCCTGAATGTACACCCTTATTGCTTCCATCAAATTCCACTGGGTGTTATCTCAAATGTCTATTTAGAGGAAAAGCGATTAACATTATAAGAAAACCACTGAGGAACTGTTGATTGTAATCAACGTTTGGTTTCAGAATAATCAATGTGATGGATTAGGCAAGAAACAAGAATCAAAGGTAACTCAGTCCTGAGATTATTTACCTATTAAACTTATAGTTTAATATTTACCTATTAAACTTATAGGTAAATAATGGATGGCTTACAAAGCCAGGACATAAATATAAAACATTAAAATTAACAGTCTAGGGAGATTCTCAGCTATCTGAGTCCTGGTTGTCCCAAAGGTACTTTTTCAAGTGGCAACTGGACTTTTCTTTGAAGACATTTTGCTTCTCATCCAAAAAGCTTCTTCAGCTCTGACAGGATAGTAGGGAATGGAATAATTTTATTCCTTGCAGACAGCTGGTCATTTGCCTCCTTTTAAAGAGTTGCTGAGGCACTTGGAGATTTATCTGTGTCCTTAGGGTCACTTGAGTAGTGCAAATAATTCCTGTAGTCTGCGATTTTTCTGGAAATTCATTAATACCCTAGTGCATATTTCAGTCTAGACTTTTAGCTATGCACTTTGAAATGAACTCCCTTCAAATGGTGTGGGGCATATGAACAGATTTCCAGAAAAATTGCAGACTACAGGAACCATTTGCACTACTCAGCTGAACCTGATGTCACAGACCAAGTGCCTGAACATTAGCCGTGCTGCTTTATGAAATTTTTCTCTGAAATACCCGTTTCTGCTGGTTTTCGTTCTCATAAAAGGCTTCAAATTTGAAAAATTGTCCTTATTTTTCCACCTTTTTTTGCCAGATATTTATTATTTCTGTGTTTGCATTGTAGTGCAGAGAAGAGCAATAAAGGTGATTAGGGGGCTAAAACATATGAAGAATGGTTGCTGGAATTGGGTATGTCTAATCTAGTGAAAAACAGTCTGGGATGAGATGACAGTAGTCTTCCAATATCTAAGGGGCTTCCAGAATGAACCTGAAAACAGAACAAGAAGCAATGGATGGAAATTAATCAAGGTGAGAACCAACCTAGAATGGTTGGGTCCTACTAGAACAATTAACAAGTAGAACAACTTGCCTCTAGAAGTTGTGGATACTGCAAGGTTGTAGGTTTTTAAGAGGAGATTGGACAGCCATTTGTTTGAATCTGTGTAGGGTTTCCTGCTTGAGCAGGGATTGGACTAGAAGACCTCTAGGGTCCATTCCATCTCTGCTATTTTATTATCAAGTCAAGAGCTTCCAGATTCTTCCAAAACCTCAGATTGCTTTTATTTCTTTGTTCCTTCCAAGACTCTGGAGATTCCTTCCAGAATATGTACACAATGCTTCTATTCTCTTTTCTTCAAATATCCTGCACCTTATGAAAGTTTTACCTATTCCTGTTTCTAATGCTGAATTATATTACAAAAACATTGTCTCATCATGAATGAAATACCAGAATCCAAAATAAAGCCTTGGAGTTCTTAATGTTAGAGCTTTATTTTATTTACTCTGTTTGAAACAAATGCTTCTGAATTAAAACAGGTGACAATAATAGGATTCTGTTTTTCATTTTCTTTTTTTTAAACAAATTTTATTAATTTTACAAAACAATATACAGACAAACAAAGCATCAGATATAATAACATAAGAGATCTTTTTCTGAAAAAACCAATAAGACATCTTATTTAAAGACAGAATAATTCCAAATTATCACATTTCCATATGAACACAATATAATATATATATTTACCTTATCTGTTCAACTTCATATCTTATCCCAACTTCTCTTTATTACTCCCTTTCCTTCTATTTATTCAAATTATATTTCTTTTACTTTAGATTGTATACATTTTTTACATCCATCGGTCTTATTTACAATTTCATTGTTCTCTTCCAACATTCTTCTTACATTCTTCTAAAATTTTATATTAATTCAAACGTAGACATTCAAAACACAAAACATAAATACCTAAAACTTCTTTTGGAAAGCGGCTTACGGGGAAGAAGGCGGAGCCTCCTTGCCGATGGATGGTAGATCGCAACTCTCTGTGGCTATCATTCATGCTCTTTCGTCGGAGAGACCCAAGCATCTTGATTAGGGGCTGAAACTGCCTTGGAGGGGCAGCGGAGTAAGAGGAAGCAGCAAGCCTGATTGTGGGGAGCCGCATCTCCCCCCCTGGGCTTGGCTTTTTTAACTCCCGAAGACAACTGCAGCGATGGTCTAAAATGGCCATCCCAAAGAGGATGACTCAGCTCGATTAAGATTTGTGCAGGAGGGAAGAAAGAGGTGGATAACATCTGAACCGGGACAACTGGGCAATATAACCAAATAAAAGTACCCTGGGATCAAGGTAACATAAAATTTTTAAGAAAAGAAAAATGAGCGGCGAAATTACAGAGGGACAGAGAAAAAAAGAAAAATATTTTTGACAGCTAAATGGGGCTTCGAACCGGGAAAGGAAGAAGCTGGAATTAAAGATTTAATGAAATTGGACTAAAGTAATTTGGGAATAAACAAGTAGAAATTAAAGCTGGACTTAAGATTGCCAAAGAATAATAATAACGTTTACAAATTGGAGACTGGACTGTGTTGAAATATTGAGGTTCGAAAAATCTCAAATAAAAATACAGGCGGAAAAAGTGAAGACTTTGTACAATGGAGAGTGTCACCTTTTGATAAAATTTAGTTCAAATAAAAGGGAAAGCATCTTGTCTTTGAATGAACTGGTGTGGATATAACATTACAGAAATATTGAAACAAAGTAAGAATTCTAGAAAGTGAAAGCAGAACCAGAATAAAAGAGAAAGCAAGGAAGGAAAGATTGTGTGTGGGACTGATTGATGTTTTTGGTATAAACCCTGGACTGGAATAGTTGAGAACTTTAAAAAACTGAAAGAAGAAAGAAGAGTAAAAGTGGTTTCTTTTTGTGGACTTTAATTATCATAAAATGTAAGAATGATGATATCTCTTTGGGAATTTAAAATGGAACTCAAAAATATGAGAGAACTACTACAGGAAAGAGGCGAATCACTTTGCTCTGTGCTAGAAAAAATGGAAATGGCGATTGAAGAGCAGGAAGAAAGATTCTCAGAGGGGGAGGAGTCGATTCAAGAAGAAGGCATTTTAAATAGACAATTAACACAAAGAAGGCTACAAAGAAGTGGGGAAAGAAGGAAGGTTAAAAAGTTGAGTTTTAAGAAAGCAATTAAAAGAGGGAATACTTGTGAAGTCAGAAAAGGCAGGAAGATTCAGCAGAAAAAGGGAAAGGAAGATATTAAGAAAGAGACAAATTGGAATGAGAAAAGTTATGGGGAAAAAAGGGGGAGGAGAAGCAGTAAGAAACAGGCATGCGAGAGAAAGAAACACAGAACCAGTAAAATGTTGAAAGGAAATTGTTTCTTTACAATTAAAAGAAGGAATACTTGTGAAGTCAGGAAATGCAGAAAGACTCAGCAGAAAAGGGGAAAGGAAAGTATTAAGAAAGAGATAAATTGGAATGACAAAAGACACGGCAAAAAGAGTGGGAGGAGAAGCAGTAAGAAACAGGCATTTGAAAGAAAGAAACACAGAACTAGTAAAATGTTGAAAAGAAATGGCTTTTTCAGAGATAATGGTTGATGAATTTAAAAGGGGATTCTGCTGGGTGACATGGGGTAATAAGAATATCTTTGCAATTAAAAATACTTAGAAAATAGGGTAATATAGAAACTGATAACTCTTATTAAAGGGGGTGGGGAATATGCTGTGGAATCCAATTGAAAAGATGTAATGACTAATGGTCTATTGGAAATTAAGATGAGGGAATAAATGTATATTCTAATCATTAAGGTGTTACACTCAAAATAGTAAAAGAGGGGAAACTTATACTTGTTTTTTTTTCTTTTTGTGTAGGTGTGTTAAGATCTGTATTAATTTAGAATTCATAAAAAAAAATGTGTAATGGAAAGGGAATATGGCAGACTAAAGAACCAGCTAAATTAATAAGTTTAATATAGATTAATAAAAGCAAGGAGAGACATTGGTAACTTCATTATTATTACTGTTAGGCAAATATATATTGTTTATTTTTATTTTTAAAATAAATATTAAGGATTATATTTGAAATAATTAAAATGAAATAAAAAGATGTTTAGATTGAGATTAATGAAAGAATTTAGAATTAAACTTTATTACTATTTATTAGGCAAGTACATATTGTTTATTCTTACGTTTAAAAATAAATACTAAAGGATTATTTTTGAAATAATTGAAATGAAACAAAATTGATTGAGATTAATGAAAGAGGCTAGAATTAATGTGTTCGTTTCTCTCCTTACTGAAAATCTGGAATGGAAAAGGTAATAATAGAATTAAGTATGCATATATCAATGTATAATTTCTGTCATATTTGTATGTTAAGATGATGACCCGGAAATATGTTGTCCACTAAAAAGAGATTTTTGTTTTTAATGTGAAAAACTGAATAAAGTCTGTTTAAAAAAAAAAAAAGGAAAGCGGCTTACCCCGGGTTACCTCTTTTTATACAGACATAAATCAAATTCATACTCACTTAATATACTGTTTCATATCTTAATTAACATTCTGTATTTTCTATATATTTTCTCTCCTCTATTCACTCTCATAATTCTATTATATTTATTTCATCTCATTTTAAATAATTATACTTGTATCTTTTGTCTGTTCTCTTCAATTATCTATTTATCCTTTCTTTCTAATACAATATTTCTCCTGTAATCACTGGTTGAAGTATGACAACTTTTTATCTTTCCCCTAAATTTGACACTTGAAATAATACATATTTTCCATACTGATTCTGCTTAGCACAAAGTACTACATTTTGAAATAGTGAAACAACAATAAAAAAGGGATTGAATTTATAGTATAATCAAAACAATATTCCATAGAGAAATAAACTCTTACTTTTAAACATTTTGTATATTCCCTTTAATACATTATTAACTCATAATTCAATTTTCTAACTCAATTTCAAGTACTAATATCTACAATACAATCTTATATACTTTTGCAGAATCATATATTAAATTATAATTTACCCTTTGTCTCTGAAAAAAAACTCTTTTTTAATATCTTGTTTTAAACCTTTATGGCTTCTCTTCCCCTTTCCCCTTTTTTCTTATCAATTCTAGTCTTTTTACCCCCCCCCCCATCTCTCAAATTCCACTTTTTTAATTTTCCCTCTCTGTAGTGTTTCTCTTTTCTGTTGCTTTCTGGCATTGTATCGATTTTTCATCTTATTTTCCCCTTTCTTGGTTGCTTTTTTAGGTTCTGAATTCTGCATTTTCTTTCCCCCCATATTCTTTTCAGCTATGATTTTTTGTCCATTAAATGCTTCCTCTTGAATGTATTGTCCATTAAAGATGGCTTCTCCTTCTTCATCCCAATCCTCTTGTTCTTGTATTTCTTTGTAAGTAGAAATCGCCATTTCCAAAAAACAAAAGATAGATCCAAGAGAGTCCTTTCCTTTTTGTTTATCTTGTTGTAGCTTTTGAAATTCCATTTGTAATTCTTGCACAGATAATGTCATTTTATTATTATTATTATTATTATTATTATTATTATTATTATTATTATT